>NDXB01013678.1:79743-160269 GCA_002631895.1 Agapornis roseicollis
TTTTTTTTTTTTTTTTTTTTTTTTTTTTACATGCTTTGGTACCACATCTTAGATTCAGGATATTTCTCTCCTTGCTCTGTACTGCCTTTTCTGCACTTTTAAACTAGTTCTTTTCCAGCTTCTCGCACAGGATACACGACGCTGCCTGTAATGTATGCCTGGGTAGCCTAGTTGTCATATTTGGCTGTCTAAGGAGCTTCTGAGAAAGATGTTCAGATGAAGCTAAATTGCTAGCTAAATATTGAATTGAGCAGTAGGTGCTGAAGTCCTGTGTGGTATTTTGTTATTAATCTCATCAGGAGATTGTAAAGAACAATACCAATAATTAGTGAGCCTTCTAACCCTGCAAACCAGAGCCTATTAATTATATTACTCTTCATAGTGTATTTTATTAATAACTTCCTATTTAACTTTTATTATGATGCAAGAAGGATTTCTGGATCTTAATTAAGGTATTATATGAGTTAAGTAATATAATTTGACTGAACAGGTTAAAAATTTATTTATTCGGATCTAAAGCAATGCTTAATAGATTAGAGTGTATGTTGTAAAAGGTAGCTTCTTGTTTCTGAAATAAAACTTTGGATTAATGGATGCTGGAAAGATTGAAGAACTTACTTTACTGCCCTTCTGCTTATGTTGTTAGCCTACATGTAAGATACTCAGGTTCTATGTTATATTCATACCCACTGCTTCTAAGACAGATGACCTGAATGTAGCAAAAAGATAATTTATAATATAATGATAAGAATTTGTAAGAATAAGAAATGAGGCCAGTAGCCTGCCTATAATAAAGGTTCTTTTTGAGGAAGAGATCCCTCTACAAGAGAGCTGTTAATATCTGTTAAAATAAATGGGATTTAGGCATGTACATAAAGCTTAACACATAGCTCTGTGTTATTCTTAATTAGGATAATAAAGTTGGTTGGAGTTTGTCATTGAGTCAGGGAACAATGTTTGTGTGTGTTTCTTTGACTTGTTATGCCTTCAGTAAACTGTATGCTGCCATCATATCATTTTACTCCTAAGTTATTGGGAATAAAAGATCCATGGATGTTCAGTAACACAGACTAACTCAAGATCTCAAGAGAACACAAATACTAAAAACATCTATAAATTTAACTTTGGTGCATTTTGCTAAAAAAAAATAATTAATTTAACATTTGTTGCTATGTGCTAGAAATGGTTTCCCTGACTGTACATTTGATGTGTGTGAGAGTACCAGGTTGGCTCTGTGCTTTGAACAAACATTTACTTAGAAATTCGTTGGGTTTTTCCTCTAGTTATTAAGCTAATTACTAGCTAGTCTAGCACAGGTCTGCTGTGAAGAGAATTCCATCTGCACCCAGTCTTCCTTAAGGGAGGCTAGACACCAAGACTGTCTGGTTTACTTCTGTCCCTTCAGATGCTCACCACAAGCCACAAATTGCCCTCTGTGCATTGCATTGCATAGCATAACAAACTGAAGGCAATGGTCATCAGCAGTGCCTAGTCAAAAGCACTTCTTAAAAAGGAGCTTATACATTGCTGTAGAAATGCACAAAGGCACTTACAGCTTCAAATCAAACAAACCAAAATCAACCAATAAATAAACAAATAAAGAAGGTAGCTAAATGTCCAGTATGACCTGTCAGTATTGAAACTGAAGGTTGAAATCCCATCCCTAGCTTTCCTCCTACAGATTGGTTTGGATAAATACACAAAAGAGAAAACCCTGCTTTTGCTCTTCTTGATCTCCATTTTCTAATTTATTCTTCAGTCTTTGGTCCAAATTAATCCAACTCTGATAACTTTAATGTTATCATCTTTGTTCCAGACTTCTGTGGAGAAAGGGATATACTGAAGACCAGGTTTTGAGATTTAGGGCTTGTTTTTTTGTTTCTTTTGGGGTGTTGTTTTTTTAATGACAGGACAATTTTTCATGTGTCTGCGATGCTGAGAGCCAGGCTAGTGAGTCTCTGAGGTATCTGACAGACACTCAAAACCATTGTAGACTGTATTTATTACTCTGTGCAAGATGCAAGGCTAATGGAGTGAATCAATAATGCTCTGCATACACATGCTGTGTTTACCTAGTTCTGTGTAAGTATGAATGGAAATTTTACTTATTGCTTACCTACTAATTAATTAACCAGCTATATTAGTTCTGGGTATTGATTTTACACTAGCAGGGAATTTCATATTGTTTTTTTTTTTTTTTTTTAACTTTTTAATTTTTTTTTTTTTTTTTTNCTGTGTTTACCTAGTTCTGTGTAAGTATGAATGGAAATTTTACTTATTGCTTACCTACTAATTAATTAACCAGCTATATTAGTTCTGGGTATTGATTTTACACTAGCAGGGAATTTCATATTGTTTTTTTTTTTTTTTTGCAACTATTTAATTGTTTATTTCTTTATTTGTAGATAATAAAATTATAAGTCATGGCCGAGACACTGAGCAGCCAGAAATGAACTCACACCTATACAAACCCAATAATCCTTTTCTCTCAGAATTCTTTGCAGACATCAAATCTGAGTCTGATCTATGCTAAATGTTGACTTCTTTAAAAGTTGAAAATAGTAAACCTCTAATAGTACAGGAAGGTGTCTGAATTGGGAGTAAGATGCCCATTTAGAGGGCCTACTGAAGAACAATTCAGGTGAAAATTGCAGCCACAGTTGAGTTAAAGATGCTTGAAGCTGTGAAGAACCACCACAGGGTAGAGGATGGGGATCTGAACCCCAAGATCCCATGAGAGTTATTAAGTCAGAGTCCTGATGTATACTTCAGGTGAGCATTGTTCCTGGGAGGTGTAAATGGTGAAGAAAGGCATGTTTGGAGCAGGGCTGGTTAGGGATGATGTCCTGCTGCTCATTTAGATCATGAAGTATTCATCAATACTAACAATTAGTGGGCTAAAGATTCTATTGACCACATGACAAGAATCAATATACACAGTACTTGTTAGTTATTTACCACAGAGTGTATTAAAGCCCATAGATTCACCATAAATACTTTAAAGCTATCCTACTATGATCCTTGCCACAACATGCATTGACACATCAATAAATCCTGTTGACAAGGGCGATATGTGAAAATCAATACCAGTTTATCAGCTATTTCCATGTAGTCTTTTCTACAGAGGTTTAAAGATCTTTTCCCAAAGCTGTATAGCTGACACAGTGTAGAGGCAGATCTTGTATCAAATAATGACCTTGATTAATGCTGTTCACTTAAAGAACTTTGCAAATCCCATACAAGGGACCTAAACCCATTTCTGATGAGGTTCACTGTTTGGAAAGTGCTTTTCAAAGCTTTTACTGAAGCTATTTTTTTTTTCTGTGAAAGTGAATGAAGTTTGAGCACAGACACAGAATGAGTTTGGCTCTTATTTTTTTCTTTAAAGAAAAAGAAGTGTCTTCTGATGATAAAAAAAAAACATGCCTGGTGTTCCCTTTTCTCTAAGCTGCTTTCTACAGCATAAGGGCTACCACCAAAGGCTTATTGTGCTACACAAGCTTTATTACATTATAAAAATAGGTTTAAAACTTCTATGTATAATGCAAAAGTATATGATATGGGCACAGTAGAACATTTTTTTTCTACTGGTTGTTATTTAGTACTTGAGGAATTTTGAGCTGATCCTACCTGATTTCAGGTGTTAAGCAATCTTTTAAAAATCTGGTCTCAGGCTTTCAGTAGTCGATTATCATTCATGTCTAAGTAACAGATTATTTAGATTTCTACAGTGATTCCTTCTATACAGACTTTCCTCCAGTCAAACAGATGAAATAGTAGTTTTATCCTGGTACATTACTTGTTTCACAAGAAAGTTCTAATTGTCCTGGAAGATGTAATAATCTTGGGGACCAATGGAAAAAAATAATCTCTCTAAAATACAGGAACATACCTGAAACAAATCTGAAACAGAAAGTAATCACTACATTAATAACATTGTTATTCTTTTTAGATTAAACTCCTTCCCTATTTCCTGCACAACAAATTTAACAGTTTGAATTCCAAAGTAGGCAAAATATTTAATTAGTTATGTGTCTTGCATTCAGGGCTCTGTAAGTCATGCAGCAGCTTAAAAGCCATCTCAAATCCCACAGAGAGGAAGGGATAAGGAAGCCTATTACATGGCTCTTTGGGAGTACCTCTGCCAAAGTCAGCTTTGATGGAAGTAAATCCCACTCCCACTTCAGTCAATGAGAGCTGGCATTGCTAATGGTAGGGTTTGATTCTGCCTCTTTCATAAAATTTTTCCTGTAAAAGCTGAATGTATCGTGTGTTGCAACTCGGTGCAAATGTTTTCTGTAAAGTCTTCTACAGTTGTAGACCCTAACGGAAGGAATAAGGAAGCTTTGGCATACCTTGTGGTGGTTTTAAATGAACTGATGCAGAAGAGAGCTGTAACACTCATAACAAGACCTTCTGGTATCTCAGTATCCCCCTGCCTCATGCTATACAATGTTTTACTGTAGAAATCTTACCAAGAACCTCCACTCTAAAATCTCCATTATTCTGCTGTACGTGTGATATAATATTTTACAGTGTGTTATCTTCCCTTCTTTCTTCCCTTTATTTTCCTTACCTCTCCATTATCTCTCCTTTATGTTGTTCCCTCTGAATTTCTGAGTACTGATAAATATAATGTATCCAATGGCAGTAAAATACAGTGGAAACTGTGAATTGTTTACCTACCTTATTTATGGTGATAAAGAGATTTAGATGGCATCTCCTCCCCGGTTTTAGATACGCAAACTATCCTTAAAACAAATTAGTGATTTTTTTGCTTTTCACAAAGAATTTGTTAAATACCTACTCTTTCTTCTTTAAAGAGGAAAACTATTTTCACTCAGAGCTGCTCTTTCCCATTAGAGTAGTCTGGATTTCTCAGTGCACAACCAGGATGGGCTTCTGGAATGTGCTGTAGGGCTGCGAACTGAAAAAGGAGCGAAGCATGAAGAAAAAAGTGAAATAAAATCCACATAAACAACCAAAGAACAATGATCCCTGAATGGAAAACAAGGTAGAGTAGCCTCAGGCAACAGATAACCCAAGCTCCAGCTGACCTTGGGAGCAAGACAGGATCTTTATAAGGACAGAATCCTCCAGCAATTTCATCAGTTTTGCCCCAATGTCAACCTTGCATCTATTGTTATTTATATCTTCTTTTCTTTCTTTTTTTTTTTTTTTCCTTTTCCTTCCATATGCTCAAATATATTTATTGCTCAAATGTATTTGTTGTGGCTAATAGGAGGAAACTCACTAAATGCATTTTTGCTTTCTAACTCCAGAGAACTGGTGAAATTCAGGACTTGGGGTTTTTTTTTTGTTTCAGAACCCTTGAGCCAGGGAAAATCAGATACTAGTTCTGCACCAGCAGGGTTGAATTTTGGGCATAGGAGCAGTCTTTTCATTTTGGCATAGTTGTAGAGTATATCTTTCACCCTTTCTGCTGTGAATGTGCAGTTAAGCTAACAGCAGAGGATGGAAAGGCAGCTGTTTCAAGCACGTCTGTTGGCAGTGACAAGACCTTAAGCATGAACAGATTTGTTGAGGCAGCTTTCCCAGCCTATTCAGTAAAGGCAACCAATTCTGAGCCTTGTGTACTGTGAGCTGATGGGGTCTATTAAATATCCTCACATAAAACACGCTAGGGGCCAGTGTAAGGGAAAGAAAGGAGTATTCATTTAGAGACCTAAGTTTAAAACTGTCAACAGTTGTGCCTCGCCGAGGCTACTTGTTTGACTGTTCGCACAGGATGTGTGAATGCATCTTACTTTAAAATTGTAAAATCTGCATGACTTTTTTATTGTAACATAATTGTGCAATTTCTTTGGCTATAACAAACGATACCCACAGCTGGTATATACAGACGAAACTCTGGCCAGCTGAGAGAGGAACATCGCTGAGTGGTGGTTTTGTTGCAGAATGCCATATAACCTATGCACCTGTGTTGTTGCATAAGAACTTTTAGAAGTGACAATATATCAGTAAGAGTCAAACTCTTGTCAAGTAAACTGTACAGGATAAAAACGTGTTACCATGGTGTTTTGATGTTCTGGCAGTTTTAAAAGTTAATATTGAGTGAATTGCAAGTTTTAATTGATGATTGCAAAAGGATAATTTCTACTGTTTGAAGCATTTTGTGTATATCTTCATTGAAAGCTGAACGACTAAGTTCCAAAGTGTTTATTTTTAAAAGGATGACTTCTATAACTTCAAAAAGTGCACTAGTAGAATAGTCTGCATTTGTAATGCTGCTGAAATTAAGGGGGTCTTCTGGTTGTCTTGTTAAAAAAGAGACTGTTGTCATAGGATTATGCTGATACATTGTTACACGGAGCACCATTTGCTGTTTTCAAAAGCAGAGAGAAACTTTGTCAGTCTTCTGCTGGTTCTGCCCATCTTGATCAGATTTTGCTGCAGAGGAGGTGCGGTGTCAAAAATCTGTGCAAAAAATCCCTTCTAGGAAGTATTGCTGCACAACCACAAGGTCTCTTTAGAAAATTATTATCCCTGTAGTTGACAATTTGGATGAGGAACAAAGTTAGCAGTTTGAACAAAGAAACAAATGACAAGGAGCAAGGTTTCAGAGGCAGGGATTTATTTGGTAATTGGGAAGATGTTTTTGTTCCTGCCCTCTAATCTGACCTACTTTCTTTCCTTTAGTTGTTTTATTGTTTTACATGAACGGTGTTATAGCATGTGTGCTAAGTAAGTAGCACTGTTTTGGCAAGAAGAGGTTATATTCCAGTAGGTTCAGTATACTTCACTAATAGACATACCTGAAGCCTGAAGGCTGACAATGCTGCATAGATGTTTAACTGAATTGATGTTAAAGTGTAAAAGCATACCAGAGTCTGATAGAAGGGGAATCAACAAGCACATTTTGGTTTCATCTTCAGCTGTTGTGTGACAAAACCAAACCACCCAATTCCCAATTTGTGCCTCCCACAATGAGGTCCTTTCCAACCCTAACTAGCCTATGATTCTATGATGATGGAATATTTTACTTCTTTCCAAGTATACAATGGTGGTGTACTGAAATACTCAAAGCTTTTTTCTTCTGGAAATAATATTTCCTCAGCCTCTAGGATCATAAAGAGACTTTAAAAAGAAAAAAAAACAGCACCAAAAATCTCACGGAAGCCTAGGCTGTGTAGTCAGCTTGCCCATTATGTGCGTTTGTTACTGGGAATTTCTGAGTTCCTGGGATTCAGATATCCCTTATGCACTCTGACTGAGACCAAGGCCTGTGCTGGAGGCAGGTTGGAAGACAGAGGACTTGCTTTTAACCATGTCTCAGCATGCATTTTGACTGAGGTCCTATCAGGAGTCATAATGAAATTTGGCAGATGAAATGCAGTGGTCCTTTGGAAAGATTTTTCCTCATGTTTAGATAGCTCTGATGGCCAGTGTTGAGGAGGGACAACTGCCAGTCACTCCGAAACCCTCCCAGCTCTTTCTGGGAGAAATTGATGTCATGATTCATCTTCACATGAGGCAGTGCTCATGTTTCCCTGCTGTTTTATACCTCAGCACAGGAGGAGGTTCTTTGTTTTCTTTCTCCTTGCACTCGCTCCTTGCAGTCCCATGCAGGGCTAAATACAGTCTGGCCCATGGCAGAGATTTGGAATCCATTTGCTTGCTCTTCTACAGCTTTCAAGGCTTGCCAGCAATACTGTGGGAAGCCTGGAAAAAATTAAAGCGTTATTCTATCCTGAAACTTCTCTCTGCAAAAATGCTATTCTAGGCTCCCATGTTTATTGTTTCTCCATGATTCTCTGTATGAAATTTGATCTGTTTAAAAAAGGGGACCAAAAACGAACAAAAAAAGAAATGAAATTCCTGATTACCTGCCCAATAGACTCCTCTGTGAGCAGCCAACCTGAATGCTCCCCCCTCAATCTGAGAATCAGAATTGCCACTGGTGAAGGGAGTCAAACCCAGCTGAGAATGGCTCTGCTGTGTTTGAACTCAAAAAAATCATTTCAGCTAAAAAACATGAAGCTACTTGAACAGCAGATTGAGGGGGGTTGGAACTTGATGATCTTAAGGTTCTTTCCAACCCTAACTATTCTATGAAATTCACAGTGCAAAGCTATTTTTAAAAGATAATATATTGACTGGTTCATAGGAAAGACTGAGGACTGTAAACTATGGGGTGGCTGATGGGGTTTCCTCTGAGCAGTATTTCGTCAGCTGTATTCCAGCATCATTTATTCAGTCTGCAGAGCAACTTCTCATGTTTCAAGTGCAAATCATAGACCAGATCTCCACTGAACCCTCTTCCGACAGTCCAGATCTCCCCTGTATTACTTCACTTGGAGTGAGTCGCTGGAGATCTGAATATTTTATCTCTATAAAATTCATTGAAGCTTGTCACAGAGTTTCCTGTAGAAGTTTTTACTGGGAGGAAAAGCACATGACACATAGCTTTACTTTTAGGCTAGTGGCAAAGAAGTTGTGCTCTGCTGAAAGGGTCTCTGTGTTGTAAATACAGGGAGATACATCACAGGTCCTGATGTGAAGAACATCTGCAAAAACTATGGGTTAAAACCAACAGATTAATTAATGGTCAAATCTTGTAAACTGGTGAGTAGCCTTTCTTATCTTTGCAAATTGTTTCTATTTAGGTACAGAAAGCAAAAAAGTGAGCTCAACTGAGTCTTGATCTGTGAAAAATAAAGCTCCTCCAGCCTACAGGGCCATAAAGAAGACTCTTGACCCAGTTTCCAGAGAACTAAGAGCTTGGCTTTGCCATCAGTTAGTTTGGAAGGGTATTTAGCTCCTTAAATATAATTAGTAAAGAAGATGAAGCTTAATTGACCACTACTTAATTAGGCATAGAAAAGCCAGGAAACTCAGAAGTCACATATGCGAATCTATCTTTTATTCTTTCGATTATTCCTCTAGACTATCTCTTGATAGTAATGTATGACAGGAAAAAGAGGGACTTTATATGCAGCCTTTCAGCTGGCATCCCCTCGGGCCTGGCCTCACATCCTGGCCTTAGAGGAACCGCTCAGTACAAGTGCTTCGAGTGGTGTGTGTCCTGCTTTGCCTCCTCAGTGCCAGTGCTGAGCCATGCAGACTGCAGGGCACCAAAGCCTGGAAGCCGGTGCCTGATGCGCATCGCCAGGAAGGTGAAGCTGAGCTTCATTGCACTCTGTGGGGCAAACTACTGCCCCAAACCTCAGTCTTAGCTGTGAATCCCATCACTTCTCTGCATTTAAAACTATTGCTTGTGATTAGAAAGGTACATTTTAAACACAGCTGTTTTCCCATTTTTGAAAATCAATCATAATGTAGCCATGAAAAAAAATTTGTGGATACTCATAAACAAAGACAATTGCAGGGCATTATTTGTTGCAGTCATTGCCAGGGCTGATGCTCTCATTACTTCTAGATTTAAAAGTCCTTTTGGCCTGGTCACAAAAAGGACCTTTTTAATTTGATGTCATCTTGCAAAATAAAATAATGCACTCTTAAAATAATATGCAGTGAAATGATTGCCAAAATCTATCACAGAAGGCTATGCTTTTATTATATCAGAACTATCAGTAGTCACATGTTTTATATTATGTTTTGTGCTCCTTGCTGGTGTTACAGATCAGGTTTTACTAAGATTGCCTAATGCTCTGCATGAGAACTCCCTGTTTGCAGTTGCTGATAACTTTGCCAGACTTTAACCATTTGGTGAAGGTTTCCAGTCTGGTTTTCTTCTGAATTGAATCTGTTTTGGAAAATTTTAGCAGAAAGTGTTTCAAACATTTCCAGGCATTAGGCAAGGGGGAAATATGTTTGTTTTGACCACACTGAGAAGTCCTGGCAAACCTTGCACTGAATAGCTGTAGCTTCCCCTCCCTCTATCCCCCATCCTATTGTTTTGGAGTAAGGATCTGAAATTTGGCAGGAGGGTGACCTTGTCTTATAATTTTTTTTTCTGAAAGGCATCATATTGGGTGAAGTTATAAATCTTTGAGAAAGTTTAATGAGGCCAGGTGGGAGAGCAGTATTAGCAGAGAAAAGAAATAGTGCTCTCTCTGGTTAGTGCCATTGGGAAG
Organism: Agapornis roseicollis; assembly: GCA_002631895.1. Lineage (NCBI taxonomy): Eukaryota > Metazoa > Chordata > Aves > Psittaciformes > Psittacidae > Agapornis > Agapornis roseicollis. Next base: position 89,802 of record NDXB01013678.1, read on the forward strand.
TAATGGCAGAAAACAAGGGAGAAAGGGATGTGAACAGGGAAACAGTTAATAGGGGATGAGACTTATATGAAACTGGAACCCAAAGGGAGTTACAAGATTTGGTATTTCCTACACAAAGATCAGGCCTTGAAATCAGCCTTTGCAGAAGAAAAGATTTGTGAGAAAGAGGGGTCAGATGTCCACTATCCTGCCACCAGCAGCAGTTGGTTTAGGAAAGTAAAAGCAGGTAAACTGGGAAAGGATCAAACACATTTTACTGATATATCAGCTCTTCACAAATGGGAGGTTGTGCCTTGGAGCACTGCATTCATGAATTACCAGTGCATTCTGCCACCATTAGCAGGTTTATGCCTGTGTCTTCTCCACAGCCTGGCAGCAACAAGTTCTACAGCTTAAGCATTGTGTGAAAAACTCCTTCCTTTTACTGGGTTGAAAACTGAGCTAGTTTCATTAGGTGTCCCCAGATTTTTATTATTTTTTTTTTTTTTTGTAATTTATTTACTACAATGGTGGTTGTTAGACTGAATAATCATCCCCTAATCACAGACAAGGAAGTCCAGAACTTTTATGACTTGCGAACCTCTGTTGTACCCATCCCCAGTTACCTCTTTTCTGAGCTGAGAGCATGTAGTTGGCCTTTTTTATCACTACATATCATTAAACCAACATTTCCATGGAATTATCCATAATGGTTCCAAGATTTTTGTGCTGAGTGATAATAGCTAGGGTCCATTGTGGTTTAGATCTAATTAGGATTGTTTTCTCTCATATGCATTACTTTGCATTCATCAATAACCTCTGCTGTTTTATTGTTGTTTAGTATTTTAAGCCTCCCACATCCCTTTGCATGCAGATCAGCTAACCAGAACAACTCTCTGTGCCTGGTAAACTTTTTCATGTTGTTATCCATCTTCTTTTAAAATCCTACAAGACTAGACCTAAAATCTCAGGTTCCTGGGAGATGGGGTGATAGCTTTCCTGTTTTGTGAAAGCTCACCAGTTATTTCTACCCTTTGTTTGCTATCATTTAATGATTTATTAAGCAAATCTTTGGGTTTCCTTTAATAAACTTAGAATAAGAGGAAAAATGTTTGACTTCCATAAAAAATTTCAGTGCTGCCCCTTGGGGATGCAAGAATTCAATTTGCCTATGAAACTATAATGAACACATTACCTGATCGCACAATTCCTGCGTTCTTCAGTGCACAGCATGGCCCTGTGATGGGAACGAGTCAGGATAGCTGAGAGGATTAGACTGTTGTCTGGAGAATATTTGTTCCAGAACTTGGCAACTGTATTGTGAGTAAAACAGGGAGAAAAATGTCCCCCAGTTAAGTGGTTAAATATTAAGCTGAATAAGTGGTTGCATTTGCACAATTTACTTCAAGGTATTTGCATGTGCAAGACACAGATTCTCACAGGGACCAAGGCCATTGCCTATTTACAACAGGCTGCAATATTTTTACAAGACATTGGAGAAGTGAATGTTATGGCATTCTCTAAGAAGAAATTCTGAATGAAAGAAGACACAGAAATATGGACAGATAGATCTATGCATTTAAGATCCCATTTCTAGGTGTAATTTAGAATTGCATTATTAGTATAATTACTAGAAAATATCTGTCTCCAGGCAGCAGAAGAACCACTGTCCACTATGGTACAGAACAATTGCTTGCAAATGATTAAGCTTAAATGTTGGCAAAATAATATCTAAACTCTAAAGACAACTCTGGTGTTTATAAATCAACACCAGCTGTTCCTGTTTGTGCAATACTCTGTAAAAATAAAAGAATAAAATAGAACCTGATATGACAGCTCATAGACCAAGATTCAGCTTTCTGCAAAAATAAACTGGGCCATTAAAGAATGTGGGGTTTATTTCAGATATTCTAACAGAGTCAACTGGACTCATGATAATAAATGTAACCATGTTTCTCTAATGCCTTTAGGCCTATGGCAGGTACTTGGCAAAAAGACTCCTAAAGCTAAGCTGTCAGAGGAGTTTTCTTGCTCTCTCCCTGCAAGGAACAAAGAGGAAGACCTTCTCATAGGCAGCACCTGCCAAGCATTTCTGAGCCATGCCAGGCTCAGAGTTGCTCTAAGTGGCAAATTCTGATTTCTGTCACACAGATGCTGTCACAGAAAGTGCAGGAATTCTCTGAAGCCAGTAGGGTTTGCTTTAGTGTAATTGCCTAAGAACAGAGCCTGAGATCTCTCTTATGAGCTGGGTGTGTAGTACTGTTGGAGTAATGCTCCCTGCATAATGACAAGCTCTTTGGTTGCCTACTTTGTTGGTTATTTCTCATGTGCACAGTGGCCTAGCTGACACAGTCCCCTAAAGACAGTTAAGTGGGGGAAAAAAAAATAGATGTAGTCATCGCACTACTAGATGCCTGGTCCCCAGAATGGAATAAAACCAGAGGCTGATGCCATGTAAAGTGTGAAAGCCAGGCTCCCAGGAGCAGCGTTTTCAACAAGCCATCACTCAGCTCAACACTAAACTCATGGTGGAGTGATCTTCAGGTTATTTTTTGTTTTGTTGTGAAAGCTCAACTTCTCTCCAGAGCTGGGATTCACCCAGACACAGCTGCCCACCAAAGACCCTGAGGATAGGAAGCTAAAATTTTCTTATCAAAAAACAGGTTCAGAAATGAGCACTATTTTTCCTCTTAATTGTATTTGGAAAAAATAATAAGGGGTGCATCTTCACCTCTTCACTACTACTTTAGTTTGTACTTTGCCAGTTTTGAAGCAAATTACATATATATCTCTACTTATTCCATGTTGGGTCACATAGCAAAGCAGTCTTGGCAAGTGTGTACTGAACCTCAAGGTGTCTGGTTCTTAGCATTCATCCCATGTGATTAATCTCAAACTGATTGAAATTAAACCTTTCTTCCCTCTTGCCTCACCCTCCCAATCCGTATATTGTGGACATTGGATCCTCAGCACCAGCTGTTGTGCTCTTATTGCAGCTTGCTAATGCAGATGTGACTAGAGACCTGCTATGTTAAAAGCTATTGGTTAGTATTTAGATATATAAGATCTGTATCTCCCAGAGATGCTTGGCTCCCATAGCTCAAGAGTAAAGTTCCTTCCTGCTTAGTCCATTCTTGAGCCTGAAAATTTGTGTTCCCTTCTTAAAACAGGGACAGAGGGTGGCTAGAAAGGAATAAATGGTGCTTCTTTTGGGCTCTTTTGGAAATTAGAGCTTTCCCTGGATGCTAGAGAAGGCAGTTTTGAATCTCTGCAAGCTGCAGAGAGACTTGAATTTGGGCCTTCTTGGTAAATACTTTATTGGTGATGTTGTCATGTAGGAATTTTCTGCCCTTTACACATACTGGCCCAGCCATTCAGTGGCTTAGCTGCTACCTGGCACTAGCCAAACCATGTTCCAGCTGTTTGGGGATGAGAGGTCTTGGGCAGGACTGGCCTAAAATCCAGCTGACGTAGGATCTCCTGGTGTGGACATGATAGTGGTTTCAGAGAGGGAGAGATTGCATTATGGAGGCCCTTCTACTAAAAATATGGTGGGGGGTAGACTTCAACTGACCTATCCTTGTTTAGGTGATAAAGGCATTGTTGGGTACTGGCTTCCTATTCTTTCTAGAGGCTATTCATAGTCTTATAGATAGATATCTCTAAGTTTTTCATTCATGAAATGTTCAAAAGCGGATCGTAAATTTTTTGACCACTTTTGGGAATTGTTCAGATAAGTGTTATTGTTGATGAAGTGCTTGTAACAAATTTCCTATCTCTGTTGAGATTTGCTGCTCTTGCTTTATCGTTGGTCACCTTTACTCATAATTTCCTAGTATTTTTTTAAAGCAAACAGAAATCCCAACATGTGACAGACTAACTAGCACCAGTAGTAGTTTGTCATGCTGGTTTCTCTATTCTCTAATTCTGCAATTTATTTTTTGTAAGCTACCTCTGTCTCTGCTGGAAATAAATCTAATTTAATCACAAAATGATTTTTCTTTTGATGATTGCATTCATATTGGCAATCTGCCCCTAAATCCATTGTTCACAAACATTTGTATGACCTAAACTTTGGTTGCAGAACTCTACATAAACAAATCAAATTGAGATCAGATTTGTAATCTGAAAAATAGCCTACAGAAAGATTTTTACATTATTCAGTGAATTCTGTTGACTGTTACACTATTGACAGAGATAATTCAGCAGTGCAGTGGTAGGACAAGACATTAAACTGAATACTTGAGAAGTGAGATGTACTTTTTCTGGGTGATTTTATGGGCCTTGTCTTGATGGGGTTTTTTCACAGAATATTTACTGTTCAAAGCCCACTTGTTGTGGTTTAAGCCCAGCCAGTAACCCAGAACCACACAGCCGCTCTCTCACTCCCCCCTTTCCTGGAGGGAAACTAAACTAAACAACTAAAAATATTGGTGTTATCAGAGCTGTTCCCAGGCTGAAAGTCAAGAACACAGAGATGCACCAGCTACTAAGAAGCAGAAAAGTGACTGCTACTGCAGAACCCAGGACACCACTTTTATTTCTAAATAGTATACAAAAAAACCCTGTAATTTTTTGAGGGTGAGGTTCAAGTGATGTTCAGCAGTGATTTAAAGCTAATCAAAAGGGCTGGGCAAAATTAAATATGCAGACCTGTTAACAGAGACATGGCCCTGACATGGAACAGAAATGCTCACCTGGAAAGGGAGTTATGTCTTGCTCTGCATCCAAATACTGTGAAAGGTGCTTACCAGAATCTCACCACCTTCAGGGCGTCTATCATAAAAAGCCAGTCCCCATCTTTCTTATAAGCCACCTTTAAGTATTGAAAGGCCACAATAAGGTCTCCTTGGAGCTTTCTCTTCTTCAGACTGAAGCAGCACAATTTTCTCAATCTGTCCTCATAGGAGAGGTGCTCCAGCACTCTCTCTCATGATCCTTGTGGCCTTCATCTGGACCCTTTCCAGGGTTCATATCATTTCCACGGGTTCATATCATTTCCACAGGTTCATATCATTCCTGTGCTGAGGACTCCAGAGCTGAACTGATCTCACTAGAGCAGAGTAGAAGGGCAGTATTATCTCCCTCGACCTGCTGGTCACACTCCTTTTGATGCAGCCCAGGATATGGTTGGCTTTCTGGGCTGTGAATGCACATTCCTGGGTCATGTCCAGCTTCTCATGCACAAGTACTCCCAACTCCTTCTTCAAAGGGCTGCTTCCAATCCCTTCATCTTCCATCCTGTATTGAAAATGAGGGTTGCCCTGATCCAGGTGTAAGACCTTGCACTTGCCTTTGTTGAACCTCATGAGGTTCACATTGGCTCATTTCTTGACCTTGTCCAGGACCCTCTGGATGGCATCCCTCCCCTAAGGTGTGTCACTCACATCACACAGCTTGATCTCATCTGCAAACTTGCTGAGGGTGAAGTCAATCCTACTATCTATTTCACTGATGATAATATTAAATACTACTGCACCCCTGAGGAACACCACCCGTCACTGAAGAGATATGTAGATGGCCTTTCTGTTTACCAACTTCTGTGTGACATCTGGAAAGTAAAGACATAAAAATGTGAAATCATAACTTTCCTGTTTGGAGATTTTCTAGGATCTGATATTTTAGTGGCAGAATCCACTAAATAGAATATATTATTTTGGAACTCTATTTTTATCTTATTTATTTACGACTTGGCAGTCTTCTAGTCAAGAGGGGATAACCCTGGCCCTAGTGATAAGTTTTAACAACTGCATGTTTATGCACCAGTAGGTATCAGGAGGTCAGTCATAAAAACCTGTCAGTTTGTATTACTTCTCTTGATTTTCTGTCAAAGCATAAAGGAAGGAGAGCTGCCATCTTTCTTTTCATACCAGTGGGTAGTATGTCACAGATTAGATAGAATAAACTGATTTTTTCTTATATTGGTTCAAAATGCTGTTCCTTTGAGAATGGGGGAGAAAAAAAAAAAGATTAAATTTCCATATATTTATTCTGTCACTGCAGCAGAGATGCTGCTTTAGCAGGTGGAGGCAGTGAAAATAATGTACAAGACATGCATCTTCTTGGCCTTTTAAAGAAGGTACTGGCAGTGTTCTCAAATGCTTACAATATCTAATGTTGAATTCTGATCGGGTCTCCCCAGAGCAGATCTGTTTGGATATTAATGAACCATTAATTTTTAAGTCATATGTAACAGGGAATACTGAAGCTTGCATCATCTTTAATATGTTTAGGTCACTTTCTTTTGATACCACCACTCAAATCAAAGAAGCTGAATGAGAAAAGATAATATCAAAGATGATCACGGTTTCTTCTGTTCCAAATGAGAAATTTGCAGTCTGTTTAACACCCTGCCTCCGAGTGAGCTTCCCATTACCTGATATGGATGGCCATGAGGGTGAACATATGCAATTAAAATAGGCAAGCCACTCAGTGCTTCTACCCAAAGCAGAGCCAGGCTCTGAAGGATCATGCAATTGGCTTAAATGTTATAGTATTGAAGAGGAAAAAGAATTTGACATTCCCTTTATTCTCTTGCTCACGTTTAAATACATTCTGTCATATTCCAGCTTCTCTCTGCAACCATGATTACTGTCAGGATTGGCTCCTGTTCTTAAAAAAAGGAACACACTTTAAAATCTGTCTAGAGGACCTTGAAGCTTTCATTTCAAGTTAATTTTTAGGCAGGACAAGCTACAGAGTGCACATTCTACAGCAGAACAGAGGAAGTGGATATTCTAAGTAACATTTAAGTAAGATTTCTTGTAACAAGAAAGTAGATACTAAAGACTGACAATTTCAAATGTTAAGATAATTTTTCAAACGTTAAGTTCACTTCTAGCACTACAGCATGCAGAAGAGACACTCCTGCATCTCCTCTGTGGTAGACCTTGGAGGTCAGGATGATACCCAGAAATATTTTGGTCATCATCTGGATGGGAAATAATTACAAGTTTATTTATATTGAAACATAATATATAGTAGTTTCCTCAGAGATATTTATGGCAGCAGCAGTCAATGTGAATAAATTGTATACCTGCTTCTCATTATTTCACAACTGAGTAAATTATTTTGGGAGTTTTCTCTCTCAAAATCCAATAGATGGCCTTGGAAGCATGAAAGTACTTGGTTAAATCTAAGAAGTACACCTGGCAGGTGGAAATTTTCTGGGAATGACAAAGGAGTGTAGTCTTTCAAATAGGAAACATCAATTCTTAGGGCTGTGGTTCCATCATACAGTGCCAACTTTTCACTTTTCATTGCTTTGGAGATATTTATTATGCCTAACTGCTGTGTCTGTTATTATAGGAACATAGTAGAACATCATCTCTCTTTTTAAGTTTGCAAAGCACTGCCGCTGATAATCTGATAGGTTAGATATCTCCCTACAGCATTCTTTGTTGTGGGACTCATCCTGCACGATGTAGAGGACACTTAATGTTTTCACATCTCATCCTTACTGCAGAGTGAAGCTGGTAAATATCAATTGACAACCCATAGGATGGCGTGTTTGCAGCACACTGTATAATACAGTTGAAAATATTCAGTATCTCTTCAGTTTCTAGGCCATTTCCCCTGGGCAGTTTGGTATTACCTCTGTTGCTGCTACTAATGATTGCTTGGAATATTGGCAGAGGAATGAGGAGGATACTGACGACATAATCCTGCTTGTGGTCCCCTCAGATCAAGGTGCATGAGTATTTTCAGGGAGAGAGGGGGAAGTTGCTTTGATTCTGTACTTGTTCTGCAAGTTCACTGTGGCTTTAGGACACGAAAGCCTGTGATTGTTAGCTGTACTGAAGAGCGTTGAATCAAGACAGAAGGAAGGCAGCTCAGATCTGACCCCTGCCAGATGTTGAGACTTACTGAACTAGAGCAATCACAGGAGTCTGAATAAGGAGCTGCTTGCCTAATACAAAACATATTTGATCTTCAATACACTCCTTTGTCCTTGCTGATACTGGTGGGCTCTGTGTTGACCTGGCAGTTTCTGATGGGCCTCTTTCAGACCTCACATGTTCTGGAGGTTATAAAAAGTTCACATTCAGTCTAGAGTGCCAGAGACCAATATACACACGATTTTAAGAGGCAGATGGCATGATCCAGAAGACACTATTACAGAAGCCGAGGATATCAACAGAAAGTGAACATAGGCACATTTGTATCAGTGCATTTGCTTGTAGAAAAAACTCTTCCAAATCAGGAATGTAGAGAGAGAAAAAAGAACAGAAGTAATTTGTTCTAGAGCAGAGAGGTGATTCTTCAGTGTGGCTTACAGAGATCAGGTGTGAAAGTCAAGCTGATTGTGGAGGGACTCATTTGGAGGAGAATCCTTAGATGTCTGAACATCAGCACCTGAAATCAGCACCCTCAGAAGAGGACCTGTACTCTTATAGTCTTTATTTGAGGACCTAGACAGTGATCCAGCTATGATCAATTTTATAGTTTCCAGTTAAGCATAGTGTGTAGAACTATGAAAATATCTATCAGTGGTCATAACTGCACTGGCAGAAACCAAGCTGCATGATGTGGATCTGTATATTCTGGGCTGAGCTTGGCATAAGCTTACCCTAGCCTAAGAAGGCATTAGCACTGCATCTTTTCTGTCTCACTCTCAGATGAGAGCTCCTTTGGCAGTTATGCATTCCCAGAAATGGGACTATGCAGTTATTTGGCTTTGCCAAAGCTACTGCTGCCTTCGCAGGCTCTCTAGTAGTCTTAACACAAGTCTTCCAGAAGAGCTCTGAAATAGTAGGTGCTCTGGGTTTACAGTGCTCATGAGGAACACATAGTGCTTTTTTTAAAAAAAAAAAAAAAATAATATAGGGTTCTGAACATGATTATTGCTTATTTTAGTTGGAAATGCACAGCTGTAGCAAAACAAACAACCCTCACACGGTGTGCTTTTGTTAAGATGTGAAGAGTGCTCCATCCCTGGCAGTGTTCAAGGCCAGGTTGGATGAAGCCTTGGGTGGCATGGTTTAGTGTGAGGTGTCCCTGCTTATGGCAGGGGGGTTGGAACTGGGTGATCTTAAGGTCCTTTCCAACCCTAACTATTCTATGATTCTATGAAGATTTAGATCTTTGAAAATAGGTCTAAGCTGCCCAAGAAGAGCTTTCCTATACATAGCTTCTTGTAGTTATTCACTCTCCTCTGCAGAAATTCTACACATGAATCACCATGTTATGAAAAAATGTTTTCTTTCTTAAAATAGTTCTCTGTGTGTTTGCGCTTTCTCCTGGGATTCATATTCTTTATGGTTTTAAAAGGCTGTATCAACACTAGTATTTTTGTTCAGGCTAGAGGTATACGCCATGACTCTAGATGCTGCTCCTTAAAGAGCTGGGGAGGAAGGGAACTGCTTTTTCCAAGGCTTTGCTTGCTTTCTGTCAGAAGATGCTTTTACCTGGAAGGCAACAGGGTAAAAATCTATCTTAGCCATCCTGGGTGTTATTCACTTGACTCTTAGACTAATGTAAAAGTTAAAAATCAGAAAGACCCTTAGTCAGTTTTCACAATGGAGCTTGTCAGCTGGTTGGAGCACACCAAAACATCTAGAGTTTCCAAGCAAATTGACAAGTTTTCTGTAAGCAAGTTTTCCAAGTTGTCACATATGGTCCTTTTCTATGCTGCTTTATGTCCTACAGTTTTATACAAAGAAATTTTGAAATAATTAGAAAATAAGGAAGGGCAAATACCACCTATGGAAAACTTAGAAATCTGAAGTGAATCAGTTTTACTGCTGATCTAACAGGTCCATGGAGTCTGAAGTGATGAAAAGATGTTTAAAATTTCATTAGATGTTTATGGACCCAGAGGTGAGGCCCCAGTGGGTTATCATAGACAGCATAAAGATTAAAAAACAAAAAACGAGGAAGGATTAAACACTGACCTGCTATGATCTTTCAACTGGATCATACCAGGGCTCAGCTACAAGGATCACCTTAGTGGGTGATTTTCCTGACACATATAGTTCACTCTTGGCCTTGCTTACTTTGTTTAAATTTAGATTTATACATTTTTCATGTTTAAGCAGTAGGGTAGCCGCTAAGTAGACATTTTTAGTAGATAATTGCTCATGTTGCTACTAGTTGACTGACAGCAAAAGAAATCCTACAAGGATTTTTATACATTTGGTGGTAGTGATACAGCTAAGTGGCCACTTGGTAGGTGAGAGCTTTGTTTGTCTAGGGTTTTACTGTAATCGTTAAATCACAGCTTTCTCTAATTGCTTCAGCTGCAGCCAAACTCGGTTGGATGGGATTCTGTAGCAAATGGAATTCTGTCGCATTCAATATCAGTGTTTGCTTTATTAAATAGCATTTCTCTGGGGACCTGTGTAGACTTTTGGAGTTTTTAATTTGTTACAGTATGTAATACCTGGCTTCTGTGATGGAATTGTTCACCAAACTGCATTTTTATTATTGCTACTGATGCCTTTTTACTTTAAATGAGGTTGACAAGATAACGTACGCCATTTAGAAGAAAGCTGTACTTTGCTCAGTTCAGACTGAGTTTTGAAAGGGAGTGCTTCTTGGCATGCATAAATTCTCCCATTTCTTTTGAAGTGAAAATTTAAAGTTAATGATTGAACCAAACACACTAAATCACTCTGTTGTCACAACCTCTGGATTTCCCAGTGTGTGCTTCATTCTCTGTATGTTCATTCTTGTGACTTTCAGGACAGCAGCTATATATCCTTTGGTTTAGCAACCTCAACACCCTTGTCAGTGATCTGCTACACTATTATGCAATATTATAGCAGTTTTGGTTCTAAGTAGTTTTTTGTCATTGTAAACAGGTGATTCAGGTTTATCCATCTGAATCAGAGTTTTATTTGTAAATGCAAATGTCAGTATAAAAAGTTTACTACAATGTGGTTCTCACCATCAAAACTTGTAAACCGTGGTGTATGCTGAGAACCAGTGTCTTAAGCACAACGCATCTTGCTTTATCAGAGCAACTTGGACTTCTGATTATTGTCCTTTCGTTAATCAGACTTGACTGTCACATGCCCATTAGTGAATGTTACATGCTTGAGAGGGATAGTGCTACAGGATGGAATCAGCAGTGACAGTGATCTGATGGTAACAGAATGAGAAATAGCAATATTTGATGTGTTGTCTTGACTTAGGATTTCCTTATATTTTAGATTTCTGAGGATGTAGGACGATACATATGAACAATTCTGCCTTTAGTTTAATTGTGTTTTGCACAGGAATTTCGTATCCAAATACAGGGTGAGATAAAACACAGGACCTGAGGGCCTTTATTGGCAACTACGGCTATCCAGGGAGTGAAGGTAGGAAGCCAAACAAATAATCACATCTTCTTCATTTAAAACATTTCATACTGGCAGAAATCTTTAACCAGGGCTCCAACTTCTGTCTGCCACTCGGAGCTTTTTATTTGAAACAGCAGGAACCTGGCAGCTTGGAGATCTTTGGGCACTGCGAGCAAAAAACTTGAACATCATTTACAGGTTTTCCTGCCAAGACTCTAAAAATCTAGACGAAGTAGATATGGTTGTTTTACCCAGCTTTTCACTTATGTTTGTCCTTCATGATGTAAACTCCCAGAACCTCAACCAGTTTTCTTCCTGAAATTTAAATTCCTGATAGGTACACAGAAAAGGATTTATCTTACCCACCTTTATCCCTGTAAAAGTTACATGGCTAGACTGAACTATTCTCTAGGCTCCCTCTGCAGTCAGTGAAGAGACAGATATCTCCAGGAGGCTTTTTATCTCGTATGAATTTAGACAACTGTCTTGGGGTGAGATGAATCCCAGCCCTGTTGTCACCCTCCAGCTTTGATTCAGCTAATACAACAAGTTCCATTTCCATGCTGGGATTTGGAGCCTTGAACAGCATATTCCAGCATCTGTTTTCTACTTAATTTAATGGAAAATGAATGCATAAGTCTTTTAATTAGCTTCGAAAATCTCAGCCTTAATGTTAGATTAAGTTTAAATGCACATATGTTTGTATATCAAAAATTAGAAGCAATAAATATAGCTGTATTATTTTCAAAAAACAGAGCTTTATTTGACAACTTCAGCTGATTAGTGGCTAAATGGGTGATACAGATGATAGTAGTTATGCTGTAGTGTTCAAAACTGGACCAAGTATGTACAGTCTTGAAAGATGGACTTAATAACAATACCTCAGCGATATCTTTTTCTTTTCTCTCCCCTAAGTAGAGTTTAGATTCTGAAACACACATTTAGCATAAATAATATTTGTGGATATTATCAGTGACATTGTCAGTTGACAAAAGTGGCTGTGATTACTAATCCTAATAAGTTCAGAATGTATACAGGAATTGACTTGAAATGTGCTTTGGCTAAACTAAAGTAGTAATCCTTTAAAAAGATCACAAGAGTGAGGCTTCTGAGATGAGCTGAATAAAAAAATATGAGTAACTTTTAATAAATAATTTTCAGGTAATTATATCTCTTTTATAAAATTATTTATTAATTCCTATAGTGGTTTTTAATGCTTTACTATTGCTTCATACCAGAATTTCTGTAAATCTCCATAACTTTTGCTTCTCTGCACTGCCTGGAATTGTACAGCGCTATTAAAATTTCTTTGGGTGATACCTGAACCCCCAAAGCCACTATTATGTTATTAAGCACTTAAATGCAGCCAACAATATATAAAGTGCATGTAAATATGTATTAAATATATAACTTAAATATACTTGTAAATAGTAACAAAAGAGGGTGATTTCTTAATTACTTTCCTCTGAAATGTTTCTCTCCTTCTGACTTGCTACTGTTAAATTAAACTTTTGTGCATGAGATTACCTGCCCTGTAAAGGAGATGGGACATACAATACACTGGATCTTTTCCACTTCATGTATCTTCCCATTACAGCTGTCCAACACTGCGATATGCTCTTACCTGGTTTGCAAAGCTTAGTAGGAAGTCATAATCTTTAATTAGTTTGACTTGCAGGCTAAGAAAACGCATATTTGTACCCCATTCCAGCAAAGGATTTCAGCATATCCTTATTTTTAAAAGTCTTTTGCTGAGTCTCAGCAGGAGTTTTCTCAATCCTGTAGGGTAGAGGGTGTGTAAGTGTCATATAGAACTATATCTCCTCCCCTATATGTCTTTTCAACCAGTATAATCTTCATGTATGATAAAATCAACTCTTCACTGTGGCATTACTTAGCTGTGTCACTGTCTGATATTCCTCCAAGAAGCTGGAATGTAGAGTTTGTCTTATCTGGGTTTTCCTTTCCTGCCTGGACCACTAGACTTGCACAAGAATAAGGCACTAGAGATAAAATGAGTAGGTTTTTTTTACTTAGCTGGAGAGCTGTTTCTTAGCTCTCAAAATACAGTCTGTTAGATCATAATTTAGACAACAGTTGCTCAGGGGGAGGCACCTCTGAAGGCCCCAGCTTTGTGCATGTCTCTAACATGTGTGGTGCTTCTGTGAGGCTTCAGTGAACAAAGAGTTCGTGAGAGTCTGGTGTGAAATGGAGGTATCAAGGACTGTCTTCATTGTTTTCCCACCGTGGTATTTAAATGTTGTCAGTAATAATGTTGCTTTCACTGTAATAACTGATGAAGGCATTTGTGTTGGCTAAATTTTAAAGCCTTGGGAGTTGGCGTAGTCGTGTAGATAGACCCAGAGAGACTCTTTTACTAATATTGCTGGGGATATGACTTTTTTTCTGTGCCCTAGTGACATAGGACGTTTGATGCTCTGTATTCACTGATGGAAATACTAGTTATTGCCTTTTCACTGGGATAGATGGCATAGTAGCTTCCATTTACTCATATAGATGGAAGTAAACAAGGTAAAAAAGAAACCAGGTCAAAATGTCAGAATAAAATAAGAACATTCATATGACTGCCAGTAGTACAATAGATAATAGATACACTTAATATTCCATCTCTATAAACCATTCTCAAAGGCTGAGGCTGTGCGGTATTCTGTGGTAGAATAGAGAAATGTAACCATGGTTCACTTTTGATAAACACAAATCTCAAGTCTGTCATTTGTCTGCAATGATCATGGGTGGAGAATACTGCTAAGGAAATCTGTTACTGTTCCCAGCCATCTAGGGACATCTTGATGCCTACTGAAAAGAAGGCTCAAATTTAAGACAACTTTGAATATAGTTTTAACATGAACTGTGTATATACACAGTTCTATGTGTGTATACAACAGATACTGTGGTATGCATGAAAGTGTCTATTTCTGTTAACAACTACACATGATTTAGTTGTTAATGCCCAGTCTTTTTGTTCACACAGCCAGAATATAGGTCTTATCCATGGAGACCAAGTGCAATTTTATCCCATAGACTTAAAAAACACAAAGGAGCATCTTCTGCTAGTTATTGATAATATTGCTGTGAAATATCAAGGATGAGCCATGGTGGCTGTAAGAATTGGCAGTGGAATATGTCATGAACCCAGCTTCATTGCTCTTTTTTCCCTTTTCTTTCTCATATCCATTCTTGTGCACAAGTTCCAGGAGTGGTAATAATGAATTCAAATTAAGGAAGCAGGTGAAATGGCACATTTCATAAATTAACCCTTTCTGGTCTGTACTGGTGCAATCTGTGTCTGTTTGCTGTAGCTGAATAGTGAAACATGTACAGAGTGAATATTTAAGGATTAATTTCTCTTTGTCCACTAGCTGCAGTAAAATTTAAAGAATGACAAATAGTAGGTTTGAGACCAAGCATTCTACTTTGATTCTGTTATTAGGCTGAACCAGACAGCTCTCTTGTCTTAGAGAATCTAAGAAAAACCCCATAATTTCAAGGACTCTAATTTTAAAAGAATATCCAACTTGATGTATGTGTAGCATCTGTGTAGAAGGAAAAATTAGGTGGCTTAGATGTAATGGAACTGTACTTTTTTATAGCTGTGTGTAGACTGATCTTGTTATTTGCCAGCCCAATGAACTGTTGCCACAACGACTCTAACAAAAAGTTTCTAATTTGGGTATAGATGAGTGGCCAAATAACAAGGAAGAGGTCAATCATCCTTCTAAACATAAGAAAATTATTTCTCTTCCTTATATCAGTATCAGCATGTTTCAGTTAATCTGAACTGCTGCTATAATTGTTCAATGTGGACTTGCTATTTGAGAATCTAAGTGATGATATCTCAAAGCAGTGTATCTGCAAAGCTGAGCTGGATGGCCAGGATCATTACAGCTTAATGGTTTTGCTGTAGTGATGCTGATTCCCATATCGCCAGGTTCAGAGTACATCAAGGAAACGGCATGAATCAATTTGCATATTTTGCAAAGCCTCTCTCTTTCTCCTCCTCCCCCCATTTTTATCTGAAATCAAATAATTAATGTTTGGTTTTTACAGTTCCCCATTCAGTAAATTAACTGTTACAGCTTCCCACCCCTTGATATTTTGTTGCCTGACAGTGCAGTGGTCTATAGGAAATAAAAATAGGATTCTTGGTATATTAAGAATTTCCAGCAAACCTATAAGAGTAGCTTTCTATTATGAGCTTTTCCCTATAATTCCACTGGACTTTTCAAGTTAATCCATATTTATGTGAGAAACAGAGACGTTGTCCCCATATTGTACCCGAGCCGGTCTCTCTGAGGCGGGATTGCTCTGGGGATCTGTTGCATGACTATATTCTGCCTTTTCAATAAAACAGAAACTTGGTGTCGTTTCTTTACTGCGCAAATGAAGATAAGTTCCAAAGTGGAATGTAAACAATAATTTAATTAATTATTAAGTAAGCTGAAGAAACTGATACGTTTTGGGCATTGAGCAGTGTTCTGGCAAGAAGTTGCAAGTATATAATGGAAATGAAAACTACTTATGACCAAAGCCAAGTCTTAACATTTTTCTGCCAATTTTACTACACATTGTTTGAGAGATGGCATCCAGCCACACTAGTAAGTGAAATAAAAGCAAACAACACCATTAGAACTCTGAATATGTGTGAAATAACAAATGGACAGAATAGAGTTGGGCATTCCTGGCAAGGTGAGGGGAAGCAGAGATTCTGGAAGATGCCACTAGCTGCAAGACTAAAGTTATGTTTAATGCTATGTAAAACATGCCTTATGTTTAAGATCAAATAAATGAGATAAGCAAATAACAAATGCAAAAGGATTGGGAGTGGTCCTTACAAACCAGCCCTGGGCAAGGAGACTGTTCCTCTTTTTCAGGTGCTTTTGCTAGTTATGGGGTACCACATATTGCTAGGAAAGATACTGTGAATGTAAAATTGCATGTTGTGCATCTTCTTGTATCTGTATGATAATAGACAGCCATTTGACTTTATGGGTTACTCACCTACATACTGTATATGACTACTGCAGTCTTTCACTCTGTTCATACGGTTTCCAAGAAAATCAATTTAAGATTTGATATTTCATATTTCATATAGTATTTTTATATTTTAAATATATATTTTAACCTCCCCTATCCTACATTATGAAAACATTGTACTGCAGGGCCAGACCTACAGATCAGTACTCAAATGTCCAAATGTATAAAGTTAAGATATATAAGTTCCTATTAATTTGTTACTTCTGTGATATTTCTATCAGGATCTTAAATATGTTGGGTAGTCTCAAGATGCGTCTAATTTAAAACTAATGGGGAAAATATTTGTTTCTCTTATTTGGGCTTTTTATGGTCTGTCAGTGTGCTCTGTGTATAAACAATATTGCATTTTTTTAATGGAACTTACTCTGTAAATTTCATAGTTTGCAATGGTTGTGCAGTTTTTACAGGTGTATTTAATGGCAACATCTTATCTTGAACTGCATTTTAAAGGCTCAAGTGTAGTTTGATTTCCTGGGAATGGGAGGAGGGGAGAAATACCATTCTCTCCTTGGGGAGACAGCAGTTTCCTTGTGCAGTATTAACTTGAAAGAATATGAGAAGTGCGTATCTTGCCAACAGGAGTGTGGATGTATAGAGTTCTGAAAATAGTAAGTGTCAATAGGGAAGGGTTGTAGGTGCCAGAAGAAAAATGTAAGCTCCCAAGGGCACTATCTCTTTTTATTTTTGCCTTGTCCAATGCCAAGACACATAGGTTGATGTTTAAAATTCAGTTCTTCCCTGAGAAGTGATTATATATGAAAAAAGGTCCCATTTTAGAACATGTGTGTTTCCTGTGTATATTCAGAATCACATTTACTTGTGTCCGTGATTCTCTTTTAATATACTGTTTACACCGGTTATACATGTGCAGCCAAAAGTGATGTGAGACAGAAAACAAAAGCCCACTTCTCGCTGAGTACAAGCTGTGGAGCTGCTGCTGCTGCGATGGGGCAGCTCTGCCTGAGGCTCCTCTGTGTCTCCTCTCCTTGGGAACCCAGTAGCCATGCCCTGTGGCTCTTTCCCTGCTGCAAAACACTAGCCTAGAAATCTGTAGCAGGGGATTAAACCACTTAACCTGCAATGGCAGCAGATTGAGCCAATTATTACTTCTCCTATTGTTAGCCACCATGGACAAGTGATTGCTCTTCTTTATAGCAATCTTTTCATATGGTTGTCATCACATTCCCTGTCCAAGGAGCTTCTGACTTATACTAAACACAGCTAAGTTCTTCTGCCTTGCTTCCTATGAGTCTTTTGGGGTTGGCTTGTTTGTTTGTGTCTTTAGACTTAATGATTCCTGTTGTTCTCAGATAAATTCCTTAAGAGTGGGTGGTCCTGACCTGGCCCCACAGTACTCCAGAGGTGGACAGACTATTCCAGTTGAAGTCTTTCCAGAGAAGTGTTTGCTGGATCAGGAGTATTGCTTAGCCAGTTATTCCCCATTTTGTATTTGTGCTTTTTTCACTTCACTTTACTGAACTTCATCTTCATTTCAGATCATTTCTGCAATCTATCAAAATAATTCTGAATTTCAGTTTTATCCTACAAGATATCTGCATCCTCTCTTGAGCATGGTTTCATGTACTGACTTTTTACATGAACTCCATTCATCCTCCCAAGTCATTAACTAAAAATAAAGGAATTTGGAGAAAATGCCATAATCTCAGTTGGCCTTATACTCCAGTTGCAAGATCCAGTTGCAAGATCTATTTTGGTTCAGCAATCACCATCACAGGCAAGTTGAAAAGCCTCGTTTGGCTTGCAGACTCTTAATCATGTAAGTGTGCAAGGTGTAAAGAAGAACCCAGCTTGACTCTCAGATCACACAGGGAACATGTGGGACGGTTAGATGGAGGGGGAAAAAGAACATCATTCTACTTACAAATTGATTACATTTGGCAAAGAAATCAGAGTAAGGAAAAAAATATTGAAACCCTAGGATTCCATTTACTTGGAGACCCTATTCAGAGTTGAGCCATACTTCAAATTACAAATAATGCCAGGGGTGGAGGGGATCAGAGGGAATAATGGCAGTTATAGCAGAAGATGTTCTGCTGCTTGTGTAGCTGGCTCCAGCAGCATGGCGGCTTCACTTCTGACCCAACTTGCTGGCTCCCTCTGCCCTCTTCTCTCCTTTGACCCATTCCTTAAATTTATTTTAAGACAAAATATTTTTAAAGTATTATTTTTTTTTGTTATGTTTAGGCCATTATTTCAATGTTTGAATGTGTGAGTGCACTACGTGAAAGGGAGGTTGCCATGGTAATTTCTCATTATTGTTGAATAGAAAAATAATTACTCTGGCAAAATCCCCCGTAACCTGTCAGAGCATAAGTTAAAGATGCCTGGGGGCAGCCTTGCCTCCACCATCCCCTTTTTTGCAGAAAAAAAACCCAGGGTGATTTTATTATCTTCCTCCTCTTTTTTTTTTTTTTGCAATAACTGGATCCTTTTCCAGCTTGGCTGAGGGACACCTCATTTGGTTTTGTTCACCAGTTGGCTGTGAAAATAGTTGGGCCCACCTGTGACAAGGGTGGAGTAGGGAATTAATCAGCAGAGTGTATACAAGCTAGACAGGATTTATAACATCTATTAAGGTTCGGAGAGGGGCTTTTTGTGTGTGTGTGGGGTGTTGCATTTTCTGTTTCTCCTTTTTCCCGACATAAAAATATGAAAAAGCATAAGATAAAGACCTTGGACAGTATCCAGACTGTGACAGAGTCTGGATATTTCATCTATCCAGGGGGGGAATCCACAGTAATTCCATCTCCACATTTTCCTTGCCTTCAGATTTCCTGGAAGCAAGATTGAGTGCAAATACATGTAGTTTTGAGGTGAGGCCCTGCACTTTCTCTGCTCTTCTCTATCTTTCCTGTGTGCGTTTGCATCCCATCTGTGTGATGACCCCCTTTTGCTTCCCATGTCATTGGATGCTGCAGGAGTAGCTCCAGTGATACCTAACTGAGTTAATGAAAGCTGCATGCGTGATATTGCTTAAATTCTTTCCTCCCTATAACATGTCCAAACGATCCAAGTTAAGTGATACAGCAGCCTGTTTTGGCAAATGGTAGCTCGTAATTCCTTATTGGACAATACACTCTTATGGGCTTAGAATGTCACCCACCATGCTGTCCCAAGTGAAGGGTGGGTGTGCAGAGGTGTGTTGCTAGAAGCTGGTTGCTAGGTACCTCTTGAGTGTGTATATACTAGATGATCTTAAGGTCCTTTCCAACCCTATGATTCTATGATTCTACTTGCTGTTGTGATTACCTGGCTGGTTGATGCAGTGGTGTTTGCACACATAAATACTCATCAGATTTACACCAACAAAGAGGAGAGAGCAGCAGCTCTCTGCAGCAACAGATTCCTAAGATGTGGGTATGGTTTTTGACTCTGTGTGACTGGATTTTGAGCAAGTACCACAGGGCTGGGCTGCATATTGTCCTGACCCTGCTGGGGAGGACGAGCATTGGCAAGGAAGCCAAGAAGTCTCTCAGAGGTCTCTTGTAGGACCTGGAATGCTAAAACCTGTCTTTATCGTTTCTCCATTGGATGACTGACAAGAATCAAAATTGTGAGGCAGGAAGAATATACTGCTCAGCAGTTCAGAATGAAATTCAGTAGTAATGTCTTTAGGAAGAACAGGAACAGAACTAAGAAACCAAGATAGTTATTTTTCTGTGTATATATCATGAGTATGTTAGATTAATATTTTGTCTTAATTTTTTATTTTATCCCAAGTTTTTTTTCCCAGTGAAGCTAACAAATATTTTCTAGCTGAGTTTTATATTGCTCAGGTATTAAAGGTACTCTCTGCTCACTACACTGACTGAACCTGACTTTGCACCCTGTAAGGCAGCTGTTGTAAGTGGGATATAACGGTGCTGAGGAGTGCAACTGGGGCATCTTCAGAGCTGTATTTCCAGCTTTGTTTCTGATCCTGTATGCTGCAGATGATTCAAATCTCAGGGCCTCAAAGCAGTGGATGAGCACCAAACATTTTAAATACAGCTGTTTAATATATCCATAGCTTTTCAATGAAGCAGTTGGTGGATTCTGTTGTCTGACTTCTGTGAAAACCCTTGTGAGCTGGATCACTTGCACAGGTGCTAGACATCGAGGTTTGGGTGCCTGTTGTTGATCACCCAGGTCTGAAAATGCCTGGTTCAGTTGTCAAAAGCCACAGACCACCTGAACTGGTATACTGGTACAAGCTTTACATTGTACATTATATTAATTCTTGCTATATGTATTACTGTACCTCTAAGTATGCACAGCTCATCTTAAAATATTGTCTTCACTTCATGTAACATGAAAAGAAAAGATTTCTCATAACAATTACATTTAAGTAACTACCTGGTGTTTAATCAACCTGCAATGGCACTGTATTTATTTTAAAGGCATTGGAGTGGAATGGCTATTATATTTAATTTCTAAATAACCTTGTCAGCTCATGATGATAATTGGGTTATGTAGCATTATAGAATTGAGTATGGAGGGGTTTTTTCATTATTAGGATCAAGCATTTGAGATACACAGCCCAGAAATAGGAGGAGTAATCCATAATTATCATGTTTGCATCTGGTTTATAAAACCATTTTTAACATTTGAAGAAAACCATATATTTATGAGTATGAAAGTCATTACATACTTATTGTGTGCTCGGTAAAATGAAAGTTTATTGTATAATAAACTAAATATTTTAGCTTTTTGCTTAAATTAGAACAAGAACTTTATCTACGAAAATGAGTTTGAAATATCATATAGACACTCCAAAATCACAGGTGAAGAAGTACAAACTGTATCTGAATTTCTTTTACAAAAGATGAACATATTTTCATTTTGCCTCCTGTTAAGTGAATGATCTGTTGCTTCCTAGGATAGTGACAACCTCTGGTGGGATGCCTTTGCAACTGAATTTTTTGAAGATGATGCAACTTTAACGCTTTCATTTTGTTTGGAAGATGGACCAAAGCGATACAGTAAGAGATATATTTTTTATTCTAATTTTATCCTGAATTTCTAAACACAGTTACCTGCAAAAGACAGATGCAAACCTGGCAGTGAGAAAGCCACTCATTTTTTAATTCAGTGAGCATCAAGTTCCCTTAAGAATTGCATGGATTGGGAACCCATTTTTTTTGAGAAATTCCTCTGAATTTTATTACATGAAAAATTATTTTCTGGTGGAGTAAGGCAAATAATCCAATATGTTATTTGGAATTTTTCTATTAATTTTCTTTGGCTATGTTTGCATTCTGCAAACATTTGCAGTGTTGAGTCTTGTGGGCAAAATTGTTTACACAAAGGGAACTTTGTAGCAAATTTTGGTATCAAAAAAACTATATACCAAAAGCTATACCCTTGCTGGTTCCATCAGCTCTGTGGATCTGTGCTGTTTGCACACATTAAGGACCTATCCTGCATATTGTTTGAACAGCAGTGGAAGTCTAAAATACTCTCAATAAAGCACTAAATGGAAGCTTGAATAGAAGTGAAGCAGTCAATAACTCTGATGGCATTGGTATCCATTTCTGAGCAGGAAAAAGGAGCAAAATTCATCAAATAGTTTGAAGTGAATAATTCAGTCAGCTTTAGTACTAAGCAACAGAGAGATAAGTAAACACTGAAAAACTGCATTGCCAATTGTTTCACTCCATTCAGAGTGACCCCTGCTTCACGGTGACAGCTTGTGCTCTCTACTTAGTGTTCTGAATCTTGCAAGGTTCTTCTTTTTCATGAGAGTGACTGATTGTTGGTGTATCACTCACATACTCCTAATTCCTTTTATCAATTATCTCAGGTATTTATTTGACAAGTGCTACCTTCTCCTGGAGAAAAAATAACAGCCACTTTGAACGCAGTTCTGGGATTAGTGTTGACAGAGTTACAGTTTCTTGCCTTTCAAAGCAAGTGATAACTCTGTAAAGGTCCTCAAATTACAGCCTATAGCAATGCTGGTAACAGCTGATCTGTCCTGATTAGGTTGAGTCAACTTGTCAGATATCAGATTTGCTAGTTGTGTTATCAGTCCAGAAGGCACAGATACATCAGCCAAAAAGCAATTAATGTCCAGTTAGATCAGAAGGAGTTGTGTTTCTGGAAAACAGTGCTGCATATGAAAGAATTTGTCAAAGAGTAAAATATTCCTGTTGTCACAAATGCTTGATAATGTTTGTGCTATCTGTAGCCAGGATGGTTTGGTACTGTGGTTCTTAGCATTGTTGCTGATAAGCATGATTGAAAGATCAAATTACTGTAGGCATGTTTTTAAAAGTGCCTGGTACACAGCATATTTCGTCTGGTTTTAATTTCTGATATGTACACAAACTGTTCATAGAATCATAGAATAGTTAGGGTTGGAAAGGACCTTAAGATCATCTAGTTCCAACCCCCCTGCCATAAGCAGGGACACCTCACACTAAACCATGTCACCAAAGGCTTCAACCAACCTTGAACACTGCCAGGGATGGAGCACTCACAACCTCCCTGGCCAACCCATTCCAGTGCCTCACCACCCTCACAGGAAAGAATTTCTTCCTTATATCCAATCTAAACCTCCCCTGTTTAAGTTTGAACCCATTACCCCTTGTCCTGTCACTACAGTCCCTAATGAAGAGTCCCTCCCCAGCATCCCTATAGGCCCCCTTCAGACACTGGAAGGCTCCTAGGAGGTCTCCACGCAGCCTTCTCTTCCCTAGACTTCCCCAACCCCAACTTTCCCAGCCTGTCTTCGTATGGGAGATGCTCCAGTCCTCTGATCATCCTCATGGCCCTCCTCTGGACTTGTTCCAACAGCTCCATGTCCTTTTTATGTTGAGGACACCAGAACTGCACACAATATTCCAGGTGAGGTCTCACGAGAGCAGAGTAGAGGGGCAGGATCACCTCCTTCAACCTGCTGTCACACTCCTTTTGATGCAGCCCAGGATACGGTTGCTTTCTGGGCTGCAAGCGCACACTGCAGTCCGCTCATGTTCATTTTCTCATTGACCACAACCCCCCAGTGCTTCTCTGCAGGGCTGCTCTGAATCTCCTCTTTGCCCAACCTGTAGCTGTGCCTGGGATTGCTCTGACCCAGGTGTAGGACCTTGCACTTGGCATGGTTAAACTCCATGAGGTTGGCATCAGCCCACCTCACAAGTGTGTCAAGGTTCCTCTGGATGGCATTCCTTCCCTCCAGTGGATCCACCGAACTACACAGCTTGGTGTCATTGGCAAACTTGCTGAGGGCGTGCTCAATCCCACTGTCCATGTTAGTAACAAAGATGTTGAACAAGACCTGTCCCAACACCGATCCCTGAGGGACACCACTCATCACTAGCCTCCAGCCGGACACTGAGCCATTGACCACAACTCTTTGCATGCAGCCATCCAACCAGTTCTTTATCCACCGAGTGCTCCACCTATCAAATTGTTGTTATTCTCAATATCTAGAATTAAAGTTCAGCATTTGGGGCTCTTTTTGTTTATTCACGTTTCCTTTCCTTCATTAGTAAAATTTTATGTAAGTCTGAACTACAGCATTAGTGATTATTTCTGACATGAGCAGTATTCCTATTTAGTGATACTCTAAAGAGTACGCTTAAGCTATTCCAGTCTGGCATTTCCATTGCCATCTGAGCAGGTTTTGATAGCAGCCTTGGGGGTGCATGTTGTCCCTGCTGAGGGACACCTCCATCATTGCCTGGGGAGGATGCAGAGTGGAAGTTGTGTGTTAAGAGCAACCTTTTCTTCCTGCCAGGGAAGCTTGTGTCCAAAAAAGATGGCCAGGAGTTGAGAACAGAGCAGGCTGCTCCCCTTTGGTCACAAACATTAACAGGAAATTGCTTCTACCTGTAGCAGGTTCTTGCTGAGCACAGAGACCTGATTAAGGTCACTGTTTTGTGGGACCCAACCTGTTTACATGCTCCATTATGTCTATGGTCTTTGTATCTCCTAAAGACCATCATGTCACCCAATACCTTTATTCCAAGTAACTGATGAAATCATTGGGCAGTGGGCTGGTAGTAGGCCAGAACATGAGTGGTGCCAGCACTGAGCACAGAGCTCTAGAGGTGATCAAACTGAAGTGCCTTGTCTCCACCTGCACTGTCCCCCGCAAGGCACCTGCCTCCTTTCCTACTGTGCAGGCTCTTTACTACATAGTGGGCATTAAAGGCATTGCAGCTGGCTGTGAGGGATGAGAAGAGACAAATTATTCTTCCTCTTGCAGGCACAAACAGTAATGGAGGCAACCAAGATTAAGCCCCAGGAAAGAGAAATAGGCATCCTTTAAGAAGTCATTTATAGAGTTGAAAGTGATGAAAGATGCTGACCCCTTGCCTTTGCTGCAGGATTCAGCTCAAAATTGCCTGCCTTTGTGCTGCTTCAGCCTCTGAGAGATTTGCTTACATCTTTGAGATTGGTTGTGGCTGCCACCTTGTTCTCTTTCCTTTCGGCAATGGTTTCTCTCTTTGGGAAACTAAAATATTTTCTTCTGGATCAACCAAATTCCAGAAAAAATCCTGTGGGGATATGTGGGGAAAGGACACCTAGTGTTATATTGTCCATGGCCATAATTTTTCTCTTCCCAGTCCTTTTCCTTCCTTGCTGTCTTGATCTCTCTGGATCTTGCCGTAAGCCACCAGAGATAAGGAGAAGCATGGTGTTTTGCTCTTCTCTAATCTTGATGGTGGTTCCCAAACCTTTCAGGGGGCTTCCTTTCCATGCTTGCTTTAAACTTTTCCTTTCCATGGGTTTCCTATTTCAGCCCCACCTCTGGACAGCCCATTCCCACAGTCAATGCAGATGCTCAGAGCACATGAATCAGGCATATAAATCATTGTCTCTGTGTTACAAGGTTTTAAAAAATAATACTTTTATTTGCCTTCCATTTCTTTTAACTTTTAATATACGGTTCTGTCCAAGAAACTGCAAAGGTTATAAACTCCCTTTGTTTTGTCTTGGAAAACTAAGCTGCTTATTTAATTTCATGGCCCCAGACCGAAGCTTTGTGGAAAACACCAAATATTTTTAGGCCCGCCATTCACATTACTGTTTTTTACAGTATTCCTGTCTATACTGAGAAAAGTGGTTTGCTTCCCTTTGCTACTCTCCCTCTTAAATCTGTGTTTTTTTTACTTGTCTATCAACTCTGAAACTCTTTATCTTGTAGGGTGACAAAGGTATGGGTCAAGATGAGGATTTGAAGTCACTGGGCTTTGTTTGCTTCACTAGGCATGAGACAGCACAATGTGCTGATACTCGAGCTAGATATAAATGTGCCTGTGTATCTGTATGGCACAGCATGTAAAGATACTTCAGATACACATGCCCTGGGAGGAGTAGAGGTCTGTTGGTTCAGTGGTCCGCCAGTGCTAATTAATTTGATTGCCAAGTTTGTTAGACCTACACCAGTTATCTTTTCAGAACATTATTCTGCCTTGGATAGATGTGCACTTGAAAGCCCAGCTCAACTTTTCATGCAGAGATTCTCTGTGAGACCTGAGATTGCTGTTGTGCCCATCTCTGCAGCTCTTTTTGTCTTTCTTCAGTGTTTTATTTCTGTAGATGCAAGAACTTTACCTTCTGCAATTCTTTCCCCCTGGTGCAGCATTCCAGAGAGAAGATAGTATCTTCTTTCAAACATCCACTGAAAATGTATGTTTTTCTCCTGCTTGCTTATACCCTTGAGCTATTTTTCGGTCTATTATCTATGAACCCTACTCATGTTATTAAATTCTATGTTGAAATTTAATTTTAATGAGAAATGCTACAGAAAATATCTATTTCAATGAAACAAAGGTGTAAATTATGTGTGTTTTCTGTAGTCTGGCTTTTTTGGCTACAGTGAGATAGGGAGAAAGCTCACATATTCCAGTGTCTACAGTCAGGGAAAGATTTCCCAAACCAAAGAGATGCTACCTGTTTTAAACTGCACTGAATTATATTCAACAGAAGATAAAAGTAAATCCATGAAATTCATTTTACAGTGAAAAAGAAATTTGCTTTAATTTATTATGCCCTGATTTATTGAGTTAAGAAGTAAATAGGATTTAAAGAAAACCAAAAAAGAAAATATGCCTAATGGAGCAGATTTTTTTTTTTTTCCTTGATGTGTATAAAACATTCATTTCCTGTTAAGAGCCTTCATCCCTCTAAAAGAGTAAATACTAGACTCTGATCCATTGTTGCCCAGGTTCTTTGTTTCTTAGAGACAAAATATTTCCCGAACAGATAAGAGAAACAAGTTTGATTGACAGCTCTTAGCAGAGTCTCATCAGCTGCTGTGCTGACAGCCTGGTGATGCGCACTGTGCTGATGTGGTAGGGAGTGACAGGTGATTGACAGCCCAAGACTGTGGAGACAGGAAAGATGAAGCATGCTCAGTAAGAATAATGTGCAGTGTTTATGCAGCACTGCAGAGAATAGGAGCTAGAAAGTTAACTCTTTCTGAGCAAAGTGACTCTGTAACACATAATGGATGCACTTGCCACTGTGCAGAAAATTAGAGCTTGTCTACATTTCTGTTCACTAAATGCTTTCTGTTCATGGAGGAGCTATATACTGTGAGGAAGCAAAAGCATGAGCTATCACATTTGTAGCTGTGAAAAAATTTCATGTGTGGTAGGTATAATGGAGCCCTCAAAATGGATTTATTTAAGCCTATAGGTGTAGAATATATTGAGAATTTCAGGCACTTTTTCTGGGTTTCCAGCACCCGATTTTATATGCCATTGCATAATGTTACACAGCAGCAAATTTCAGAAGGAGCCAGTAGAGCTCTTTTGCTGTATGTATCCCTAGAAAAATACAGTGATTTCAGTTTATTGTTGCTCTGAATCTGGAGCTGATAATTGAATATGGATTTTGTGTTATAATTGCTACTGCAGTTTGTGTTTGGAATGTACAATATGACTATGCCATGCTTTGCATTTTAGGCAATTATTGTTCATTTTCTCCATTTTGTGCATGAACCCTGCTTGATTTTTCTTAATTTCTTGATTTTTTGGATAATTACGAAGTTAGAGTTTCCTGGGCAATCGTTTCAGAGTACAGTGACCTTTGGGCTAAACACTAAAATCAGCAGCTTTAAAGAGCTTATTAAAGTTTGTCTGTGTGCCTTTAGAATACATTACACAGGTGTATCTTAGACATTACTGCAAATTATTTAGTGAATACAATGTGAGTGAGCTGCAACAGATTAATTCTACCATTCTCCTTTGTTTATAACCTGTGCCATACAAGTAACTTTCCAGCCCTTTGTTGGATAACTTCTGCAGAGGTTAATGGTGGAAAGCTACATTTAGTGGTCATTTCTTACAAGCAAGGAACATAGCTTGGAAATAAACAGATAAAGTTTGCCACACATTACCCAGTTATTTAAGCATTGTCACAAAGGTGGTTCTGAGAGGCCAGTGTGCTGCATTGTCACCCCAGGTTTCTATAAAACTGTCATCTGGCTTCTCTCATATAACTCAGAGAAAATTAAATTTGCCAACAGAAACAGCATTGTAGCATTTCCAGGAATATACTTGTTCTTTTTCCTTTCATTTTTAGTTCCCAGAGAAATCCCAGTCATTAAACATGATTTGAGCATTCAGGTACAGCACAGAGTAAATTGGCCTAGCTTAGGCAGACAGATTATTCTGTGTGACTGCTTGGTCTTCACCTTTATATACCACTCTTCTAGTCTTGTTTTTTTTTCTTGGCAATACTTCAGAGCTTGATTTCTGAACATACATGAAAATTTCATTAAAATCATGCTGAACAGGTCCACGTATGCCTGTGAATCACCACTAGTGCCTCTACCCCCCAGTTAAGGATTTCTGATTGAGAATTATTTCTTAAAAATGGTGTTTTAAGGAGTTCGTCCATTTTACAAATGTTTTAGCAAAACTCTATAATAGTAATTTTTAATAAGAATATAACCAATGCACTAGTAAATCAATGCATTACAGGTGTCTAAGTGTATTACACCTATGCACTTATCTTTATCAGCCAAACTTCTGTAAGCTCATCAAAGAATAAAATGAGATTTGTTTGACAAGACCTATTTTACATAAACCCATGTTGACTGGCATTAATTACATCTCTTTCACTTCAATCTTCATCAGTTAAATCCTGTATAGTTTTTTTTCACTGTTTTGTCTGGATTGATATCAAGTAAGTGTATTATGTTACAGTTACCTGACCTTCTTAAATAGCAACACGACAGTAGTATGGGGTTTTTAATTCCCTCAGTAGTTCCTTATTTTTAATTATTATTTTATAACACCAGATAGAAATGTGCAAAAGAAACTCTTAGAACACCTAATTTTAAAACATTTACTCAGATAGATTTTAAGATCCTTCTTAGCTGCTGATGGACTAAGAAGCATTCTCATCTCGAGACCAACATTGTTTCCAAAGTATATATTGATCTTAACAAATTTTCTGTTTCTAAATTAAATTAAAGCTAATTAAATTTTAAATAATATTCAAGGTCCTTCTTTTTTCCTTTAGCCATACGTACAGTCATGGATTGTTCACTGCAATCTTCAGCATCTCATTCTAATATTTTCTATTTCATAATATGTTTTTCCAGATTGTTTTTCCATTTTTTCTCTTTGCTTTTCATGCTGTATTCATCATAATTATCGTAGGGTTTTCCTTCTAATTATTGCCTTCTTTTTTCTACTAACTTTTGTTTTGCCAAAGTTGTCCTCTTTCTCGCATTGTAGTTGTAGCTTTTGGATATTTTATCAAATCTGTTTAACAGTTTCTTAATTTTCATGCAGTTTTTATCCATACTTTGTCTCAGTCATTTGCTTTGGTGAATCCAGTATTTTGAAGCACCAGCTGTATCTCTCCCACTGACTGGGATTGCCTTTTCTTTGTCTGTACTGAATGCATATTTTGGATGGCATTTGTACAGAAACATGTGGTCTGAATGGAGAATGCCTGGAGGGAAGCAAAAGTTTTTATAATAAGACGTACTCAGAAAAAATGAAAGAATTTGAGTTGGTGTGTCTATAGAAGAGAAGATATGGGAAAAAGGAGAGGGGAAAATGGGACACAATAACAAGACTTATGAAGAAAAGGCATGTGATCTGTTTGCTTATCCATGATGAGCAGAAGATGCTGGCCTTAAATTGCATTAGAAAATCACATTGAGGGGTTAGTTCCTACAGATAAGAAAAATGAGGTGCTGGAACAGATTCCCTGGGGAGGCTGTGGAGCCTCCTCCAGCCACGGAGCTGTGTTTGACCTGCATCTCTGACTCCCTGCAGTCACTGATCCCAAAACAAGTGCCAGCTTCCAGCCCCCTGTTCAGTTCAGTCTCAGCCGTCATAACAAGTTCCGGAATGATTTTCTTATCTTGGGTGCTAAATTTTGTGTGAGAAAAACCACCCTACTGTTTTTCATATTTAACAACATGAATAATGTTTTTGTAATACTACTGGCTATGCAAGACTTCCTACACAAATTTCCCACTGATTTCCTTCAGAACATGCATTTTTCTTTTTCACCATATTACTGACAAGTGCTGAAAGAATAATTCCTTTAAGATCCTGATTTGTGATTAGCAGGTATGAATTAGACCTTCACCTCTGCCTGCTGCTGACTTGTTACTTAGCATGGTGTTCCTGTACTTCTGAGTGATTGATAAAGGATTTCTTCATTGTAAAGTGCCACCCGTGTGCAACATGTGTGTGCATGCACATATGTACATGCATGACTTTGGTTAGGTACTCCAGGGAAAGGTTTATTAATTAGTGTTCTATCAATCTCTTTTTCAAATATCTTACAAATGAATAGAAGATTTTAGGTAGCTTACAAATGGGTATCTCAAGTCTCTTCTGCCTGTTACTGTGTTACACAAATCAATGTTGCAGACCTATGTCTGCAAAGTGGCACTTGGTAAAAGGGTTACTAAACTCATAATGTGACTATTGCACGATTATATATAGCCTCTAATTGCAATGGGCACTGAAATCCCAGTCAATCAGACTGATTCTGCTGCTATATAAACAGATTAAGTGGTAAGTCCTCTTTGGACAAATCATAATATTATAGGACATGATACATTGTAGGAGTCTAGGATCCATTCAGAGAGCAGGAAGAATAAAGGCAAAATTAATATTAAGAGAATCACAGCAATTTAAGGGGTTTTTTTGCCTCCCCAGTACAAATAATCCCTTTGTTGTGGTTGGCTTTGGTTCACTCATTTGGTCCAAAATATGCAGAGTTCAGTTCTTTCTCTCTGCTGGAGACAATGTTAATAAAATGTGGTTAATCCCTGCAAAATAATGAAAATCAATAGCTTTTTTTACACCAGAATATTTAACAACTTTTTACTATTACAAACTCACGGTAATGTATTTCTTTCTTTGCACAGTTGTGAAGAACTGGTCAGTGCTTTTTCTGTTCTGCTAGGTAATTGGCAGGCAGATCAGTGTTAGATTTCAAATGGCTTCAGTACATTAAATACAGATCATAAAGGTGTTTTTTTTTAATTAAGAAATAAAAATGCTGCTCTGCTGCTTGTTATAGTTTTATATGAAATTGATACTATTCAGTTATTACTTCAGCTTTCAAAATTATCAGTTGATTTTTGAGATGGTCAGTTAATATTTATTACATTCTTGCAGAAGAATGTTCTAACATACTTACAGAGTTTCTGTAAGAAACTAGACTTAGTCTGAATATCCATCCGAACCTAAATTTATGTGCATCTTTCCCTTAGTAGTCAGGGAATATTTTTCTTCTTCATTTTTCATTTTATTTCTTTTCTTCATTACACTTATGTTGTTTCTTTTTCAGAAGTGAAACACCCCACTCTATGAATGACCTAAGCGATACCATAAAAAAGTGGAAACTGTGGCAGAGCGTATTTTCATGTTGTCATCTCATTTCTAGACCAAAGAGGCACTTAACTAAGTATAGTAGTTTTTCCCGCAACTGTTATAAACTATAATACTTTGGAGCACATGGATTGCCTGAAGGTATTAGAAACAAATTGCCTTTTATAGAGCACTGAATAACTTAACAGTGGACTATCAGATTTTTTTCCTCCCTTTTTCGATCCTCAGGTGTAGATGAATCAGAATATGAGTCCTAATGGGTCTGGGAGCTTTATGTATATTATGGTAACTTTATAATAATTTGAAAAATACTATATTGTTTATATACACTTAACACTTCAGGGAGTAGTGTTGCAGAACTCACAGCTCTAGGACACCAGCAGGACAAGGCTTGTAGGTGCAGATGAGCTTTTATTAGTTCAGATATTAATAGCTCATTGAAAAATATGACCTCCACCTACAAACTTACTGTCTCGCACATATATGCAGACACAAACAGAACAGAGTCAAATACATAAATATGCATCTTGTGTGGTTCGGTGGATCCACTGGAGAGAAGGAATGCCATCCAGAGGGACCTTGGCACACTTGTGAGGTGGGCTGATGCCAACCTCATGGAGTTTAACCATGCCAAGTACAAGGTCCTACACCTGGGTCAGAGCAATCCCAGGCACAGCTACAGGTTGGGCAAAGAGGAGATTCAGAGCAGCCCTGCAGAGAAGCACTGGGGGGTTGTGGTCAATGAGAAAATGAACATGAGCGGACTGCAGTGTGTGCTCGCAGCCCAGAAAGCCAACCATATCCTGGGCTGCATCAAAAGGAGTGTGACAGCAGGTTGAAGGAGGTGATCCTGCCCCTCTACTCTGCTCTCGTGAGACCTCACCTGGAATATTGTGTGCAGTTCTGGTGTCCTCAACATAAAAAGGACATGGAGCTGTTGGAACAAGTCCAGAGGAGGGCCACGAAGATGATCGGGGGACTGGAGCATCTCCCATACAAAGACAGGCTGAGAAAGTTGGGGCTGGGGAAGTCTGGGGAAGAGAAGGCTGCGTGGAGACCTCCTAGCAGCCTTCCAGTGTCTGAAGGGGGCCTATAGGGATGCTGGGGAGGGGCTCTTCATTAGGGACTGTAGTGACAGGACAAGGGGTAACGGGTTCAAACTTAAACAGGAGAGGTTTAGATTGGATATAAGGAAGAAATTCTTTCCTGTGAGGGTGGTGAGGCACTGGAATGGGTTGGCCAGGGAGGTTGTGAGTGCTCCATCCATGGTGGTGTTCAAGACCAGGTTGGTTGAAACCTTTGGTGGCATGGTTTAGTGTGAGGTGTCCCTGCTTATGGCAGGGGGGTTGGAACTAGATGATCTTAAGGTCCTTTCCAACCCTAACTATTCTATGATTCTATGATAATGTTGGGTTTATTACACAAATATGCATGTTTTTGTTTACTGTACAAATGAAACTTTTACATTGTGTTTCAGTAGTGCAGTAGTGCTGTTCCATGTGATACACCTGAGTTTTAGGCACTACATATTTACTGTTGCGCAGTATTTTTAAATGGCTTAGGAGAATACAATATGCAGCATCACCAAAAATTATGGAATCATTATAGAAATACATTTAAACTGGGTCAGCTGCAGCACCATGATTAGTAGCAATAGAGACAAAAGCTGACTCTGGACACGGAGATACTGTTCCCAATTCCATATTGGAAGCTCCCTTGAATTAACGTAGTCATGATTTTTTTTAAGTCTGCTGTATATGAGAAGGCTGAGATATTATACAGTGGTTATCGTTCTTTATCATATTGAATTCTGAACTCCAAATTATGTTACCTTTAAAATGTTGCTGACATTTTGCTGTTTCAGTATTCTGATCCTTTCAGGTTTTATTCCTTAGTATTTTAAGTTCATTCTGGTGCATATAGCAGTGTAAGCAGAACCTTGAATTTCTTGTCTCTGCTTGTTTTCTTGGAGGAGTGGATTCTGTGGAGTATTTGTTTAGGATTTTCAAGACAAATGCAGTCACTATTTAAAGTTTATATCAGAAAGGACAGTTTATAGGAATACATATTGGATTTAGAATGGAATGATTGAAATGTGTGATATGCCTTTGATTTTGCGGAGTTCAAACTACTCTTTCACTGGACTTCTGTGAATGTCCCATCTCCTGAAAGACAGTGATCGGTGTCCAGCTGTACCAGCACAGGAAGAAATGGTAATCCAGGTCCAATATTCCAGAGCTCCACATTTTTTGAAGGATCTTGGCTCCAAGTCATTGAAAGTGAGGGTTACATTGATTTTGTATTGTATGGAAAAGCAAAGAGAAGGAGTACAGTCTAGCTCTGATGCAGTAGCGTTGATGGCTTGGGCTACTACGGAGATAATGCTGCAGCACATTCAGTTACCTGCAACCTTGTGGTTTCAGTGTGTAGGTCTCTTCTATTGCTATGATCTAGCCAAGGGATGTTTGAGAAATGTTCACTGCTCAAGGATGCTATCATGTTGTCGTGGTTTAAGCCCAGCCATGCAGGTGCACTCTCACTTCCACCATTTCTCCCCCCAGCTCCCAAAGGGGTGGGGAAGAGAATCGAAAGAATGTAACTCCCATGGGTTGTGATAAGAGCAGTCCAGTAACTAAGGTATAACACAAACCACTACTGCTACCACCAATAAGAATAATGATTAAGGAAATAACAAGAATGCAACCGCTCATCACCCATTGACACAGCCTGACCCACGCAGTGATCTAGCCCTTNAAGAGCAGTCCAGTAACTAAGGTATAACACAAACCACTGCTGCTACCACCAATAATAATAATGATAAGGGAAATAGCAAGAGAAGAGAATACAACTGCTCACCACCTTCCGACTGATACCCAGCCTGACTCAGCAGTGAACTAGCCCTTCCAAGTAACTGCCCCAGTTCTACACCCTGGGCATGACGTGCTGTGGTATGGAATACCTCTTTGGCTAGTTCGGGTCAGGTGTCCTGTCTCTGCTTCCTTCCGGCTTCCCCTTCTCCTTGGCAGAGCATGAGACTCAGAAGTTCTTGGTCAGCATAAACATTACTGAGCAGCAACTAAAAACATCGGTGTTATCAGAGCTGTTCCCGGGCTGAAAATCAAAAACAAAGCACTGCACCAGCTACTAAGAAGGAGAAAAATGACTGCTACTGTGGAACCCAGGACAGTATCCACCCCTTATTCCATAACATTCACATCATGCTCAGGTCCCACATTTTCAATATACCATCACTCTTATGTATAGACATATATATACATCCACACAGAGAGAAAGAGAGAGAGAGATCATTCCTTAGTACAAGGACCAATCCCTATAAAGCTTCTTAGTCCATTGGGTACATGATGTTGGGCTCCATGGGGAAAACTACAGTACTGCACCAGCTACTAAGAAGGAGGAAAACGACTGCTACTGCTGAACCCAGGACACACATGCAGCTTAGCATTGGACAAGAGTCTAGGAGATATCTTTTCCATACCTCCAATCCAGGATGAACTGCTTGTTTGTGTTCCTTCAGCCAAAGGGGTTAGCACCTTGACCATAATGTATTGAAAGTGCTATTCTTTCATTATCAGTGTTGCCCTTTTCAAACCATTCAGCTTGAAACAGCCGCTTTTCATCTGTGACTAGGGCAAATCTTAGAATTTTGCTGTTTTGGATGTAGTGGAGAAATGTGTGCAGAGGAGCACCAGTGGACAGCTATCTGATCAGCAGCAGCTTTTAATTCACCATCATCTGTGCAGCTCACTGGGTGCCTGAAAGTAGATGCTGACCATTTTATTATATCTTTTAAGCTATTACTCCCATCTCCATTTGGCTATGAAAACAATACAATTTTATCTAGTCCAGAAATACTAGACTACTGTGTAATTCAATTTTATTTTTGTCTTTAATATCTGGACCTGAATTAATACAGCATTACTTTTCAGATTGATATCAGTCTTGTTCCTTTCATTCAGATCCAAATTCCTTTGTAGTACATGATTTAATTCACTAAAATGAGGCAGAATGAAACCCTGGGCCAGGGAGCATGAAACTAACATCTTTTTGGTGGCACATGCCATAGCAGCACTGTTTGTTTCCCTCTCCTGTTTTAGTGGCTCAGAGACTTTAAAACTTTTTCACTCTCAGTAACTGGTATTATCTGTATTTGTTGCTCCCTCTCACCCTTAAGGAAAAATCACTTCATCCATTATTAAATGAGATTAGAGAGATTAAAAATACATTTTATTTTGTAAAATCATGTCCCTATGATTTATTTTTTTAAGCAACCCTTACTCAAACCAGCTTGGTATTCCCTCACTGAGGATCCGTGCTTTCTTTTGTGGAAAATTAGTTTTGATTTGACAGCTATTTTTGTTTCAAGATTGTATGCACACCAGCTTTTCTGCTGAGGCTTGGCTCTTAGGGACAGTTGCACATGCATGGCTGGCTATGCATCAAGTTCTGTAATCCAAAGGGATGCTCCAGGTCATGGGTATTAGAAAAATAAAAAAGGAAAAAATTCCAAGCAGAGAGATGTTGAACCAGGACATGGCCTTGCACCAAGCAAATGTTGACCAAGATGGAAAACAAAGGTGTATCTGCCCTTTCTAGGTTGTTTCTATTCAATATTCTGCTTTTCTTCATCATGCATGCACAATTAAATTGAAGGAAGTGGTTAATAGTTAAAGATGAAATAGAGGATATTTTATACTGAGAGATGATATTTAACTTAGCTTAGTAAAACGCGCATGATCTGTAATGGGAATTTGTATACAACTTGATAATTGTGTTATGGTAAGGAGAAGGTGCTTGAATAAATAGAAGGGAAACTTTTGGACAATAATTCTGACTTGGTGATTTAGCATCTGCAGCCACCTTCAGACAGGTAGAGTTTGTACTGTTACCACTTTTAGGGGCAGCGTGTTGATTTAAGGTCATAATCTGTTGGTCAGTATAGCCAGAGGATACATCAAAATTACTAAGTAGTGCAGAGCGGTAGAAGAGGATTGAAGAGCAAAACAGCTGGTGTTGATGACATGACATCCACATAGCACATGTTTTCTTAGTTTATGTTGGTCTAGGTCCAGTCCAGTCCAGTCTAATAAACTAAATGCCTGTTAATGGCTGGCATGAACTATGTGCATTCCTGGAGTCCATCTGATTCCTCCTTGTGAAGTGAATCTAGTTTGTGGACTTGGACACCTCTCCACAGCGTGACATGTCTGGCATCCTGAGTAAAACACTTGGTTTGATTTTAGTTTTGGTATCATTTATAGCATAGAGGGAATAATCCTTTGCTCTTCTCTCTTGCTTCAAAAAGAAGCATGTTACTCTTGGAGAGGTCTATTCTACGTATTCATCATTGATCATGTTCTTATGGTAATGCTGAATGCTTCTTTACACTCATCAATTCTCTTTAATAATAACAAAGATAAAAGACCTATTTAGAATATGATGGTGTGAATCTACAATGTAGAACTCAGATATAATAAATATAACTCTAGCTGCTCCTAGCAATAACTTTTTCAAAAGAATGTAACCGATATGTCAGTAGAAATACTGTGGACTGCCATGACTTGAAATTAATATTAATATACCTTGATGTGTCTCTTGATTGTAGAAAGGTGCACATGTATATCTAGATCACAGTAAATTTGTATACTATCAAGTTCATTTGTGCAAATATATGTGATCATGTAATTACAGTCTGCATTATTGCAGTAGAGAGGCACAGGGAAGCAGGATTAAGATTGTGTTGTCAGCTTCAATTTGAACATCCCTTGGCATCTGAGCACACTGCAACGCCACATTAGCTTCTGGTGAAGCTTTTGCTGCTAATGCTAGAAATGGGATCAGTGCCTGCTTCTCTTTGGCAAGTCACTATCCTAAACCCAGGTACGTGGACCTGCTTATTCTGATCAGTACATTGCTCACCCGCAGGACATAAAAAAGTATGAGGAATGGAAGTCCATGGGGAATTTTAGCTGGTACAGAAAATGGCAGCAGAGGTTCTCAGCAGAAGTGATCAGTGAGAGCTGTGGCACAAGTACCCAGAGCAGAGCATCCTCTGGAACTGACCACCACTAGTGCATCTTGCTACAAGATAAAAATGACATGTCCTGTGAGACAGCAAGGACCAGCTCTCTCCCTGTCTGCACCCTTCCAGAACTGCCACTTCTGGACTGACCCAGCTCTCAGACCTCCCTCTAGAAAGGAAAAGAATGTCAGGATTTGATGTTTGCTTGTTTGTACAATGTGTCATGGGATAGTCATTCAGTCCTAAGTTGAATGACTGTTTGAAGACATTTTAGTATCTACTAATATGCAGAGACAAAAAATATAATTTACATCATCTTAAAGTCATTTTTAAGAAAGGCTTTAATGAGATAATATTGGCGTGTAAGAATTTTTTGGCTTTCACTTCTTTCCAATTGAGTATTCCACTCTGTTGTTTCTTTCTTAAAGTTAGGGTTATTGCAATTGCCCAGCATTTATAATTTGGCTTTGTGAAACTGATACATTTACTCACCGGACCATGACACATTGCTCTAGACCTGTTGATAGGATCTATACTATACTAATTCTGTGTGCTTTGAATTTGCAAGCAGAAGTTAGCAGGATTGAAAGGGACAACTATGAGTCTTTTACCATGACATTTTGAAACAGTTCTAATATTAGGGAAAAGGAACTGGAAACCTGGATCAGACAACTGTTTTACAATAGCATGCACAGCTTTTCATGTACGCATTACTATCCAGTTTTCATTCCTACTAAAGAACATTTGGGGGGGAGGGGGTGGTTTGCAAGCTTTTGAAGCACATATGGCTGTCTTTTTCTTTATACAACCATAGTTATGCTCTGATTTTTGTCACTGTTTTACTTCATGAAAGATGCTCTTTGACATGTCTAGCTTGTTTAGTTATTAAGGAAGAAAGCAATGAGAAGACAGCATCCTAATATGCTGGAATCACATTCAAGTCAGCAGTGCTTGGGTGAAGCAATGCTTTTGCTTTATGCTCATATACCTTACCTATGCAATGAGGAGGCAGAGGGGCAAAGACCAAATTTTCAGAGACAGAGAATCTTAGTCATTTTTACAAGTGTTCTTGTAAGCTTCTCTTAATATATCTATGACTGTCATTATATACAGCTGTTTGAGGAAAACTCACCATTATAACCATCATGTGATGTGTTTTGAGTGTCACTATTGTTTATGAAACTCATATTTTTGCTTTTTCTTAAAATAATTATTAGTGTTTCAGGTTTCTAGCACAACTGGCTTGGTAAAATATCATGCGCATAGAGACTTCCTATTTGTAAAGCAGTCTAGGAAAGATAATATTTGATTGATAACATATGAGTAAACCTACTATTTCAGACCATGTAGCTGAACGTATTTTATGAAAAAATATTAACATGCATCTTTCTTCTAAAACACAGATAGGGAAAAACATCAGGTATTATAAGAGCCTTTCTGCAGGTTCACAGCAGTACAGCAGTTCTCTTTCATTTGATAATTACCTTGTTAAGCCAGTGTCCAGCTAGCTCTGTATCTTCTAAAGACAAATTATCTTCTCATTAATTCATGGCAGAGCTCCAGCACTCTTCATCAAGATACTGCTCTGGAAATTTAACTGAGTTTTAGATTTTCTGGACTGAAATAAGCAGCTCCTTGTCAGGTTCCCCTGGATCATTTGCCACTCTCTTTTTCTGTTTCTTGTCTCCACTATTATACTTCAGATTATACAATACTTAGTTGCCTGTGTTTGGATGAGTTTTGCCTAGCACTACATAAATGGCAAGAAATCCCTCTCTCTCCATACAAACCAAAGAGTATGTGATCATTTCTATGCCTATTCATTTCCCCTCTAACTTTGTTTGTGAAAATTCACAAAAGAACAATATGTACCACCTTTTTAACACATCACATATTTTTCAGACACAGAGAGACATGGTTCATGCTGCAGGGATGGTGGATAACACAAGAATCCTTTAACAAAACATACAGAAGTTTCTTTGCATGATGTGAGAATGGCTACAAATCCTTAAAGGGAAGTTTCCTCTTTTGCTTGATTTTCCAAGTGTAGCTCCGACTCGTTTGGTGGGGTTTTAGAGAGACGGACTCGGGTCACTGGAAACCTTTGTCAAGTTGCATTTTCTTTTCTTTTTTTTTTTTCTCCAGAAGAAACCTAACTTCCTGTTTTGTTATCTTAGATGCCTCATGCTCACTGAGAATAGCAATAATCAGGTTTATCCTGTTTCTGAACTAGCTTAAATATAGACATCTACAAAGACAACAATAATGAATCTCAGCTAATACCCTGTTTATTTTTACAGAGCTTTTGTATAGATTCCTTTGCTGTCACTGAAGATGCTTTTATGATTTCTGTAATGTGTTTCTCCTTCAAAACAGCAGAGAAGCTTTCATCTGTCTGCCATCATTACTATTTACAATTGCAGTGGCACTGAAGATGATCTTAAGTTTCCAATCCACAGTATTTTCTCAGGCGCTTCAAAACTGCCAGAAGTTATTTCAGGGAGAATACGTTTAATATAGACTATTAAATCTGATGCCTTGAATTCCTCAAGACATGTCAGGAGTGACTCAAGCTCTTATTTGTTTTTCCACGGACCACATGAGAGCATCCTTTATTTGAAATCAACCCAATTTTATCCATTGCCAAAAGTGCAATGAAAATTAGTTCAGGATGGCTGAAAGGTCATAAGTTGCTTTGCTAAAGGTATATCTCATCAGAGTCCTCCATCCAGTACACTAGACATGCTGCAGAGTAGGAAAGTCCAATTTTCTACTTAAAGAAAAAAGGAGAAAAAAGCATGGGGGTCGGTAGTGGTGTTACAAAGTCCTTTGCTACTTAAAGCAACATCTTAAGTAGTCAGTTCTTTTAGACTTTGTATGGTAGTGAAGTGTCCAGTTACCCCTTACACTTTCACACCCTAACTTTGTGCATAATCTGAGAACATGAAAGTGGTAGAGGGCAGGAAGGGGTTTTGGGCTGTTGGATCCCCCTGGTGAAGGACATATTACACTTACAAGCCCCTAAGCTGTCACTGTGTAGTTCTGTGCTACATGACATCCAGAAGTGCCTCTCTGCAGCCTCTGAGACGACCAGAATTCCCACATGGTTGGAAGCTGAATTGGCTCTAGCAACTGCTCCCTGCCTCTTGGTAGGAAGAACCAGCCATTTTTTCTTTCTGGGGACATTTAAAGACAAGCACTGAGCTTGCCTTCCCTCACCATACACTTTTACATGTAACATTCCCTCAAATGCTTTGGAAATACCACTTAACTGATTCATCCCACCCAACTGAGCCATCTGTTAGAAGGTATCTGGGTTTGTCTGTGATTGGGTTTGGGGATTTTTTTTTTCTAATTTTGGTCAAAGTAAAAAATCTACAAGATTTAGTCTGGATCTTCATTCCCTGTTCAAAGAGCAATACATTTCTATGCACAGGTTTACTAAAGACTGCCTACCTTTCGTTTGAAGTTTAGTCAGACTGGAGTAGAAGGCAGGAGGAGAACAGATCCCAGATACTTAATTTTGTGTGTTAATTTCTAAGATGGACTTGAGGCTCAGTATTTGGCTTATAACAGACATTCAGGGAAACCTAGCACCTGAGAAACACATGGATCCTCCCCAGGCTGTGGTGGGAGTGTTTCTACGTAAACATCAAGATGCATGTATTTTTTCTTAATATAATTTTTGAGTGTTCTGAGGTCTTACATCTTGTGAAAGGCACAAGAGCTGCATAAGTAGTATTCTGAAAACTCTGAAAATAATGACTCCAAAATGAATTGTCTCTAGTTACATAGAGGTGCTAGGAAGAAAACACAAATTGTCTGAGTTATAATTCCTGAGCTTTCACTACAAAATCAAACTTCTTTTCTTTACACCACACTTCCTAAAGGCCCAGACAAGACCCTGTGTAGTTAAAAAATTATTTCTCTAGTTAACCTTCTCTTTTACTGTTATTTTTTTCACATATTATTCTTCTATTGCCACCTTTGCTATATTTTGCCTCATTTTGGAGAGAAGGCACTGCAATAGCATGGGAGCCGCTGTTTTCTCAGGATCATAGAATCATAGAATAGTTAGGGTTGGAAAGAACCTTAAGATTATCTAGTTCCAACCCCCCTGCCATAAGCAGGGACACCTCACACTAAACCATGTCACCCAAGGCTTCCTCCAACCTGGCCTTGAACACTGCCATGGATGGAGCACTCACAACCTCCCTGGCCAACCCATTCCTGCATCTCACCACCCTCACAGGAAAGAATTTCTTTCTTATATCCAATCTAAACCTCTCCTGTTTAAGTTTGAACCCGTTACCCCTTGTCCTGTCACTGCAGGACAATGAAGAGTCCCTCCCCAGCATCCCTATAGGCCCCCTTCAGATACTGCAAGGCTGCTAGGAGGTCTCCACAGAGCCTTCTCTTCCCCAGGCTGAACAGCCCCAACTCTCTCAGCCTGTCTTCATATGGGAGATGCTCCAGTCCCCCGATCATCCTCATGGTCCTCCTCTGGACTTGTTCCAAGAGTTCCATGTCCTTTTTATGTTGAGGACACCAGAATTGCACACAATTGCCATGATTTTTCAAATATGATGGACAGTGGCTTAGCAACTTCACTCTCCAGCTCCTTCAGGACCCATGGATGGGTTTCATCNGAATTGCACAGCCATGATTTTTCAAATATGATGGACAGTGGCTTAGCAACTTCACTCTCCAGCTCCTTCAGGACCCATGGATGGGTTTCATCAGGTCCCATGGACTTGTGCATGTTCAGGACTTGGGTCGTGTGGTGAGAGCCCTTGTCATTGAAGACCAAGGCAAAGAAGTCATTCAGAACCTCAGCTTTCTCCAAATCGTGTGTAGCCAGTTCACCCAATAGCTTCTAGAGGGGCACCATGTTGTCCTTGTCTGTCTTTATTCACAATGTACCTATAGAATCCCTTCTTGTTATCCTTAACATCCCTGGGTAAGTTTAATTCTAACTGGGCCTTAGCTTTCCTCACCTGATCCCTAGCTTCCTGGACAACATCCCTGTATTCATGCCAGAAACATTGCAAAATACCATGCTAAGTTACTTATCATTCTAAGAGATCCAGTCTGATTTTAAGATCAGAGTCAGTGAGGTCTAGCTATGGAACCAAGAGTTTGAAAGTATTCATGATCTAAGCTGGACCTCTTGTGAGTTTTATGTCACTGTAAAACGCAGAGCAGGTATTTTTATTTTGCTGTA
Organism: Agapornis roseicollis; assembly: GCA_002631895.1. Taxonomy (NCBI): domain Eukaryota; kingdom Metazoa; phylum Chordata; class Aves; order Psittaciformes; family Psittacidae; genus Agapornis; species Agapornis roseicollis. The sequence goes on from NDXB01013678.1 coordinate 132,213, forward strand.
AGTATTGCTTGAGGTCCTAGAAGAATTCACTGAACTTACACAGGAAAAAAATCCCTCTTCCACATTGACATCATTAGTCCTGCATTTTCTACAGCAAAATACAAATTAATTTATGTAGCATAGAACTAAAAATCAAAGGTAATGAACCCTTGCAGGTTACTTCTAATCTTCTGCAGTGTGTCTGACTGCATCACATTGTCAATGGAGAAAAGGGAGTTTCCATTTCAGCTCACAATGTTTTTTTAGCTCTTTATCATATAACCTCTTGTTTTTATGATGTGAATTACCATGCTCTCATTTATTTTTTCTCAACCACTTGTGTCATCCTGGAGGTGAAAAATTCTGTATCCAGTGATTCCTGTCCAGTAGCTGTTCTGAGAATTTGTGCTTTTACACACTTCTTTGTGAGACTTCTTCTTCCATTCATAACCAAAAGTTATGGCAGATAATATGGTGCACATGATGTATTGTATGTGCTGAATAAAGCTGTTGCTTTCTGCTGTAATTTGTGACTAACGTTACACCTCAACAAATGATGAAGGTCTAAGGGATGCAGCTAGCAAAGGATATAAGCCTTTTCTTGTCTGCACAGAATCTGGCAGTTAATTCAGGTAAGATTTGTTCTGTTGGACAAGTTCAGATACCTTCTTTGACTGCCTATCCTAAACAATGCTACACATTGGATATGGGTATCCAACAGCTCAAACTCTGTTTCCACATGTACAGGTACTGGGAGCTCCAGCTCATCAGAGTTATTTTCTGCACAGATCAGCTGTAAGGACTTTCTAGTTGACCCTCTTGCAAATGAAAGTCTATCTACATCTTAGATGGAATTAAATGGTGTGAATTGTGGTCACCATGTTTGCAATAAAGTGTTTGTCTTTACTTGCAACACCAGTCCTACTTATATTTGTTCTGTTTCTTGTATCTGTGTTCCTTATTACCAAGGCAGTGCTTCAGTGTTAGACTGTGGGGATGATGAATACAGGCAACAGGTTTCAACATCAGAGTCCTAGAATATATTCTAGAACATGTATTTAAGACCTTAAAACATATCCCTCACTTTCGAAATTCAAAAATACCTGTTTTTCCACAGAGACAGTGAAAGTTGCTTGCATGGTTGAGGTGAGGGTTCCCAAAGGCACATGGAGGAGACAAGTGCTGCATGCATATGACAAGCCAGGGTGAGGTTAGGGGCTGATACCACTAGTGCAGTTGAAAATTCAGACCTGAAATATCAAGGTATATGTTAAGAGCAAATCTGTGCTGTGGAAAAAGGTTGTCAGACTAATAGGCAGCATTTTCACCCATTAAGTTTTTAGCATTCAGGATACCTTTGGTCTGTATTTCTGTTTCTTAGAGGTGAGAAAGCCTCTTAGAGGGAGAAGATAAATGCTCATGTCTCTCTCCATTATTAAATGTCTCACAGAAAAGGGCGATGCTTGTTCAATCATATGCAGTTTTGCATTCGATTTGTGAGGCTAAACTGTTAGTGATTCATAGCTGTCTCATTTTAGATAGGAGAGGTAACCTGTTAGGTCCTTGTGAAAGACTGAGTCTCTTCCATACCACTTCTTTATTCATATATTTTTGGGTAGTAGTGACAGTCTGTGTAGATAGTATCATCTTGTCTGTGTCTGTCATTTGTCTCATAACTGTTAGGTATCCATATAAATACATGGCTGAGGAAATACAATTGAATGAGTTGTACAATAATTTCATTAGCTACCACAAAAACCAGCTTCTACACTTTTTCCCCCTAGAGAAATACCATGACATTTGTGTAGATGTGAATTAAAAATGCCATACAGTTAGGGTCTGGACTTCTGATCTCTGTTGAAAATGGAGTATATATAGCTGTCAAAAACAGTAACAAAAAACTAGGCAGTGAGGAGGCAGATCTGTCATTCAGACTGATTGAGCTTATATACATTCACCGCTTTCTGTGTCTTGAGCTATGCAGTATTTGATCGTCCAGGCGGCTTTTATCAGCTGTTCAGCTGACAGAAGTCCATTGAAAATTGGCCTAACGGTGTGTGAATTACTTTGCTATGGTTCCTCAGGCACCTGAGGGCGGCTGTTAAAGGCTGAATCCAATTCACCTCTGTGCTCATGTCAGACTAAACAGGTGTTACTTCTGTTTTTATTTGGTCTATCTGATTATTAATTCAACAGAAATTGCCAAATAAAAAACCCTGACAACTTCGTTTAGCTAAAGAGAGGAGAATTAGCTGGAATGCAGTGTTTACTCCTTCCCTAATGTCAGTTTTGTTTCCATTCCTTTAAAATACATACCCCTGTTCAATTAAGCTTAGTTTTCTCAAACAGCTGTTGCCTGTTCTGCTTCTAAGGCAATCCAGGCTTGAGTCTTAGCTTTAAGTATTGTAATGTCTGAAAAAAAAAAAAGACAAAAAGTATCAGAAAAAGTTGAAAAGAAGGAACTTATTTAGAGAAGAAAGTTCTGCAGGTGTAAACAGCTTCAATCCAGGAGATTTTATTTTGATACTCCAGAATTCCCAGTCTTGTGTGGCTTCTTCTAAAGTGCTGCTCCTGCTGCTTACCAGCACTTAAAAATTTACACAGAGCAAAGACTACTTTCATTAGTAGATTTGTCTCTGTTTCCTTGTCCTTTCGTATTGTCAAGATCAGCCACTGCCTGGCAGGGATCATGCTGTTACCTTACCCTGCTCCGTACTATGTAAACTGCCTTCATCTAAGATGTGAGGCTCCTGATACATGGTAAAATTGATAGAAACTAAGGAGGATAAATCATGTGGTGTGTTACACAAGTTAAAAATCACATACATGGATTTCACACAGTGTTTAACACAGAAACCACAGGAACCATAGCTGTGAATGCAATACAGTGTGCTCAAGCCCACATTGAAGAAGCACCTTTTTCCATTCTGCAGAAGTCAGAATTCTGTGTATTAAGTGCTCTATTTATTCTTTACATGTGTATATGTATGTTTTTAAAAGTCTAAAATCATAACTCATGTCTCAGCACTAATGAAGTTGTAAGTCAAACTTGCTAGTCTTTGTCTCGAATTTGTAACATACCAGATTGAAATCAGGGAATGCAGTGGCTGATAATTTTGAGGGGAGTTTCATTCTATGGGAAATGTTACCGTTTAAAAGAAAGAATTCGAGGAGATGGGACCTGAATCTGGTATCACACTGTTTTCCTGTGCTTTCGTTCATAGGCATGGGGCAAGGTGCAAGACTAGATTTAGCTCCATGTGAAATGAGTCCTTTCATGCCTGAATCTGAGCTTGGTTGTCTAGAGTAGATTTAGTGTATCATTTGGATATGTCTGAATTAGATCATAAAAATTGCTTTATTTTCTTTGCACAATTGGCAAAGGAACTGGAACTGGAGTGAATCTCAGTCGATACCTCAAATCCCAATGCCTGCTAAGAGATGCCAGGCATAAGTTTAGCATTTCTGACCACTTCTCTTGTTCTCAGTTACACATGGGGTTCTGGGTACTAAGAAAAGGCAGAAGCATCCACATACTATCAAACCAAGTACCGTAGTTCATTTTGTGAGGTCTCTGAAATAGATTATGTGAGTGCAAATATTTGTCAGAACTGGTCATGGCTATTCCCTGATTTTAAACAATTGGATGACTGTCACACTGCTTCCCTAGGTGCTAAAAATCAATGATAATGCCAGAGTACTTTGCTCATTGTTATTTTAGAAAATCCCTAATCAAAACAAGTATAAGTGCTGATGTGTGCTCAGTGGTGGAGTTTTGTGTGTTCCTTGGAAAGATGATATTCCCTGGAGAGAGAGGAAAGGATTAGAAATGATAACCACTTTTTAAATACATCAGCTTGCTCATGTGTGTGGTGTTTTTTATCAGCTTTACAGCAAAAACTTCATTTGATTTGTGCAGGGATGTGGATAATAAGGCGAGAGGCCAGCAAGCTGATTTTTATAGTCTGTTTGTAGCTTAAACAAAGATCTGGGATTTTGCGGATAAAGACCAACTGAAATACAGCAGATTATGCAGCTTCCTCTTTTTTTTATTTTTTTTTTTTTCTTTCCAAAGGTTTGTTAATTCCCCCTCCTCCTGCCCAGCCGGATCTTCATGTGTCCACTCCGTATGGAAACATGGAGTTTTAAAATAGAGTTTGTGGCAGAACTTCATCAAATCCTCCTCCTTGACCGTGGCTGATTCTTTGTATTCAGGAATGTGCTATGCTTGGGTACTGTTGCATTTGTGATAAATGCGGTTTCAGCTTGGACCACCATGATATTAGCAGGCACAGTTCTCACTGTTAAAATGCCACTGTTGTGGATAAAATCCCTGAAGTCAAAGAAGGTTGCTCAAGAAAGTTGTGAGTGCTCCATCCCTGGCAGTGTTTAAGGCCAGGTTGGAGGAAGCCTTGGGTGGCATGGTTTAGTGTGAGATGTCTCTGCTTATGGCAGGGGGGTTGGAACTAGATGATCTTAAGGTCCTTTCCAACCCTAACTATTCTATGATTCTATGATAAAGAGGTGGGGCAAGCTGTTGTCTTCACTGGAGGTGAATATAAGTTGGTGGCATGGCTCCAGTTTTTTCTGTGACACAGTTAAGAAGCTTGATGAAAACTGTACTGCCTTTTCCCCTTTACAGCAGTGGAATGCACAGCCTTGCCAACAGGTTTCTCAGTGCAGGCAGAAGTAGTATTCTGGGGGGTTTGTCATTTAATTTCTTGTGAGCATAGTATATTATGAAGTTAGAATCCTCGAATGTGAAGTGGCTTCTCTGTGGTGAGAACTAAGTGAAGAATTGCTGTTAAAGTCCAGCACTGCAACTCCTGCACAGTTCACAGCTTGCTTTCTTGCAAAGCTAAACAAGATGCATTCACAAAAGAGCTGGGACCTCCTGCATTGGACGTTGGCTGGAAGTGCAAAGAACCACATAAATAAAAAGCATCACAGAGATGCTCTGTGTTATTTTTAAATGCATAGCACAAAGATAGGCAAGTGCAAGGTGGAGTGGCAGGACAACACATCATTTTAGCAGTACTGCTCATTTTCTTATTCTGATGAAGCTTTTCTGTCTGGTGTTGGAAGAATGATTTTAAAATTAATTTTTAGCTTGGTCTAGAATTTAGCTTCTTTCAGAACCTGCAATAGAGATGTTGGTCACATTTATTTTTAAATTCCAAAGGAAACAAATATAGGAATAAAACCATGTTTCCCTGCAGCACTTGGCAAGCAGCTGCTATTTCATCTACCAGGTACATGACCACCCAGAAATTCGGTTCACTAAAAATTGACTAAACAAAGCTGAATCTGCAGGGAATATTTCCATTGCAGAGAAAGCTGCAAGGAGTAGCTCAGCAGTGTTCTTCCAGGCAGTATGATATAGTGGGCAGAACTCTGGCACAGCTCAGGCGGGAGCATGAGGAGACACAGGCCTCAATTCTTGTAATCTGTGAAACAAGTAAAGCAGTGCATTTGACTTATGCGTTTTAATTTTTCTGATACATGGTTTATGTACTTTACATTTTCAGTGAGCTATCTATTTTTTTCTCCCTATAAGCAGGAGGAATAGCAAATGGAAGGAGGTGGTAGAGGCAAAATGAAGCATCTTAAACTAGAGCCACTTGTAGGAAGATTGAACCAGCTGTCAGTGTCTTAGAACAGCTAAGGAATAGGAACTGGTTTTGCTCTTTATAGCTACACTGTCCCTCGTTTTAGAAGACTGCTAGATATTTTCAGCTTATGTTTGCAAATTTTCCATCTTTGCTGTAGTCCTATCATATCTCATGTACAACTGACATCCTGATGAGAGATTTCTGAGGATGGCTCAGCCTGAGTGATCAATTACTGCATATTCAATCTGGAAAGCACTTTGAGTTCTTAGTGAGGTTAAGATGCTGTCTGAGTTTTCCAGTACTAAGGGTCAGACTCTGATGCTAGACCTTATATTAGCTAGTACCTAATCCTGTATCAACCTCAGGGTATGTGTTGCATAGAATATTATTAAACATGAGTTAAGGTAGCTGATGTAATTCTCAGAAGAATACACATCTGTATATAATAGATATGGTTAAAAAAATCCCAATGCCTGTTTTAGAACCACTGGCTCTGCATGAAGAGGAAAATCTCAGAAAATAATATTCAGAGCTCTCAGAAAAACAGGTATTAAGAATTCCACTTCCAAATCATCAATAAGCATGTTGTGTTTTGTGGTGTGCTTCTGAATGACACCAGGCTGTGAGTTTAGAATTGTGTTCAGTGTCTGGCCACAAAACACAGCTCTGAACAACCTGCTTTTTATTTTGCTGATTTTGAAAGGACTGAAGTAGTGGGGCTGCTGTTGAGGGACTGCCAGCCAACTGCCATACTCAATTATATCTGCCCTTCCTCAGCTTCAGCAGGGTAAAGTCACAAAGTCCCTTTAAGAGCCTTTTTTGCTCTACAGGAAATGTCATGTTGAAGGTATAGTAGTGCATCTATCATGAAGTGTTCAGTTATGGGGCAAAACATTGCTCAGGGAGGTAAATTTGATCTCTGGGAAGCAGATGAAATAGAAAAGAAGCTGGATCTCTCAGAAAAATGAAAGAATTAGTATCAAAAAATAATTGTGATTGTGTGAGAAAACCCCTATGTTGCTCTGACTTTCATACGGCTGGCCATTGAAATTCAAGTTTAGGTTTTGTTGGATACATAAAGGCATATTTTGAGGACTTCATCCAAAGGGAAAAGCTTCCAGTGGGATGGGCTTCGTCAGGACAGGCTGCAGCCCCAGACTAAAGAGGACTTGGTATGGTCACATTCATATTGTGAGACCTGAAGCAGAGGTGAGTTGCACAGCCCAGTGTTTCCTTTCCTGTTTGGGATGAACATTGCCCAGAGCAGGCTTTTAAACTGCCCCACCATACAGGTCGAGGAATTCCCTGCTCCAGGCAAGGACATCCTTTCTGTGACACAAAGTCTTTAGGTCAGCACCAGGGGGAATTAATTACTGGAGATTTAGCTGTGCTGCTAGCCAGAAGGTTCCCACGTAACTATGTCCCATTTTTTTAAGTGGGTTATCTCGGCTTAGCTCAGCACGTTGGCTTGATTGGGGGCTTTTAAAGTATCTACATGGAATAGGCACTCTGTGTCTTCAGCCTCCAGTTTGTCATAGAATGCCCCAGAGTTGGATCGTGGTGGCAATCCTCAATCCCCTGCATTTCCCAAGTGCTAATTCCAAGAGTGCCAGTCAGCAGGAAATAATTTCTGTGTCTTACTGTCTTGTTTCATGCGTTCCATTGATCCTCTCAGCACTTCAGAAATGGTAGAAACATGACCTTTCCCATGAATTTTTAACATAAGGGCCCTTATCTTGCAGACTCGCCTGCCTCTGCACACCCTAGAGGACCAAAGTCAGAGCTTGAGAGGGTAGCAACATTTATTAGCAGAGATCATCCTGAATCTGGCAGAACTGAAGCCTAAATACTTTTGTATTCTTTCAGAAATGTCCAACAGTGTTAGGATTTTTCTGGTTGAAATGTATTAAGCAGAATAAAATTTTTAACCTGTGCTTTAACTTTCTAACCATATAGCAGTAATTTCAACCTGTACTTAGTCTATAAAGTTAATTTTTAATGCTTCAGTTTACAATTTGGAATAAGATTTTTATGATGTTCTACTACTGTACATCAATTTGACAAGATTCTGCTATTAAAGTTAAATGTTATAACACAGAGTTGGAAACATTCTATGTTACTGTGAGATTGTTTAGCAATAAATGCAAGCTGAAATAGTAAATTTTATCTGTTGTGAAAATAGGCAGTCATTGTTAAACAGAATTTCTATTATATACATTATTTACTGTTACTTGAATTAAAAAGAACAATTTATGTACATTACAAACTGTAAATTTAATTTACTGTTAAACAGTTAAATTACAGCATTTGCAAAGCTAAGCTGCCAGTAATTTGACCATAAATGTATGCGATTTTTTTCCCTGAATGCTTTACACAAAACATGATGAAAATGCATGCATTACAAGAATCCAGAGAGGGAGTGCAATTAAAGCTCTCCTAATTTTTATCTGAAAATCTATCCATTTTCAGCATTAGAAAGTAAGATGCAATAATGTATTCAGTGATAGAACAAGGGATTCTGATGGCTTTCAGTGTCTAACACCCTTCTTAATGCTTCTAGGTTTTGATCCTTCAAGATATCATCTTGAAAGTCATTGTAAAAGAAAGCTACTATAATGTATGTGATACGATGCATCTGGTATCTGCTTTCATGCACTTTTTTTAACTGCCCCTTTTTCAAGTGCTTTAAACTCACATGTCTTTTTGACATGGTTTCCATAGTCAACAGTTTCTACTGACAACAGTTTTCAATAATTCACCAAGGTCTGGGTCCTAACAGGCGTTGACTTCTTTGGTGCTGATCTCACAGCTTTAACCTAAGCACATACCTCTACTTCCTGCTGACTTAGTGCAGCGCTAGCAAGAGAGTTCACATCTGGCTGCTGGGTTTGGGGAGGGAGCAGCCTAGTGGACAGCAAAATAAGAGACCTGTCAGAGACTTGGCATCAACAGTATACGAGCCCTGACAATGAAGATCTGAGTTCAGGTTCTAACCCTTCTGTGTCCATTCTGACTTCCAAATGGGAAGTCTTCAGTTCAAATTCTTACTGGCATATGCTCCTGGACGGCAGGAAGTGCTGTCATGCGTGTCTTCTGACACGTAAACACAAGCTCTGGGGGCATACAGAGAGGAAGCGTATGGTAAGACCCAGGCAGCCCACAGACAGGACTAGTCAGGTGGCAACTTCAGTTTTCGAAGTGCTGTTAAGAATTTGTAAATTATAAGTGAGACATTGCTGCTGTCTCTTCTTCACTGATGTTTTCTTCATCTGCTTTCTGCTACTGTGGAATGTACAGAACATGAACACACAGATCATCTGCCACTTTGGAATGCAGTTTAAGCAGAGACTTGATAGCCTCTTGCTATCAGTTAATTTGTCAGAGACTACAATTACCTATTTTCAGTGACTGATTTGTCCCTTCTCAAGCCTAGGCACTTAAAATTAGAGTTTTCTTGTCTTACTGTGCATTCTGGACCTCTGCTAGTGGCTGAATCCTTGTGTTTCATTCTGTCCCTGCCTAGGGACTGTGTCTCTTCTTCTCTGTATGTACTGTCATGCTCTTTCTTCATCTTCTTTGGAACAAAAGAGTCAGAATTTGTCTTACATGTAGCTGACCAATTAAGAAAATATCTTAAAATTTGATAATAGAGACCAAAAAAACTTTAACCTCATCAATAAATGAAAAGCTGAATTACATGTGTCAAGCACAGTTGGAATGGTTACAGTTTCACTGTCTTTGCTGTGCTTCCCCTTCTCTACCCACCATCTCACTCCATCAAAACTCTCTGACAAAAATCTCATCCTGGCTTTCCTTTTCCTTCAAGGTCTGCTTCTGTACCCATCACCTCTTGCATTGCTGCACACTCGACAAACCAGAGCAGCATATGTCTTTACTGTGCTGTCATGTGCAAGAAGCAAATTAAAGTGTTTTTTGAATCTCACTGCTAGTTTCATTTCTACATGATGTGGTAGAGTGTGTTTGCACAAGCTGTCCTGACAGGATGGAGAACATATACCTACTTTGAACAATTATAGACTTATAAAATGTTAGTTGGCTATGGGTTTGGGTTAGATTTTGTCCAGAGAAATTCAGTCAGTGATAAACAAGTTACATGTGTTCTTCGCATCTCTTTCAAGAAAAATTCCATTCAGAGCAGAATGGTATTAGAGAGGCACCAACTTGGCCAGTGGGTCAACGGCATGGTTCTGGCTGTATGTTCCTTATGTGCACCACTGCCTCATCCTATAGCTACCTCTGGTTTATTTGTAGTCAGCAGGTTCACAAGGAAGGGCTTTCTGAGTACTGGCAGAGGGCAGCTGGCATGAACCATTTGTTCAAGATCATAGAATCACAGAATGGTTTGGGTTGAAAGGGACCTTACGAGATCATCTAGTTCCAAACTCCCTGCCATGGGCAGGGACAACTTCCATGACTAGACCAGGTTGCTGAAAGCCCCATCTCCTTTCTTAATGTCTGTGAAAAAAACATTACTTGGAGCAATAAGAGGTCAGGATGAATCTTTTTTAACACCAGGAAAGCCTTTCATTTGAGTCATGCAAGCAGATTTGCTTGGTGCTTCTTGTTCTCTTGCTCTGTGTTATTGAGTTGCACGTATTGAGTTCTTTGCCTCTCAGTAGCGTGCCATGGGTCCTTCTGTAAAAGGTCAGTATATAATGATATAGCAGTTTGTACTTGATGATATTTTTCACACTGGATTTTTTTCTCCTAAACATTTCTGAAAAATATCACACAGTTTCTAAGCACTTCTGAGCTGAATTTGAACGAGGTGCCATGAGGAATTCACCATCGCACTGCTCACCCATCCCTAACCTTGAAACGTTTTAAAATAAATAAATAAACGGATTTGCATAAAATAATATAGTAACCCACCGAATTTATTTAGTTTAATCTATGCTAATCATGGCATATTGGTGCTCTGGCAGATAAAATAAAGCTGGTGGAGAAGATTGCATTGAGGAAGCAATGTCAATTAACCCTAGAAATTACCACTCTGAAAGTGGGTTCAGCTTTACCATTGAGGAGGACCAGTCCAGCAAATTCTGTTAACTGGCAATAATAAGGTGGATTAATTTTAAGGGTGTGTAAATTTAGTCTTCTATTTTTACATATTTTTCATTTATATGTATTCTTATTTAGATATATAAGTGCACATGTATTTTCTTAGGGTTGTGTATATTCCTGTTAGATATTAGAAGTTAAAATGTTTGAAAAGATAGGAATATAAATCCAGGAGTGAATTCAGGTTATTTTGCATAGGCTTTTAATTATTTCTTTCTTATAATTCTAGTCATGTTTTTTCAGGTTATATAATATACCACTTAGGAATAACTATACATAATATGGAATTTAATATTAGTTCAGGCTTTCAGTAGCATCAGAAGTAATGAAAATGACCAAGCAGAATGGGTTGTATTCATCTTTACTACTGTTTGATCAGGGAAGGTTAGATGGGCTGTATCAGGTTGCATCTGTTATAATTGTGCCCTGGCTCTGGCTACCAGAGGAAGCAAACAGCCCACAAGAATAAATAAAATCATTTCCATAAACAAATATCTCGGGGCTTCTCATGTGCTCTAGCTCCTGTGTGTACTGATTTGCTTTAGGATGTAAATAAACTCCTTTGGTTTCTGACTTGCAAATTTGTATGGCACTCAATCAGAACAGGATTTTAGCTGCACCTTTTTTCCACACAAAATGAAAGATTGGGAGGGAGAGGGAGAAGAGAAAAAAGAGTTCCCTTCTTCAACTTAGACCACATCGCATAAGATAAATGCCAGACAGGATTTAAGTGCAAGCAGTCTTTGAAAAGGCAAGATATTTATACAGTTTGCTAGGTTGGGGTTAGGATTTTTGTTGTTTTGATTTGCTTTTTAGGAGTAGAATCAGAGGCTTTAAGGTGATGGCAAGGATTTTCCAAAAAAGATGCCTCGATTACATTTTAATTTTATTTAGGACATAGGTAAGTGTCCTGACTTTCAGTACTGTGGAGCAAGCTATGGCACCCCAAAGCCCATGAGGACTGCAGAATTTTTAGAGTCCCTTCATTTGTTCTGATGCTACTTTTTGTGGCTTTAGATCATATTATCCTGTACCTTAAAGCAGTTCTAGTGACTGCCTGCAATGTCTGAACAAATGGAGGGAGCTGAGCAAGTAGATGCCTCTGCACAAGGAAAACTGATGATGTGCAACTTCTGCCACGTACGCAAAACAAACATGAAAACAAAACTCATTTTCTCAAATGCCTTTTGTTTGCTGTTATTATTTGAAGGGTCACTAGCAAAATGACAGGCGCAATTACAATCTCTTACAGATTGCATTATGTATTGGACTTGCATACTAGTTTTCATTTGGACTTCTTGTTTTCAGTCATGAAGAAGTTGCCTGAGTTTCACTTGCCTGGAAGTCACATTTGCTGCTCTCAACACAGTCTGAGGCATTTTCTAATGCAGACCAAGATGAAACATACTTTTCAGCTTTTACAGAGAATATTTGTAGCTTCCGACAGCTTGTTCGGCTGTAGGTAGAAACTTGAAATTTGGCATAGAAATAGCTCTCATGAAGGGGAAGTGCTTTTGCTTTTTCTAGAGAAAATTGCTTTTGATTTGACTGAGCTGTAAGCCTTTGAGCAAGTGGCAAAAAAATTTTATTCTCGGCGCTTGCAGGGTGTGCAGCAGAGGAAAAGGCTCTGTGCATATGGTTATTTAGTGAAAGCACACAGTATAGTGCAATATGCTTCTGCAAATGGGTGGAGGCACCTGAGGCCAGGACTTTATAAGGTGTGAGGGACACATCGAAAGAACTTTTCATTTTCAGAGACTAAGCCAAGGGCTTCCTCCTCTCCTCAGCTCATAGAGCTTCTCAACTGATGCTTATAACAAAGCCAGCCAGTTTTCCGACATACACACTGTCATGTTGCTCTGCCCTAGAGAAGAGACTTTGTACAAATGTTTTTGTGGAGTTAAAATTACATTATGGTGGTACTACAGCAAATCCACCAGAGGTATCAGGCCATATGCACCATGATCCAGGTAGCAGGGTCTGCATTTATCTATTGCTGCCACATTTGTTGCCTCAGTTTCTTCACTTCTAGCTAAAATCAGTCTGATTTTTAAAGCTTTGAAAATCAGTCTTCAGGTATCTTGGATATTTCTAATTTCCTTCAATTCATTTTTTCACAGCCATCTTTCTAAGACCAACATATTACACCCAGTTCTTTACCAAACCTTAATTTTTGTTTATTTGTAGACTTCCCATAAGGTCTCTACAGTCTTCTTTCCCCTAAAGTTCAAACTACTCCTCTGGACTCAATGGCAAAGGACAGAAGAAGGGATCTGTGGCATATTCCAGCTTTAGTTGCTTGGACAGACAGAGCTCTTCTGAGCTCTGGCAGCTTCTGTCCAGCCTCCAGCTCCCCTGCACCTCTCTGCCTTTCTGACTTAGTGCTGAGCTTCTTTTCATGTGGAGCTGTGTCACCTGGCTGTCACTTTGTGAGTAGATCTGCAATTCCACCACACATGAAACAGATGAAATTGATTGAGCCAATAATATTTAAAAGACCAGCTCTGTGACAGGCCTAAGCACTTCACAATTATAATTCCTCTGACAGATACTGATAGGCAAACCCCCTCCAATGGGGTCAGATCTAGTCTCCCCCAAACATCCCTCCATCAAGCCCACAACCACGGGTACTGAAATCAGGACAGCACTCAGGGAGCAAAGCAGTTTCTCACTTGCATCCCGTGAGGTGAGCAAAACCTCCCTGCAGCACTTCCCTTCACCAGAGCTTCCTCACCAAAGGCTGTGAGCAGAGACCAGTGCACCAGACCAAGGGCAGATCCATCATAGATCTACCTATCATAAAAGGGTATAATGATCTTTTTCATGTTTCCCTTGTGTTTGTTACAAGGCTGCCAAATAGACACATCATTCACACTTGCTCAGGCCTGCCTTTTGGCCTGTCCTGCTCTGTCAGAGCCAGTAACGCTCCTGACCCCCTTGGACTTGGTCCCCATGGAGATCTCAGAGAAGGGATGCTTTTCTTCCTGAGGCCTGTGGCTGTCAGGCTTCCCCAGTACAGACCAGCACAATATCAAAGCCACCTTATTCACTGCTAGATTAATTTTGTTGTTAATTGGTTAACCTAGGGCAGACAGAATGGAAAAAAATGTTTAATATGTGTTTGTTGGCACGAGCGTATAGAGCTGGTCAATGGCAATGTACAGATTATGACAGTTGGATGTTTTCATTGTAAAAATTAGATAGATGATCTTGAATGTTTTAAAGTGTTGTTAATATTATTTGAAAAAACCAACGTCTTCTGGAATTAAATTATAGAGGAGTACTGAGCATAGGTAATTTTGGTAACTCTTCACTTTTTCATGCTTAACTGGAATGGTCTTACTATTCTTCTGGCTGCCTGGTGTACAGAAGACAGCATGGCACAAAATGGTAATGAGATGTTTCCACTTGAAATAGTGAGCTGCAACAGCTGGGTCCTGGGCCTTGAATCCAGTTCTAGCAAAAGGACAGGATGCCACTGTGAGCGTTTGGAAAGAAAACAAAAAACTAGAAAGATTTCCAAAGGTAAAACATCCCCAGCAATGTGCTGCATGAAAAAAAGCTTAATTAAATTGCCCAAATCTTTTTAGCCCTGGAGCTTGAAAATGTCAGTAAATAAATAATCGGTTATGCAAAGATTACTCTTTTCTGCTAATAGAGCATAGGAGAGAAGAAACAAAGCCACTGGGGGCTCCTTCTTTGATCCACAGCAGGTTATAAGAATACAGACAATACCATCAAAATGAAAAAAGAAAAAAAAAATAGAAATGCATTTCCTTTCATAGCTGTCAGTCCTCTCCTTGCCTTGGAAGGGAGAAAAGCAGGTTATCACTTGTGCATGTGTGGAATTCAGCCCTGTTTGTAGTATGATTGTACAAAAGGCATTTTATTAAAAGCTGACTGTTATTTCCAGATTTTAAACTTAAACACAGACAAGTTAAAGGGTAGATATAAAATCAATATCACTCTTCAGGTATTGCAAACAACATTTTGAAAGGTAACTCTTTAGACTGTAGCAAGTGATTTACTGATAAGGATGTTCTGCTGATCCATTTGTTACTGAATTGCTGTACCTTGTCCATTAACATAACTGCAAAATGGGACTGAGAGCTTGGTTTGATTCTGCTGTAGGGCTTTTATTTCATCCTCTGAAAAAACTGAGAGCAGCATATCTGAAAGTTTGTACAAGAGAACTCCTAACACCTAATGTGAAGACAATGTATTCTTACACCAAACGTGCTGCGCATTTCAGATGAGTTTTTTAATCATGAACAGTGCTAAAAGTCTTGATTTATTTTGGAACGATTAGGTACATACAGAACTCTATTAGTCTGTAAGCAGAGATAATGAAATGCTGGGTTACTGACTATGCCTTTAAATACTTATTGTCTTCATATGAATTTTGATGAAATTATGTATGAATTCTGCAGTATTGAAATTAATAATATTTTCCTCATATTACACAGACTGAAGTGAGCACAGTAGCCATGAAACAGTGCTGATATTTCCTTGGTGCCTCATATTACTACATTAGTTTTCTAGCTTACCTGGTTCCGAGTACCATCTAATAGGTGAATGTCATTCATCTGAGAGACATTAGTTTGGTGTCAAACGTGACTTAGGCTTTGAGGTTGATGGGATGATAAGTAGCCCACCATTTCCCCCTGTGGGAGATAATGTCTGCACCAACCTGCCTTTTTACATTCAAAGGTCATGTCCAGTTGAGAGAGCAACATATACAAATGGGATTTTAGGTACAAATTACCTTTTGCCCTGGACCTGCAGGGGGGGAGGTGGGTGACACAATAAATATGCAGGTTTTTCTTCAATCTTACCTGTTCCTATGAATATTCAAGCACTTTAAAAAGATGTACACAGCTTTAGCACAGATATGCTTGTCTAGTTAGATTTTTCCCCAAAAAAGTCAGCTTTTCAAAGCACAAGCTAGTCAACAGAATTAAAAAAACCCTTGCAAACATAGACTGGACAAGTGTCTTTATATATATAGTCACTGTGATGAGCATGGTAGAAGAACTCCTATACGATTTGAGCACTACAGATGGAAGCACTTTAGAAATTCTTTTTCTGAAGAGCTTTTTAAGTGAATTCAGCGATGGTATATTTTTGCCCATAATTTATATTTAGCATTTTAGGTCTCTCATTTTACTACCTACTCTAGAGATCTGAAAAAATAAACTAAAATATGGGATGAGGACACATAAATACATTCTGATAATGTGCTGAAAATTCAATGGAAAAGATTCTTATCACTTTCCAGTCTGTATTGTGAAATACTATTTTTTAATTGTGTTATTTGGTGCATTGGGACCATATTTTGGACCAAAAGTGTGAGTTTTAAGAGGTGAGGCGTCATTTTACCCAAGGATATGTTGAATTTATGGCAGTATCACTGCCAGACCTCTAACTGCTGTTACCGTGACACTTTCTAGTGACATTAGTGACCACCACTGGATGTAAATTCTACACTCACTGAGCTTTCATACATAAGTTGAAGGGTGAGGGAGAGAGGAAGAAGAGGAGACAAGGCTGTATAATGCTTCATGACTGGCTTAAGGGATAATAAATCGACCTTAAATCCTTGCCAACCGGTTAGATGGATAGCACACTGTTTCTAAAATTTGCAAGTCAAAGGGAGACAGGCCTAAATTCTTTCCGCTATGAAACCCCCACAGTCCTCTGCCTTTCAGGCAGAAGCAAAAAGGAATGGAAAATTCCAAACTAACGAGCGCTTCATTTTTTATTTTTTTTTTTTTCTGCAGTGCTGTGCTTAGAAAAATTGCACTGCTTTTTTTCTAAGGCAAAGAAGTAAAATTAAAGTTGTATGACTGTTATAAATATTACATGTTCTGGGTATCAAGAGTACCTGTGGTTCTCTGGTTTCTGAGGGTGTTTTTGAATTAACCCTTTTGTAGACAGCGGGTGTTGGGAGGAAAGTATAGCATTCATGCTAAGTCAAATCTTAACACTGTCTATTCAGGAGAAAGCATCCTAACGTAAAGGTGCATTCACTGGAGTGATTGTGAGTTTTGTATGTATACTTGTTTTTTGTCTGCTTTGTAGACGTGAACTTCAGAGCATTTGAGAAATAATGACTTGGCCAAATTAACTGACAAGTCAGAGATGGAACCCAATGTCTTCAGTCCAGATTCTGTGATGCTCTGTAATACCATCAGTTTTACTGAATATTAGAGATCAGTCAATGTAGACGTTGGCTTCATGATGAATACATATGTAGTCAGCAGTAGAAGGATTTGGGATTCAAGAAGTGATGAAATTCTACTGAATCTCTCAAGGGCTGAGACAAATACGCTGTCCTGTTTCATTAGCATGGTTCAGAAGAACTTCTGACTGGTCCTTCGGGAGGAGTAATATAAGATGGAAGGAAGCTGGAGCTGCAAGATTCTTTCCTGAGACATCCTAAACTGAAGGACCCATACAAGCTGGAGTGGAGCAGGCAGGAAAGCAGGCTCTCTTGCTGATCCAGACTGGAAACATGCCCTGTGAAGTGAGTGCGCTGACATTCAGGCAGTAGGTGTTGCCTGGAATTCACTTTGTCATGAGCTTCACTTTTGCTGAGCACTGCCCTTGCAGGGGATGAGATGCTTCCAGATAGGCTTCCTACATGGTTAAAGCTCATGTTTAGCTTTCTGCTGGTTCTTGTATAAGCAGTAGAGAGACTCTCTGTCCTCATTTCATGTATTCACAACATCTTACATAAAATCTATCTATAATTTAACCCATATTGTCCAGATTACAGTGTTTAAGAAGAATTTCCATCCTAAGTCAAAGTCAAAAAGAATATTGAGCAATTTGTTCTGTTTCTTATGTTCTATTGATAATTTTAAAAAGCTGCTTCACTTCTGCTTATCCATGGACTCCAGTGAATTTACTCATTGGATCAAACTGCTTTTCCCTTCATCATAATACCCCAGCCACAACCCCAGCATCTGTCTGCCTGCCTCCAGACTTCATTTTGCAAGCTGCTCACAGCCAGTAATAATGATGTCCTTTTATTTTCCTCATAATCTTTACCTGTCTTTGGGCTGGTTGATGGTCCCATAATTTCAGTAAATGCTACCCTATTTAAATAAATAAACACATTAAGTAGATTGTCAGGTATTAATGTAGACAGGACATCCCTAATGTAATTATTGTTCTGTGCATTACTGCTTCAGGAGTGGATCTTTTCTGAGTACAACATCAGAAGACTGGTTTGAGGAAATTAATACCAACTTTTAAATTCACTACTGTCTCTTTACTGAGGAAGTAATAGGCAATTTTTTTGAAAATGTATGATTTTGGATAAACATAAATAGCTTTACTTACTGTGTCACAGCAAGAACAACTATTGAAAAGATGTTAAATTTTGTATGTAATTTCTGTGGCAATTCTTAAACATTTCCCAACATTTCTGTCTTTTTAAAGTATTCACTTGCTTCAAAGCTATTTTTGACTCTGACCACTATCTGATGAGAAATTCACATGTGCTAAATATACCCATGATAATAATCTTATTTTCAGTGTTCCACTAAAAATGCTGATGGCCTGAAAGGTATTTGAGTCCTCAGTGTAGCTTCCCTGCCATGATTTTTCCAGTGGATTTCAGGACGAAGAAATAGAATGCTAAGCAATAAATATTGCTGTAATGTTGTTTACCAACCATTTTGTCAATATAACAATAATATAACAATAATAATATGTCAATATAACAATAACAGTATATATAATAATAATAGCAACGGTGTTTGTCTCACAAAGGAGTCTTAGTGAATAAGTGACTTGAGAAAGGGGTTGGGAGAAATTAATTGCTTGCACATATAATACAGTACCAGGTGTGAGTAATGTAATTCCCCCTATGCGATAAATTTGGGACAGAAAGAAATGTTGCAAAATTATTGAGTTGTTCAACCAAATATCAATTGGATTTTCAGGTCTCTGGGCTCCTGCTTGAAATACAGACCATGGCAAAGCTATCTGATCAGTGTTACATGCATCGCTCCTAACTTGAAGTCAGTGAGGCTATTGCAAAGTCATCTCAGAGGGAGCAAGTGCTGGGATCCAGGATTCTTCTGGAACAGATCTAAATGCCAATTTCCACTGATTATTTTGGCATGATTAGGGCAAATGAAGTGTGTCTGTATGATTATGTGCCATGTTTTGGTAGCTAGGCCACAGCTTGATTAGAACTCTTAATGTTGTTTCTGCATTAATCCTTTAGCTGAAGAAGTCAAAATTTTGTTCTTGCCTCCAGCAGTTTCTGCTTCAGCTCAAGTACATGATAGATAGGGCTTGGGTACAACTATGATGTTAGTGCTGGGCGTCTCTGCTTTAATGCTCTGCAAGGAAGAAGAGGGCACCCTGGTACAGGATGCACTGTTGCCTTAGAAATATTTACATAGCCTACAAGTAGCAATGCCAGTATTTTTACTGATCTTTGCCTGAGCTGATCTAAACAGAAGGTAGCAGCATCAGCCTTGGTGTCCACCAGCCATTTCTGTGAGTTGAAACAAGTAAGCTGTAATGAAATTCTGAAGACTTGATGAAAACCTTTCACATCACCAAGGAAAGATTAAACCAGACAAAGAACCAACTACACTCCCAAACAACAAAATGCTAAACACAAAACTACAAGAAATCTGGAGAGGGACTTTTTACAGGCACATGTAGTGACAGGACAATGGCTTTAAGCTGACAGAGAGGAGACTTAGATTAGATACTAGGAAAAGTTTCTTTACGATGAGGGTGGTGAGACACTGACTGGAACAGGTTGCTTAGAGAAATTGTAGAAGTCCTATCCCTGGCAGTGTTCAAGGCCAGGTTGGATGGGGCTTTGAACAACCTGGTCTAATGGAAGGTGTCCCTGCCCATGGTAAGAGGGTTGGAACGAGATAATTGTGACGGTTCCTTCCAACCCAAACCATTCTATAGTTCTATTAAACCTCCAAGATTTAAGAATCTGGGCATTATTGTTGGAAAAGGTGGATGGGAATAAATGCGGATGATGTACCAAGAGTGGGTTTATTCCAGCATTGGTTTTGTGATTAAAGCAATCTGGCAGAGAAGAATTATTTGTGAGAGTGAGAGAAATAGGGAAGATCTCAGCCAGTGTCTAGAGAACACAAGACACTGGTTTTGTGAGCTCAAAAAAAGTTATGAATCATTTAATGAACTAACCTTTCCAGAAAACAGGTTCATTCTCAAATATTTAACTAGCATGGCCAAAACTAACTGCTAATAAGTGATAGATCACTCTCCAAAATACTGTAAGCTTTAAAGAATATGATATTTTTAGTTTTGTCCTGTGATTTCAAATATCTTGGGGGTGTCTGGTTTAGTTTTGTTTTTCTTCTGCAACCACAAAGTCTGTAAGGATTTTCTTTTTATCACGACAGCTGATTCTTATTCCAGGACCTACGAATTATGAAAGTCATCAACTATCATTAGACTTTCAATAAAATTATCAGCTAATCATTTCTGGTAGACTACATTCTTCAGGGCACTATCAATGAGCTGCAGAGATGCTCTTACCCAGAGGCCACCATTTCTGACTCCCATGGGACGAAGGTTGATGCAGTCATGCAGAGTACAAATTTTACTAGAAATCTGAAATAGCAAAACTGAACTTGCTGCATATAAATCAGAGTTAGGTAGAGAAAACTAAAAAACAAAACAACGATCAGGACTTAAGCTCTTAATTTAACTTAATTAAATTTAATTTTAGATTTGAGGTCGGACCTAAGCATTTGTAACTTAGATGCTTAATGAAGACAAACCCTGTAGGTCTGTTTCTACCATAATTCATTTTGAGATTTTGAGTTCCTTACTTAATCTCTGAGGCTCTCCACTTTCACGTGCTTGTTCATGGTGGTAGTTCTCCTTGAAAGTTTGGATGAAGTTAAGGTGGTATTTGCAAATTCCTGTCCTTCAAAAAAATTCCAGCAGTAGTAGGAGTTATGTGACAAATAGCTTTACCTGAATATTTAGCTCTGAACTTAAATAATAATTCCAATTATAAATTATAATTACTTTTCTTAATTAATTATCATATAAGAAAACACAGATAGATGAAAGAGTCTTTCTGATAACATAACATGCTTTTCTGACTGAACGCACTATTTTAGTGGTCAGGTGATCATTTTATTCCTTCTTCTGTCAACCTGACAGAAAACTACAGTGCAAATGCATTCTCATAATATGAAAACACATTTTTTCACCAAATATTTAACCTGGGTTAAGAAGTGAGGAAGATAATAGCTGTGTCTTGGTGTTTTATAGTCAAGTAATGTTAGTTATCTAACAGAAAAAATTAGGAATGTGGCAAAGAACTGCATGGAATTCTGTGTTATAGAAGTACATTTTATTTAGTAAATCTTACTCCCTTTTGTATATGTTAGGCACAAAAAATTGCATTTACCTTTGGTGTTTTCGTGGTACACTCCAGTACCTCACATGAAGATCTGTCCCAATTTAGCAGTACCAATAAATGTTTAAGCACATATTATTTAATAAGTTAACCTGTAGCCTAAACTAGTACCAGGTTTTCCTCATCTTGAAGTTACTTTCATGTTTCAATGGAGCTTTGTTATTTATAGAAATACATTCTGACTCTTTGATTCATGGACATACAAAATCACTGTGTCAGTTCCTGGGTGCTAATTGAGCCTCCTAGTGTGGTCTGAACCTTCAAATATGATGGGATTGTAATATTCATGCTTTGTTTACTGGCTTATTTTGCAAATTCTGAGGATTGTCATCCTTGGGAAGGGGAAAATAGATATAGGCTCACTGCTCTTTTAAACCAAAAATTAGTTAGCTAAGTGAATCATAGAAAGGCCATCTGATCCAAACTTTGTCCCAAAGCAGGGCTAACCCCAAAGCTGGCAGGTATTCTGAAAGTCAGAAGTCAGGATCTGCTCAGTGACAAAATAACCTATTCATTATTTATTTTATATGAAGAATTTATTTGCTTTAAGTTTCCTTCGTAAGGGAAAATAAGTGACAGTTCTTCCAGAAATGAAATAGTGGGTCTTAGCTCAGTGAAATCCCACCATTTTATCTGTATAATTTGCTAGACTAGTGGTATGATTAATGCTGGAGCTTGCTATACATGCTAAGAGATCTAGAAGGAAAACAAGCCATTCCTTTTCATTACACATATAAATAATCTGAAAGGCTGCAGGAGACCTCTCCAGGTAGAGACAGAAATTGAGCTGATAGATCCAACTTTTATCCACTTGTTTGTTAAAAAACATGTTCTTTCTGCTTTGCTGTCCTGCCCATCACACTAAAATGCATGCTTCTTCCAAAGCTGGAAATAAAATCTCAGGTTTCTGTTTCCTTCGCTACTGTTGAGTAACTGTAATAGCAGGTAATGGGTCATTTTTCCATCTAGCTTCTAATTCTTATAGAAGCTGTGAAACTTATTGGAGCATTAGAAGTCCATGGTCAGAAATTCAGAGTGCATGTAAGAAGCAAGATGACCCAAGGTTTTGACAGGGTAAGGCAGGCCTGAAAAAGAAATCGAATTGAGTTTACCAATTTGACAGCATGAACAGATCTTCAGCAATGAACAACAATGTTTTGCAGTGATGTTTTACCTTAATCTTTCAATTGAAATCATACAACGCATATGAGTATTTTACATTTCCATCACTTCCTAGACTTGAATTTGTGTGCACCTCTCCTCAGTCACATCGTAGATGAGAAGCTGTGAAAGAAGTTATTCATATCTTTTGGCCTTAAGTGGTCACTTTGCATTGTTTTATGTTGGTTAACTTTTGCAGAGCAATCCAGGAAAGAAATGGGAATAGAAAGTCCATGGTGATGATCGAAGAGCACATGAATTAAGGATCTCGGGGCCCTTGGGCCCTGGAGACTGGCTGTATTAACTATACACTGCTTCTCCTTCTACTCTTCTGCCTCTGATGATGCTACACATTTCTGTGGAACTGAGCTCCAGTTCATTGCCATCAGATCTTAAAAACACTGGAGTGAGTCTTCCCTTTCCCTGAATATTGAAGACAAATGGAAGCATAATATGGACAATGTGTTTTGCCAGCTGAGGCCTTTCCCAGACACATATAAAAAGTCATAAACATTTATATGAATCATGTGGAATGTTTTACTACTATTGATAGATACAGCCCCCCTCTCTTTCTCCTCCACAAGTACAAACTTCAGGCTTCACCGAACCCCTAGAGGATTCACCATCTGAAAAAGGAGGAAAGCACAGCTAATAGAAAAAGAACTCAAACAGGAGAGGGGAAAAGACAAACTAGAGATGTTCCCAAAGCAGTGTATAAGCCCTTCCAAAATGTCACTAAGTTATTCTCGTAAAACAGCTTAGCTCTGGGTTTTGGCACTCTTCATCCAATGTTTTTCTGAGAGTCTACCTCAGAAAGAGAAGGAGACTTTGGTAAGACTGGTCATTTTTGGTTCTTTGGTCATTCCCTACCTGATGTTTGGAATATCCATCTGTCTCTTTCCACTCTGAAGAAACTTGGTAATGCCTTGCATATACCTCACCAGAGACTTGGGAAGGAGGAATGCTTCATTCTATCAATGAACCTGATCTCAGCTGGGAAAACCTCTCCTCCTCTATCTGCATCTCTTTGTTCAACTTAGCATCTATGTATATTCAAGACTGTTTTTAAGGCCAGGAAGCTCAGCAAGGGGAGAATCATGTCTGCACTTGTACCAGCAGTTTAAAGGAATTACAGCACAGAATGATTTACAGATATTTTCTGAAAGGCAGTATTCTGAGGTATGCACAGCCCTTTTTATTCTTTCAAAGAACAAGCAAAGAGCTGTAGTAATTACCTTCAGTCAGCATAACCCTCAGCCTTCATTGCTGCCACTGAATAGAAAAATTTTTCTTCTTTGTATTTCTGGATGCAATGTTTTCCACTTTTAACTGCAGTATAAAAGGACAATGATTTTCTTCTCCACCCCCAGAAGAGTGAGAGATGAATGTTTAATTAGAGCCAGAATTTGTAATGTTCATAGAACTATTTTTTCCCCATAAGTGTCCGCTGATATGGATACTGTTTGTAGCTCATCTCCATACATCCTTACTATCTGCTAGCAACAGAGCCCTGCTGCAGTTGCTGCATAAGCAGTTTTTGCTTTTTTAATAAGGGAAGGGAAGTCTTGTGGTTCATCCCAGTGGTGCAGTTTAAGAGAGAAACAAGAAATGAGGCAAACCAGGGCAAAGAAGATTCTTTTAACCCCCTGATTGCTTTGCCACCTTGCTTCATTTACTCTGGTGACAGATATTTTGGCAGCGTGTGACTGGTCCACCTCGTTCCCCCTCACTGCCCAGAAATATTAACTGGATGCTGTCAAATGACTTTCACCTGGCCATTTTTTCTTGCATTATTTGTCGTAGCTTGTTCTGACTATTGGCTCCCTCAGATTGCTACAGCACGTCAAAAAGGAGGAGGGGAAATAGCAAACTGTCCAAATGGGATCTGCTCAGCAGGGCCCTGCTGGGAGAAAACCTGCTGAAGCAAAAAAGAAAAGTTGTGGGGAAAGCAGGAGAGAATGAAGACCAGGACACCAACCACCTCCTATGTTAAACCTTCTCTAGAAATCAGCGATTGTTTTCCTTAACTTTTGCCCATAGAAAGCAAATATAGCAGAAATATTCCCATTGTTTGTAAAGAAGCTCTTGGCTGCAGCTTGTGCATGAAGTGCTTTTCCACAGTCTCCTGGCGCTTTCAGAAATGGGTGGGACTCTCAGGGCTGTTTTTAAGGCGGGTTTCCCTGGCAGATGCTGCACTGACCTGCACACTTTGCAACCTAATGGCCAATTTAATTGCTTTTCACTGATTCCAATGAAACGACTTACAGAAAAGCAGTGCAACATTGCCAGGCATAAAGTCTGAACCCCACAGAGGGGCGGGATATGGGGAAATGTGTGATATTCCTGTTAATCACTAATTCCAGTAAAGATGAAATGTTGGGGAGGGAGAGTTATGTGATTGCAAACATATTGCTGGTGTGGAGCTGCTGTAGTATCTCATTTATGGAGCAGTGAAATGTAGGAATGATAATAGCTCGAGTTTATATAGCACCTTTCATCACAAAGGATCCAGAGGTGATTTGCAAACTTAAACTGTTATATAGATGACACTTATAAAACAGAACACGGTTGCTGTTTTCAGAGTAATGGTCTGAAACACTACAGATTGCATTAGTGCTACTGAAATTATTTGGGCCATTATTGGAAAATAGGTAGGATTTTTTCTTTTTGTAGAATAAAAGCTGGATCACAGTGGCCAGCTCATGAGCAAGCAGTGACAGCTCTTCAAACGTGCCCAGAAAAGCACAGCACAGGGAAACACACATCTGGGGAAAGAAGGCGCCTCTTGACACAATAAAGTTAGTAGAGGTTTGGTGAAAGGAGCAGCATCACCATCACATGGAAGAATCTTGTGGAGTGGCACGGGGCTGTTCAAGCAGCCTTGACTTTACATTTCCTGCAAAACTATGGCCAGCAGCTTGGTGACCCAAAGCACTGCAGGAGGGAAACAGGCCTGCAGTCCCAGCTCCTGGGGAGGAGCAGTCTCTGCTGCTTTTGCAGTCTCACTTGTGTCACCTTTAGGTTCCCTCGAGGTTTCCAGTCCAGATGCTGGTGCTGCCTGTAGTGTTTAAATGTGATGTATGGGAAAATACACTGAGGGTATGCTATGTGAAAAGTTAATATAGGTGGATCTGGCACCTGTAGGAGCTATCAACTTTTTTGTCACACATTACCCCTCAGATCGTGTTTGCTAAGTGGTCTGTGCTGGCCCAGGTAGAAGGTGGCAGGTATGAGCAACTGCAGTACAAACCACAGCTCTTTATTCTGTCTCCCATGAGGTAAAGCATTATGCCAAGTGCCCATTACTGCTGTTACAGGTGAAGTTACAACACAGCTCTCTCCAGCACGAACATAGGTAGTGACTCAGCTGGCTATGAACTGAGCTGAAACATTCTAACATTTTCCCTGCAGAAAGAAGTCAGTGTCATGGGTAAAGCTGAAAATCAGACATCTTCATTTGGTACAGACTGAAAGCAGATGTGGGTGAAAGGAGTTCAAATGACTACTAATCCTTGACTACTAATTCTATACTAATCATGAGGAGGTGGTGCTGACACCTCGTGCAAACCATGCTTCCGCACTGTGCCTGTGTTCCTGCGCAATTATCACCACACAGTGTTAAATGGAGGTTGCTTTCATCAGTGCTTCCAATAAGGCTTGCATTTCACAGTCTGGAGGAACTGTATAAAATACCCACTGTAAACTGTCAGCATGAAGTGTTTGGAAATATTTAAAAGATGGGCAGAGGAGCTATGTGCTTTTTGTTTCAGCAACAGATTTAGATCAACAAGCTGTTGGGGGGCTGTATCCATTTTTATTTTTGTTTTCCTGTTATCCTGATTCATTGCGGACCCACCTACTCCGTGCAGTTTATTTTGACCTAAAAAAAAAGTTCCAAATATAATGCCTTCTAAGCACTTAGAATTGAAGGAATGTGTCTTGCTGGATATATGGAGAACTAACAAAGTGGGTATTAAAAGAATAAAAAAATTCAACTGAAAGATGTGGGATCAGCTTGATGCTAAGCAGAATGTTGGCAAATCTCTGTGTGGTTTTGTAGCTATGTGATTGCTGTGCAGTTTACCCTGGCAAATGCAAGCCTTAAAACTTTGCATAGCAATCTGAAAAATATTTGCTTCTGTCCAGTGCTTATTCCACTACAATGGGCAGGGTAATTCCGAATACAACTACAGTAATACAAAATGATCTACATAATAGGGTTTGTAGATTAAAGCCTAATTAGGGCAAGTAGCTCATGAAAGCCTCCTCCAAAGTGCAGCTGCTCTCCCAAAAAATGCACCACAGAGCAACTTGTAAGAATCTTTTACCAAACAGTTCTATATTTATAGCTAAGGTCACTAAATACCAAAAAGAGCTTTGGTCCTGAATTTATATCTCGGTTGTGTTAAAACTGGAGTAAAGAACCACTGAAGGAGATGAATGCAATGAGGTTGTTTTTTGGTGGGAAATGGGGAATTTGCTCAGGAATATGAAGAGCTAAAATGATAAACTACATGTAATCCTTCTTTACAAATGCCAGTACAAAGCTCAAAGCTTTTTTTATTCTTCATTCTTCCCCAGGAAATCAAATATTCTGTCTTGAACAGGTTGCTTTTTGATCTAGCTAGAATATCAGAACCTTGCTATTATTCTATTTTACTTTAGCATATAGTTTTATGTATTCTATCATTATTCATGCTTTAATATAGGTTGTCTTATATATGAGATAAAAGTTGATGAGACAAAATAGGACAATAATAGACTTTCATGTATTCATATTTTATAAACTTTGGATCAGTACACCAGTTCAACAGAGAGATGCTTAAATTTAAACATCTCTCTATTGAGAGATGCTTACTCTGTGGCTTATTATTTTGCTAAAGTGTGATCTTACCATTCCTGTTCAGGTTTTGTTCACTACTGTCCTGGGTTCAGCAGTAGCAGTCATTTGTAATTCTTCTTAGTAGCTGGTGCAGCACTGTGTTTTTGACTTTCGGCCTGGGAACGGTGCTGATAACAGCAATATTTTTAGTTACTGCTCAAATATTTAGTCTGACCAAGGACTTTAGTCTGACAAGGGAGGAGGGGAGGCTGGGAGGAAGCAGAGACAAGGCACCTGACCCAAACTAGCCAAAGAGGTATTCCATACTACAGCATGTCATGCCTAGGATGTAACTGAGAGTTACCCGGAAGGGTTAGAGTTCTGTGGGGTTGGACAAGGTATTGGTCAGTGCTTGGTCGGGTGGGGTGAGTTATCTGTTGGTGGTTGGTGAGGTGTGGTATTCTCTTCCCTTGTTATTTCTTTTATCATTATTATTATTGGTGGTAGCAGTATTGATTTGTGTTATACGTTAGTTACTAAACTGTTCTTATCTCAACCTGTGGGAGTTGTGTTCTTTTGATTCTCCTCCCCATCCCTCCGGGAGCAGGGGGAGGGGAAGAAAGGGGGGGTTGAGTGAGTGAACGAGCTGTGTGTCTGGGTTTAAACCACGGCAGCTACTTCAGTAACTCTGTTGTTGATGTCAACAGACATTCTGCTTCAGAAAGAATTCACTGGGACAAAAAGGAAATTTGAAGGTATGACCCATGCCTGGGTAAAACCATTAATACCAGCACACGAGGCAGCTCTTACAGAAGGGTGGTAATAGTGTGCAGCCCTATCCAGCTGAAATTGCAAGGCGAGGTTACAAAGGTGTAATGTGACAACCCAAATTCGATTTAGGCAAACTGGGCAAAACTAGAACCTTACCCTCATTTTTTTTTTTTTTTTTTTAAAAAA
>NDXB01013678.1:160385-188224 GCA_002631895.1 Agapornis roseicollis
TTTTTTTTTTTTTTTTTTACAAGATTTCCGGTGTCCCCGGTGGTCAGGACCTTAGATTTATTTTCAGTAACAAGACTGGCATATTCAGGAGCATCGTATGTGAATTAGAAGGGAACAGGGGAAAATGATCAAACAGAAAAAAGCAACCAACCAAACAACAACAACAAAAAAAAAAACAGAACCCTAAATAAATAAATAAATAAATAAATAAGCAAAAGCCCTAGAAACACTTATTGATATGAGGAGAGGATCGAGGTGTGTGCCTAGAAAGCTAAGTCAGTTTCTGGTGTAGATCTAAGAAAAGTTCTGCTGTTTTATGAAAATTCAGTGTTGATCAAAGAGAGGGAATCAAGCAGTTAGCTGCTTTGAATGAATGCTAAAATGTCTGTTTTATTAGGGTGCCTGGTGCTTTTCAGATGTATGAACGCCATCCCTCTCAGCTGAGCTTGCTGGGCCCCCCCAGAGGGAAGGTCCCATGCAGGACTGTGCGCCGCTGTAGCTGAGGGGACCCCAGTGAGTTCCCACTGCTGTAGCACTTCAGTGCAAACCTTTCTTTTCAGGAGGCATCTCATCAGAGAATGCTGATTTAGAGCACAAATATTTGTTGATGTCTGTTTTGCTGATGGCCAGTTTTTGTGGGAAGACAGGGCCCCTTGGAGACCACACGCCAGCCTATGCTGTTACCTGCTCATGCTTAGTTAGTATCAGGCTGAGGCAGACCAGAGAGAAAGCTCAGCCTTTGCCAGGAGTGCTTCTGGGGGAGAAGAATCTGTTCATCGATGCAGAAAGTTTTTTCTCGTGTGAAGTCCCCCCGGCTCATTCGGTCTTGTTTCCTGAGCTGACTGTAGGCTCCTCTGCCTAAGTACAGTTCTAAGGCAGTTTAGGCACTGCCTGGGAGGGTTCTGTGTGGCTCATCACTGCCTGGCTGCAGCTCCTGGCACAGCATGCCCACAGCAGGCACAGCCTGGGGGACACGGCCTCCCTCCATGTGGCTTCCCTGGAGCTCAGCCCTCCCCTGGCACTGGCTCTGCTGGCACCATCGCTTGCTGCAACACCCACCCTTGGCAGTGCTGCACAGCTCGACCCTGCTGCCTTCCAGCCACGCTGTGCTCCTGTGTCTCCGCAAAAGCCCATCCAGTCATGTGAGTGCCCCCAGTCCTCTCGTCTGGATGATGCAGGGATTAGAGTACAAGCGCGTTTCTTCTTCCTTTCTCTCTTGCTGGTTGTGCAGCCTACTACTGGGGACAGGCAGCGGCTGCCAAATTGCATCCTACATCTGTTCATTTCCAAATGCGCCTTTGTTAGGTGCAAACGAAGGCCTCATTATTGGCTCTAAGTATGTAGTCACTTAGGAAAATAAGCCAATAAGTAAACATCTGAGTGAACAAATTGGTGATTTGCATCTACTTGTTCCCTGAATGTGTTCACAAGTGGTAACAAAAAGAGGCAGTGTCTCCAAATACATCCACGTGTCATTTCCCCACAATATACTTTTTCAAACGGACTGTCTGACTTTTGCAGCCAGGCTATATGCAGCAAAGTCTGGAGCAAAGAGAGACAAATGTTTTGGATTTAGTAATATGAAGGACTGTGGTAAGGCTACAAAGATTACTTCCTTCTGGAATACTTCTGATTTACTCCTAAACACAGAGTTGACCATATGGTAGAACTTCTTATGTCTGAAGAAAAGCAGCTCACTAATTCAGATCTGTAAGAGGAACTTCTTTTTGTTATGACAGTAAATCTCTGGGCTCCTACAAACTGCTGTTCCTATAACTTGCCATTTTTCTGTTCACTAGACTGAAGTTTAGATTCAGGAAGAGTATAGTATTAGAGGTGAATAAACTGTTAGAGAAACTCTTAAGTCATATTGACTTAAGTGATGAGATCATGCCAAGAAAGTTAATACAGGCAGCTCTAGGGGAATACTGATCAACTGATTTATTCACCTTTGTTTGTTCTAAGCAAAAACATATGTCTAAGGAGGCTTTCAAAGCAGAATGAAAAGCTAAAAGGAAAATAAGTTTCCTTTAAACCCTTGTTGTCCTCACTCCCTTCACTATCTATTTTTCATACAGAGATAAAGCAGTATGAAGACATGAACACGCAGGATAAATGCCTTTCAAAGTACCTTTTCAATTCTGCATTGACATTTATTAAAAAATAACCGTAGATTCCAGGTTGTGTGGTCCCACATCCGTGGGGCAGAATGTAGTCAGATGTTTCCACTTGCCTTGGTAACTGCTGATGTCCCTTATCACCTTTGGTTCTACTAGAGGCCACTGCCTGTGGTTTTATTATAAATGATTTTCTGCAGTTTCTTCTTGCCTGTAAGGTGGTACAAAGATAACTTGGCAGCCTAAGATCTAAAGTGAATTTAGGCTTTTTCAAACTGTAGATGCACATTGCCCACTCAGGCACATGGTCCCATGTTAAAAGGATGATTTTTTTTTTTTTGTTAGTCCTCTCTTTTATGGAATCCAGTCTCACCCTGACATGCAGATTTGCTGAGAGTCTGTTGGTGTTAAAAAGAAATGGGATCCAGGTTTATTCTTCCAAAAATTCTCAGAAATGAAAAAAAACCCCACCAAAATTCCAGGCAAACATGTATGACACACAAGAATCTAAGGAACACTTGGAAATGTCTTTTATTTCTAGACTGTAACCTTTCCCAGAAGTTAATAAATATGCAATGGCTATAGCAAACCTGTGCTCTGGACTAATTCAATGTGGACTTTAATATAATTAGTCATCCCTCAGTATGAACTACAAAGCATTTATGTCAAGGCAGGGAAAGAGCTTTTAAATATTGTATTTTTAATATGTTTAGTAGGGACTTGTAAGTTTAGATTTGATTGACTATCAAGCAAATAATGCACATCTCACATGCAAACATGCAGCTCTGAGGGTTGGCTGTGTAAATGAGTCTCATTTGTGTAACTGTGCTTTTGTATGCATCTGCCTGTTTCTGTGATAGATGGAGATATTACCACGTCACTGACAAAAACCTCCACCCATGAGAGAATTCATGTCACTGTTCATTCAGCTGTCTGTGGCCAGAGTTTTGAGTCCTTTCTCATAATAATTCTTTGCATGTTTGGCTTTATTTATGCCTTTGCTTATATAAGTTAAGGCTATCTTCTAAAGGCTATCTTCTCTTCTGGTTCCATATGTAAGCATTAAGAAACATATTTAGCTGTATGCACAAGGAAGCAGGAATGCTATTCAAACTCCTATTTTTTGTTCTTAGATGTTGAAATCACTACATGTTAGACCATCAAACTGTCGTGCCTTTGCCCCAGAATTCATTAACACAACTCTGCCACAGTAGAACCATAAAGAGATCCCTGACAAAGCAGGAACTGGCTTCTGGGAGACTGTGAGAATCTTGTAATGGAGTGGGTATGGACTGACCACCGTTTCTTGAAAGGGCAAGTCCAGTTGTTTGAAAGGGGGAGAAGTGACAAGTGTGGTCTGGATGGGAAGTATACAGACAGTGAAAAAGAGAGGTTTAGACTAAATGCTTTGGGAGAATGCCATCATGGGCCCTACAGTGCTTTCCACTGAGAAGTGGTTGAATAAAACACTTGTATGTGATTAAAAACTAAGTAAATAAGGGGTTTTAGAAAAGTCACAGAATGTGTACCTCAGGGGACGATTTTACATGGTTTCAGAAAGTGACCAAATAATACATCTCAGTGTTTCATCTTAATACAAGCCAAAAGTTCTTTAAGCCTCTGAAGAGTCACATGGCTCATCATTTTTCAGTTTATATAGGTGACAGAAATTAAATCTCATATTCTTTCTTTCTCTCCAGCTAAGGCACTCACTGTTAAATCTGATACACTCTTAAGAAAAGGCTTTCCCCATTAGGCACAGAAATCCTAGTGAACATAAAGATTCCCCAGTTGCTTCCTGGTGGAGAGTTTGAATGTAACCAGAATAAAAGTTATTTTTGAATTCCTAAAGCAAAGATGCCGGCTCATTAGCACAGGAATACTACTTAGTACTGGGGATTCTGATGAACCAGGAGTTAACTGATAATCTGAAAAGTGTTTGTAGCATATGCAGCTAGTGATCACGAACTCATTATATCTGTGAACAGAAGTGATGGCAGCTGCCAATAATGTCTGCATTTAATACTTTAAAAAAAATAAAAAAACAAACCACCTTTTTACCACAGCTGAAATCTCTTCTGGCATAAATGATAGTAATATTGTATTTAGAATTGGAATTATAAGTCTTTGGTACTGTCGAAAGACACTGCATTATTTGTTCTGAAAGCCATGACTGTAAAAATGTGAAAAAAACACATTCTGAAAAGTCTCTGATAGAAGATCCATAGAAATCATTTTTAAAAAGTAAATACAAGTAAATATAGAAATAATGGGAAAATGTGAAAGTAGAAGCAGCAAATTTGAATTGCAGGTTAAAAATGCTTGCACGGGGTAAGAGAAGCTGAAGAACTCAATGATATGTAAGTAGAAATAGAATTAAAATAGTAAAAAAAATATTTTAAAAGTATTAGTAATAAAAGTCACCTTTATCCAAGACTAGGTCCATTGCAATATGCAGAATGTAAAATCAAATAACACAGAAAAATCAGAAATATTCAATTAATAATTCTGTTCAATGTTTGAGGAGAAATAGGACATGATATGGTGAATGAAATGACCATTGCAACGAAAGAGAATATGAAACAGTGTCTGCCATAATTAAATGCTATAGAAACAAAAGGCCCAAAGAATGTACAATTAGAAGTCTTAAAGAAATTATCCAAGGAGCAGAAAGAGCTGAATCATTTGATGATTGAGACATAACTTTAGGACTAGACATGGCAGTGGCAGACAGGCTAGATGGAAGCCTAGATGTTGCAAACAGAAGCACATAATGGTCTGGTGTGTAGAAGTTGAACTTAGACTAAGTCAGCCTCGAAGGAGACAGATTTGACTTGTATTAACGTAGTTTAGCATGGGAACAACTCACTAGGGAAGGTGGAAGACTCATCAGTTCAAGACTAAAATGAAATGAGATAACTCTTTTAAGAGTTATATCTCAGAAAAAGTCTGCCCTGTATATAGACAAGGTGAAAATAAATGATCAGAGCAGTCCCTTCTGGCCACAAAGTGCATAAATTATAAATTAAACTCAAACTAATCTGGAAAATGATCTTTCATCCCAAACAAGAAACTAATTTACTGTGGCCTGCATTAGACTCTTCCCTCTTATGTCTCCAGCATAACTGCCATTGATTTTTATTAATTAATGGCATATGTTTCTAACGTGGTCTGGTTTATGTCCAGGTAGTACTTATGTTCCTTTTGTGTTGCTGCTGTATATGCACATATAATGAATTACATGTAAAAAGGACTGTAAAACGGCTTATATTTGAAAGGTACATGAGAGACAACACATTGGCACAACAGCCACATTGAAGGAGACTGGGGGATGGTACAATACCAGGTAGAACTGAAGTGTTTCTATTGAATATAATAAGATGCCATCTGTCCAGACATGCCTGAATGTACTTCAGGGGCTTTTCAGCAAGACTGGCTGAAGGTTCTAGCAAAAGGATCAGAAGTAGCATTAAAACTGACAAAGAGGAGATTGTGTTTAATTGTCAAAGAATCAGACTCAACAGAGGAAGGTGCCACAACCCTGCAGATACAGAGAGCACATGCACAGAATCCAGGCCTATATAAATATAAATATTTTCAATGTCTTTATTTTGGTGAATGTTGAAGGTTAAGATATTGGCATCCTTTGAGAAACTGAACCAAGTCATTAAAGTTACTCCTTGTAACCTACCTAGAAATACATACTTTTATTCTATAGCAGGGGGGTTGGAACTAGATGATCTTAAGGTCCTTTCCAACCTTAACTATTCTATGATTCTATGATTCTGTATAAGATACTTTCAAATTTATCTGAGCAGTAATGGATAATTTAATGGGATAAATATTTTATTACCAGCTCTAAGAAAAGATGGGGTACCTTTCCTACTATTTAAATGTTTACAATTTGTATGCAGTAAGAATGGTTGCTTGTACCAAGTGAACTTGGAGTCATACTGCTTCCTTCCTAATCACTTTGAAGGGCAACCTAAACTCTGCAAGATACCCTGTTTTCAAATTCTTGGTAGCATCCTGTGCTTTATTGGGTACTTTTCACATGTTCAGACATTGTTCTACAAGAGTCTGGTTAATTATTTTTGAATGATAAAGACAATAAAAGGCAAAAAGAACCAGATAAGCATGGCTCAAAAGAATTTGTAGTCTTTGGAATGTAGTGGGTTTCATATACATATATGTATATGATATATATGTGTGTATATATATAAAAATATGTGCATCTTATAGTATTTGTTTACTTATTTATTTATTTCAATAGCTATCTCAACTGTCTATGCTAGATAACTTACAATGATTCCAGTATTTCTGGGAAAGCATCTTTCTTTGATGGACTGGGGAAAATAATCTTAGACTGTGCAGTGGTACGTGTGTTGATACATTTGTCTATAGCTATATGTGGGACAAGTGTATAAAAGGTGATGAAGAGCTTCAAACCTTTATGTGTCATCTTTATCTGAGATGGCATTTAACATGCGCTGTATATGGTGCTCTTATCTGTAGCTCTTCCTAGAGCTTGTTAAGAAGCAGAGGCAGTGGCTTGCTAATATGCTCATATATACAAGTAGCATGCAGAAGTGCAATCTGAAATATGGGTCATTTGAAAAGTGGAGTTTGTCCAGTGATTTCAGTTGGCAACACTGATCAGACCCATACCATTTGTCATTATTCCTGTTTAAAGTCCTAGTGGGCACCTCTGAAGAGTTTAGAAAAGAATGGCAGAAGAAAATATGTATTTCCTACAAATAAAGTCATTCACTGAACTACTGTGTCTGTCTGAAGGAGAGCAAAGATCCTTGTGGTACGGCAAGGCAGGACAGGCACCAATGGGGATTTTCCCTGCACTGAAATTCCAAGTTTGGGCCAACAGTGTCTTTTTTGGGGGATGCATAAGTCAGTTTGTATTGATATCATGGCTTATGGTCCTTGGCACAAGAAGGATTGAGAAAAAAAAGATTCTTAATGCATTTCTCAGAGCCTGTTGGTTTTTGCATTATTATCTCTATACCTGCCTGCCTCTCTGGGTGTCTAATTATCAGTTGTAGTGTGGCCTTTCTAGAATGCTGTGTGTATTTATCATTTGAGCTGCTTTTTCCATCTGCTTTATTTTCTTTGGTAGAAATATGATGAATATATAGTGCAAGCTGAGGTGTTTCTAATATCACCATAATTTGGAATTCTGTCAGGAGCTGCATTAAGAGAAACTGGTGATGCTGTTCCGTGCCCAGTGAGTTGTTTGGAGTCATTTTATTTTCCAAAAAAAATTGAACAGTTGCAATCCCAATACAAATGTTATATAGTTTTAATATATCATTACTTATGAAAGCAGAACTATTGATTGCAAAACA
This sequence comes from Agapornis roseicollis, assembly GCA_002631895.1. NCBI lineage: Eukaryota > Metazoa > Chordata > Aves > Psittaciformes > Psittacidae > Agapornis > Agapornis roseicollis. The sequence continues at coordinate 167,863 of NDXB01013678.1, forward strand.
TAAACGACTGCAGATAGCTTCTTTTGTTTCTTACTGTGTTTGGCTTCACCATCTCAATTCTTAGACAGCAACACTTTTATCTTCTTCTATACAAGGCACACTTCATATTGTATTACTGAAATGTACAGCTGTGTTTAGTAGCTCCATCCTCACACATTTAAGAATAGCCATGCCTGATTCTTTTGAGATTGTGCCAGTATTCCAAATGACTTCTCTTTTGTTTTTGAGAAGCTTAATTTTGGCATTTATCAGTTCTGAAGTTATGCTTGGTTTCAACAGCTTTTTTTTTTCTAAGATTCGTCATCTGAAATAACCCACAATAATTACAAAAAATTTGTCAGGATATTACCCATCACCTCTTGCACGTGGTTTGTGAGGGAGGCATGGGGCAGGATGTGAGGAAATGTGTGTGTCTGTGAGCCCTGCATGGGGAGGGCTCACTCCCCACCTCCTACCCTCACCGTGCGGTGTCAGCATCAATCCACCTCGAGGGCTTTCTGATCTTCAATCAGTCTTTATGGCCCCTAGTCGTTTGTTGTTCAAGCTGTGTGTCACAGCCAGTCACAACAGTTACTTCAAGCAAATTTTCACACTCTTTGGCTCAAACTGCTGGCAGCATTCCTAAAGACTCTGAGGAAATAATTCCACAAAGTGGCATAAATTAATGTGACTAATTAACATGATGTTAATTATTTGTAAATTGTATGTTTGGATACACATTACTTGAGAGGCATATGTTACATTCAATGTTTACTGAAACAAGTGACTGCTAATCGCATCTCCTGAGTGTTCCTTTCACAACAGTCAGCAAATAGAGGCTTCTCTAAAAATAAAAATTGTGTCCTAAGGGAATGCATGAACTATAGCATACAGTGAAATGAGGAACTGGAATAGAGAGCTACCTTCGTGTCAGCCTGAAAAATGCATTGGAACAAGTTTCATAGGTTGTAACTACTTCCACCTTGCATATAAGTGAGGACATATATAGTATATTAGCAGAGTGGTTTTAAATGATCTTTTTACAAGTCTATGGTAAAAATAAATGGAGCTCATGTAACTAAAAGTTGCACACAAGGACAAGACCTCAATTTAAGGTTGAAAAAGCAAGAGTAAGGTGGTGGTTCTCTATCTTTTAAGTTTCTCTGTGATGCTGAAAGTGTCCTCCTGCATCATAGAATCATAGAATAGTTAGGGTTGGAAAGGACCTTAAGATCATCTAGTTCCAACCCCCCTGCCATAAGCAGGGACACCCCACACTAAACCATGCCACCCAAGGCTTCATCCACGCTGGCAGTAGATGCATGGCACTTGAGTGGTAAGTACAAGGACAGTGTAAATACAACATGCACAGTAACCTGTGACTTTCTCAGCACACGAGAGCCTCATACCATGGATTACAATCTGTTTATAGACAACTGTTCCAACCATACCTGGCAGCAGCCTAAGGTACATGTTATACAGAGCCCACGTGGGTTCTTGCATGCTCTGGAGGGCACTGATGCTGGTGCTTTTGTGAACAGGGAGTTTGGTTTTGAATGACAGTACTGAAGGCATAGAAAAGAGAAATGCAGTAATTCCAGTGGTGTGGTACCACAGGGCACCACATCATGTAATCCCTTTATTAAATTGGTCAAGCTCCATTATTTAGGATTGTTTTCTCATTACTGCTGCTGGAAAGTTATTTTAGAATACAAGGCAGTAATGCTTAGAAACTCTTTTGTAATTTCTAGATTACATTTCTCCATGATTGCTTAAAGCTATTTTTTTGTCACATCAACATTTTCTTTTAGATTAAATAGCTCTTTTACCTCTCCCATGCCCCCCCCTTTTCCCCCTCCCCGCCCCCCCTGCAATTTCATTTACATCACGTCTTTCAAAGTGCAGGTCTTTGGAAGCTTAATTACTTCAAATACTGAGTTACTTTCATGCTGCAGCAGCTCCCTATACTCACTCATCACCTGACTGCACATGCGCTAGTGGTGGTGCAAAAGAGAGGGAGGAGACATGTAGCTGGAATAGAAAGACAGAAATATAGATATATAGAAGAAAGGACAGGAATATGGTAGCTGAGAATTACATCAGTTTAAGCTGCTGTGGTACAATACCTTCAGGCTTCACTTCTCTGTATTAAAAATTTTAGCTCTAGTTTAATCTCTTCTCATGAAACCCTTCCAGTCAAACCCTTTTGTTCAGCTTTTCCAGTTCAGGTATTGTGAAGAGCTGTGAGGCTGTGGGTTGCTTTCAGTCACAGAATGAGTCTGGCCAGAGACATCCAAAGGACCCTTGCGTTGCCTGCCTTGACCTCAGGTCTTCCCGAGGCATTGTGCCAGCCCCATAGGGATGTCTCAGATACCCTCCAGCATTTCAGATGGCACCAGACACTTCACATTGGCCTTCTCAGTCAAGCTCAGAATGACTGACAGTTTTAGATGTAAATTTTCATCTCCTGCTTTAAGATTTATGTTATTCCTGAGCCAGCAACCTTGATATTATTGAGATATACTTGAATTAAAAAAAAAAAAAATTAAAAATCTGATTTTCTACCAAACAAACACAGTGTTGAGAATTATTGGAAAGTTTTGCTGCACAGAGTAAGTTTCCATTTCTTGAACTATACAGTTGGCAGCTACAGAAAACACTGTCTCTAAGAGATGTCCTTTAGCAGCAAGATCCAAAGGGGTGAGCATGGTCAGTACGGGCAGAACATTTGGTGACTGAGGTGACTGATCTAACGGCCTCTGACGTATTTTATTGTGTTTCAATCACAGTAACAGCTATATCCTGGATACTAGTGAAACCTTTGCATTTTACCCTTCTTCATCCTACCATGCTTTCTATTCTTGCTTCAGTACAACATGGCGTTCAAGCTTTCCTGTAAAGAAAAGGCTTTTGATTTTATTTTATTTAACACAGGCAAATAACCTGTTTCCTAACATTTTTTTGTTCTTTTGGAAAGACAGAAACTGCTTTTGTTGAGAGTTAAAAAAAAAAAAAAAAGAAAAATTCATCTGAGGCAAACATCTAGCCTGGAAAATTTAAGCTGAATAATTACAGCTTGGCAAAGACATAAGCAACTGAAACTAATGTATTATATTAAAAAATATTAAGCAAACTTAACCAGACCTCTTGTCTATAATAAAAATGTAAGCAGACATACATATGTATATACTGTACTATTTTCTTATGTATGTAATGAATAATGCAGTTCATTATTTTTGGAGCTGTATCATTTGCAGTACTCTTTCAAGCCAGCTCCTGAATTCAATGGGGCTCATTGTATATGTAAAGTTTAATACATGCATAACTCTTTTACAGGATCATATTCTACAATATTAATGTGGTATTCACATTGTGATTTTACCTGCTGAAAAATCCAGAATATTTTAAAATATGGCTGCACACATACTCACAATTAAATTACAAATCCTACCATCCTACATTTTTGTGCTTTCTTTGTGTAAAACAGTTGTATTACAATGAAATAAAAGACAACTTGTAGCTCCTGGGGTTTTTTCCCCCAAAATAAGTTGTTGTGGCTTCTAGTCTTTTCAAACAGAGATTTTGCATTTTGCTTGTTTAGGGAGTATTTCAAGAGCTGGGTAAGTGAATCCTCTACTGGCAGGGTTGGGTGACAGCCCCAGTTGCTGTTATACTGAGGTGCAGAGGTTCCACAGGCTGGTTTGAGGCCTTTGTTGACTTAGCTCTACTTGAATAAAGAGCCTTCCCCAAGCAGATACTCTGCAAGTCTGTTTTATGACATGGAGTCTGATCAGTTTGAACTCTCTTGACTTAAGTTCAAGGGAAAACTCAACTCTGAGCATGGATGGACACCTGAGACTGGGATTGGTGCTGAAGTTATGCAGAATACAATACTAAGCTTACATTCAGAAAGCTACAGCTTTCAGCCACTTTTCAAAAGAATCTTGGAAGAGCTTTATTATGCCACAGCTCATAGTGACTCAGAATTCTCTGTACAAAGCATTTTCAGATAAATGGAAATAGATGGGTACTGGGAAAAGGTTTTTATCCTAGATAAACAAAAATGCAATTTTTGAGGCTTTGCAGTCATGCTGAAATCATATTAAGGTTTCTGAAAACAAAAACAAAAGGGTGAAGAATTACACAAAAATAATGACTAACAACAGGTCTTTAAGCTGTGAAGTTTATTTCAAATAGAAATGTTTCTATATCTCTTCCTCAGTTGACGTAGTTTCTTAGCATTTAGGTATTTCCTACAGGTTTCTGACAGTGGTCGGACAACAATAAAGAAACAGGGAAAGATATTTATAATTTCTCACTCATATATCCCATTCAGCCAGGCAATTGTTAGCTGGTAACGGGTTCAAACTAAAACAGGAGAGGTTTAGATTGGATATAAGAAAGAAATTCTTTCCTGTTAGGGTGGTGAGATGCTGGAATGGGTTGCCCAAGGAAGTTGTGAGTGCTGCATCCCTGGCAGTATCCAAGGCCAGGTTAGACGAAGCCTTGCATGGCATGGTTTATTGTGAGGTGTCCCTGCTTATGGCAGAGGGGTTAGAACTAGATGATCTTAAGGTCCTTTCCAACCCTAACTATTCTATGATTCTATGACTTGGATGGCAGTTGAATCAGTTACACTGACTAGGCTGCCCTTAAAAAGGTGAGAAAATGTGCTGGCAGGTCCTGTCTCATGTGGCTGTGTTGGGTCATGTGAAAAAGAGCCAACTACTCACAATAAAACAACACAAAGTTGGGATAGGACTGAAGGTAAAGAAATTGCAACCTGCAGGCAGAATTAATCATCAGATCTGGTGTTGGGAGATACCACAGAGATAGGTCCGGAGAAATACCATTTCACTGAGCACATGTGCTAAGGGCTGTTTCTTTGAGGATCTCCTTTCCTAAATGGCATGGTATTTCAAGGCTGAAACCTTGCCCAGGCAGCAGGATGGCTGAAAGGAAAGCTTTGGTTTGTTTGATGACCACTCCATCTTGCAGTGCTTGAGTTCTCGCTAGACATCTCAGGCACAACCCTGCTGTGATTAGTCTGCGGGAGAGGATAGCCTGAGACTTTGTGGCATCAGCCATATGACATGAACGTAATTTTAAGGACCTTACACAGACCCCAAAATTTGGCAGGGAAAACTGATTTCCATTCAACTACTTTACTATCTGTAGTTTTCTTTTTCCTGGTCACTGTACTGCCTGTGCTGAACAGCACATAGGAACTATTGTGAAGTCCTAACTGTAAAGACCTGTGATAAAAGGCTGAGAACCAGGGTTTGCTAATCCCACGGATTTCACTGAGAGTTCAGCCACAGCCCAAACACCCAGACATCACAGGAAATCCAGTTTTCTTTACAAATTCCTCCAATCTCCAAGTGAAATTTTGAAATATCCCTAAAGAAATTAATTTGAGAACTGCAAAAATCATACATATATTACAAAAATTGTAACCAAGCTGTTGCAGTCCCAGTCTGCACTGAAGAGATCTGTTATCAAATGGCCCTGAACTATTTTTCAGTGTTGAAATAATTCAGAGACATAACTTCTGCAGTGTTTTCTGGGGAATAATTTAAGTTTCAAAACTGTGAATTCTGATTTTGTTTTACTTTGTATTTTATATTATTTTTAACTTTCAGATTGTTTTTAAGTTTTCATAGTCTTTGGCATTATTCAGAATTTTCAGCCCCATAGTACTGCAGCTAGAATTCATCACAGTTGCATTCTAGCTGAAAGATTTATGATGATGCAAATCCTCCCCCAAAAAAATCAAGAATTGGATTTCTAGAAAAAACGGGTTACAACTATAAAACAAGAAAAGTAATCAAAACCTAACAACAGTGATTTTCAATGTGTGCTTTGATGCATTTCAAAATCTGATCTGCCTTTTGGAATAATTGCTGCCATCTCAAGTCCAAAATGTGTTTTTTGAAATGATAAATTATAGTATTAGATTTCCAAGAGCATCTTCGGGTGTGGGCAAGGCTGCCTGCAGGTAAAGGCACTGGGAATAGACCCTATGATATCGTGAAGTAATGGGACTTCATGAGGCTGGTGTTTTTTTTTACTTAGAGCTCAATTCTGTTCATGAGATGGGAATGGGGGTATCTTCAACAAATTTTGGGGAAACAGCAGATCAGATTATGTCCCCAAGATTATAAGAACCTCTCTGGCTGGGCCAGGAGAACAACTACTGTCTGTTACAGAGTTTGAAACTGAAGTCAGCTTCTTGGGTTACATCCTAATTTTCTACTGGCAAAAAATTGTGCAGATATATTAGATATTTTTAACTTGAGCATGTACTCATTCCACAAAATAGCCAACTAAGGTAAAGTTAAACTGGTATTTTAGCTTCTTCTATGCATCACCATTTTTTTAGCAGCATTTCTACTTGTAGGTTATACCCTTGGTAATGTGCATGTCTCTTCATGCAAAACTAGAAAACCTTCTCTTGAGGTATCCATAAAGGACATTTTCTTGTTCCTCCCTTCTCTGCCTGATGTGTTACACAGAAGACAGACACACATATCAGCTTCTCTTGTTTTGTGTGGTAACACACATGTCCGGATGTTGTTAGGACACCTATTGGCATCATGCATCTCAAAGATGATGAGTTTCAGGTATGTGACCTGCCCACTCCAGCATGTCTACATTAAAATTAGACTGGTTCAGAAAGTCATGTGAATATGAAGTTCATGTTAGCTGTATTCTTATTCAGTGATCCGTTTTAAGAATTTTGTTATAATAGTCACAATTTGCCTATCGATTACTTAGACATCTCTAATGGAGAGATGTCATATAAAAGTACAACTGCAGTGTTACTTGCTTGATTTATGAACTATTCTCTCTAGCTTTCTGGCCTTCAGTGGGATTTCTATTGTTGTCTGTTGTTAAATCCCATCATAATGAATATCACAGCTGCAGTGGACAGCTGTAATTTTTCCTGGCTTCTGTTTTGGTGTGTGACTTAGTTATGCAGTTCAGTACTCAGCCCATGTGTTTCTCAAATGGATTTAAATAGCATAAGTGTATATATTTTTAAATTAACAATAGGCAATGTTTATTCTTTTGTACTTTACACTGTTGAAAAAGAAAGAATGTCTGGTTTGAATTTAGCATTGGTGTTCTCTATGTGTTTAATGAGGGAATATATAGGGCATCTGTTTTGGGTATATGCAGAATGTAAACCCAAGGTGGAGTGTTTAACTTTAAAATCTCATGAAAGGTAGAATAGTCACAAAACACTGAAGGAGTCATACGATCTTGCTACAAAGATAGCAGGAATATGGTATGTATTAGCCAAGATCCTTGGTACCTAAATCCATGTTTTGGTGTTTGAAGAAGAGTTTCTTGTCATTGTTTACTAACTTTCTTTGTTTCCCTGTACAAAGCCTTAGAAAGAACCTTCATCACCCTGAAATATAATGGATATACCAGCTTTTCACTAGAATATCCCAATATGTTCAACTTCTGTTGTATGTTGGATCTTGTAGATTGAATGACACCCAATAATGTAATTGAACAATAATCGTGTGCCACTATTGTTGTGGTTTGTACTTAATAACAGGTAATACACACTTACATGTAACTTGATCAAAAACCTGAATATTTTCTTCCAGACAACTTTTACTGTGAGAACAACTGTAAATACACGCTATTCCTGTGTCACTCATATATGGGAAAAAGGAAAAGGGGAGATATTTGCACAAACTGAAACAGAGCAGTGTACCCGAATAGCATCCCAAATTTAGCTATATGCACGGAGCCCCCTGAGAAGTAAGACCCGTCCCTGAGAAATAAGACAGAGATATCACCCAACAATTTGTCCTTCTGGTTTTGAACCTGATAGAACAATGAACATCCCATAATCTCATAAAGCAACTCCATATTACTGAATGGCTTGCAGGTGAAAAGCCCAGTTTAAGTATTTAAATAATAAGCCCTCCACTGCATTAGGTACAAATCTGTTTCCTGTCAACATTCAGGCACTCCCGAGTAGGATTTTAAAAAGAGGTATCAGTTAATCGAAATCTATCTTCAGGCTGTATGAGCCTCTCTAATGTGTAATTTCAGGAAGATCGCCACAGGACTAATGTGTATCCAGTACTGAAGCATGTAGCACTCTCCATGAGATTCAGTGTGATAGAAAAGTGGAAATAAACCCCTCAGTCTCTCCAGGAGGGAGGTACATTAGTGTAGCAGTTGGCCATTTTTAATATCATTTGATATCTTGTAAATGCATAAGAGTACTGAGAATTAGTAGTCTGTTTGGCAGGTGGTTTTGTAGCCCTTCTCCAGGCGAGAGCCAGTTTTGCTGGCAGCAGTGGCTTATTAAGAGAGAAAATAGTGCTGGGATTTCCACATTTTTATCTGATTACAATAGCTGTTTAACAGGATTCTTCACACCCTCAGTCAGGAATGATGCTAGCTACTGTCTGCTAATCAAAACTGGAAGGGTTTGGGTTTCCTTGGAAGAATTTTGTTCGACTGTCAAGTGGGGTCACTAGGGACACTGGGTACTTATGGGAATGTTCAGCTTGTAACCAGCAGAGTCAAATTCTGTGTTGGTTTCATAAAACTAAGAGTGTAAGGCTATAGGATACAATATCTGGAAAACTGTGATAGCCAAGAACATTTTGAATATATATATATATATAATTAAATCTTTTGGGCTTTGGAAAACAGGATTTACTGTTATGATCAGCATATGGCTTACTGTTCCGTTTGAAAACAGTTTGACTTTTAGCTGGTTTAATTCAGAGACTATCACAGTATTAAAAAAAAAGAACAAAACACAATCTTGTTCAAAAAAAAAAAAAAAAAACCCAAACTTTTTGCCTGAGCATTATTTACATTACTAATGCAATTAATGCAATAGCACAGGTAATGTTCTCACAGATATCTCAGGAATAGTATTATCCGTTTATTTCTTTTTTGGTATTTACTCTTTGCATCTGTGTGCTGTTGATTTTTCCTGTTAACAGTTTATTTAACTTCATATTCTCTTGTAGAATAACTTTCTGTTTAAACCCACGCAGCTCGTTCACTCATTCAACCCCCCTGGGTTGCCCTCCCCTGCTTCCAGAGAGATGGGGGGAGAATCAAAAGAATGCAACTTCCACATGGTTGAGATAAGAACAGTTTAGTCACTAAGGTATAACACAAATCACTGCTGCTACCACCAATAATAATAATAATGATACAGGAAAAGAATACAGCATCCCATCAACCACAACAGATAACTCACGACACCCCACCAACCGAGTGCTGACCGACCACCTCTTCCAACCACCCCGAGAGAACTAGGCCTTCCGGATCACTCCCAGTTACATCCTGGGCATGACGTGCTATGGTATGGAATACCTCTTTGGTCAGTTTGGTCCTGTCAGTACAGTCCTGTCCCTCCTTCCTCCCAGCCCCCCTTCTCCCCGGCAGAGCATGAGGCTCACAAAGTCCTTGGTCAGGGCAAACATCGCTCAGCAACAACCAAAAACATCGGCCTTATCAGCCTTGTTCCCGGGTTAAGTCAAAACACAGCTACTAAAGAGAAGAAAAACTGACTGCAACTGCTGAACCCAGGACAAAGGAGTACCTTGCATACAAGATCAAATATTGTTCTATGTAGTCCATTCGTTAAAGAATCAGTAAGCTGGTTTCTGTGTTGTAAGTTTAAAGTAGGAGCTTGCAAAAGTAATAGTAAGACATTTCCAGTCTGTTTTTTCTGTTTCTCTGGATATAAAAGCAGCAGCTGGATAGAATCTGTCTGCCATATTAAATAACATCCCAGTAGGAACCACCTTTCTCAGGAAAAAATCTAACACTGAAAGACTTACCAGAGTGTCAAGACTGTAGGTTGTATGTTAGCTTTTACTTTAATTCACCCTACTGGTTCTGTCTAGGTATATGTTGCTGCTTTTCTACATATGATTTTTAATGAATGTATTTTTGAGTATTTAAATTAGAAGCCTAGTAAATGGAATTGAACATTAAATTTTTCAAAGGAAGGATGTAAAACTCAAGTCCTGAATTCTGAATTTTAAACTTTTCTGTGAGGTATGAAATCCCTATAAAAATATTTGTGGTGGTGGTTGCAATGTGCATGTTCACATATTACATGTGAAGGTAAAAGCAGAGCATAGGAGTTTTCCAAAGATTTCTGTGCATGATAAATCTGTAAATTAAACGCAAATTATTTGTTTTATTGACATTGTACAGCCATTTGTCACATAGCTTGAAAAACAGCTGTAAGTTACAAAGGTGATGTTGAATTTTACACAACTTAAAATATCTGAAAGTACAAGGTACTCATCATCTGAGTGCAATATCTAAAATGTTAAGGCAGCTATTTGGCATGTTGGCCTGTTCCATATATGTTTCCTAAAATTTATGTGATAACACTTGTTAGATTTTTAGAGGTTTTCCTTTGTTTTGTAATCAAGATTTGTTGGTGATTATATTGGGAACATGTTTGTGTAGGTACACACAGACACACACACACATATGTATAAAATACTGAGGTAACAGTTTATATGATAGCGAGCTTTTTATTCTTAAATGTTGGTTACAGATTCATTATGCTCTTTGACATCATTGTATTTGTATGCTTAAACCATGAATACTTCTTCTTCCATGCAAACTAAGACTATATTGTTAAAAGAAATAAACAATGGAGAAAATAGGACTAGCAGTTACAGTAAATTCACTTTAGTGAGTTAAATGCTCCTATTTAACTCATTGTTAACTCAGGTGAACAAACTTCATGCAAACATTTTCCTCCACTATGCCTGCAGGAAAGCAGCTGTTCTTATTATGGGTGTCATCTGATCTAAGAGTAGGATCCTAGAAGCTACCCCAGGAGGACAAATAGCACCAAGGGGACTCCTTCCAAATTGATAGAGGTACAGAATCTGGTCTGGCAGACATGAGCCATGCATGCTGAGGACGGCTGAGGTGTGGCATCAGGAACTGATTGAGTGGTATCTTGTGCCTTGCTCTTGTATGTACATGCCATAAAGAGGTGTCAGAGCTATTTTTGATGTTGGCAAAAAATTCAGGATTGATACACCTCTTTGTTTGCTTGGCTCCTTTTGCAGGATTCCCTGGTAGGATAACTGGGCTGACTGCTGGAAGCTCTAGTTGATGAGGGAAGGTCAGGGGGAAGACTCTCTGATGAAATCAAAGAAATTAAAGGAACATATTACAGAACTGATTCTTTTTTTCACTCTGGACCTTTCGTAAAATGATTGTGCAGGATTGTACTCCCGTTTGCTGTATTTTTCTTTTGTAAAGGAATGTTTAAAAGGAGTGAGAAAACACGTATGACCTTCCATAAGGGACATCAGTAAAATGCATGTGCCCACAGGATAGCTAACAGAGACAACAGTGGCATTAGAGATAGTGGGAGTTCCAGGTGATATTCCCTGTAAAGCAAATGAGGAATTATTCTGGCATCTGAAGTTCCTTTAGTATTAGAAGATGCTCATGCAGTACTGAATTCTCTTCTATTTATTTTTAGTGTTCCCATCCACTGCCAGGGATGGAGAACTCACAACTTCCTTGGGCAACCCATTCCAGTGCCTCACCACCCTAACAGGAAAGAATTCCTTCCTTATAGCCAATCCAAACATCCCCTGTTTAAGTTTTAAGTTGTTAGTTCTTGTCCTGTCACTACAGTCCCTAATGAAGAGCCCCTCCCCACCATCCCTATAGGCCCCCTTCAGATACTGGAAGGCTGCTATGAGGTCTCCACGCAGCCTTCTCTTCTCCAGGCTGAACAGCCCCAACTCTCTCAGCCAGTCTCAGTATGGGAGATGCTCCAGTCCCCTGATCATCCTCATGGCCCTCCTCTGGACTTGTTCCAACAGCTCCATGTCCTTTTTATGTTGAGGACACCAGAACTGCACACAATGCTCCAGGTGATATTACTCCTTTTGGTTTTGTTTTTGGTATTTTTTTATTTTGCTGTTCTTGTCTGTAATCAATTCCATGATGTTTTCTACTTGGGAAAATGTGTGGTCAGGTTATTATTTTCCCACCATTCCTCTTGTTAACTCTAACTTTTCTTTCATGCATGTAGCAGTATATCCCAGAAAGTCTTGACTAATTTCAGTAACTAAGTAATCTCCGAGGTGGCAGCAGCATTTCTTGGTGTTTTGAATGATTCTGAGAAACAAGATTAAATTTAGTGCAATGGTGACACAGGAACTGTCATGAATAGTTCATATTTAATATATAAAAACATTTTACATTACAGGTTTGTATTAACAAAGTCCAGGGTTAAGGAAATAAATTCAGAACCTGCTCTTCAAGCCTGAAAGTACGTATCTCAGTCTCAACTGAGGGGAGAGGGAAGCTGCTGCATAAACTAACTCTATTCTTGTGATAGAGTGACATTGCACAAGAGGAAAAGGGTCAGCACTCCTGAGTTTTAAACAGTCTTTTAAACATCCTACACCCAGATCTTTAAGTGATTTGGAGCTAAGGCTGCAGAACTCACCTTAATGTAATATTCTGAAGGGAGCTGGCATAGCTAGTGTTGATAGATTTGATATATTCTTGACAGTGTTTCCAACCTTTTGGCTAGAGTTGCCTATAGAGGCTCTTTGGAACATGTTTGGTGGCCCCCTCTCCTGTTGTTTGAATACAGATGTGGTTGTCCTGTGATCCAGGTAAAGCACAAATCAACCAAATGACAGCCATGCACATGTCATATATGCCTCCCGAGCCAGGATGAGACATGTAAGCAGCCTTCATCACATCACAGGGAATGTGAAGCACTTCCAGCATGTGACGGATGGGAGGCTGCAGAGATCCAGAAAGCAGGAGAAGGCAGAGGCAATCCCAGGAGGCACAGCTGGCCTCTGGGCTGCTGTGCTTTCCACATTATGTTTCAAACTTAGCAAGCTGCAGTGTTACAGTCGGTCAGACATTTCTTTCCGCTGCAGATAGGCATGTTAATTTAGTTACATGCTCTCAGAAACATCTTTGTTGTCAGTTCATAGTGGTTGCCTCCTGGGTGAGTATAGTTCCCTGGTAAAGATCTAAAAAGTTCCAGGAAAAAGTATCCAGTGGCACAGAACACAGCCACATATGAACTATTGGTTTTAGGCTAATAGCTACAGCTCTTCCAACAGTGTTACTTTCTAGCAACAGCAAGCTCAATAATCCTGCTAGAGCACAATGCTAACTAGTCTCTAACCAGCCTGGAAAATGTGCTATCTCTTTGAACAGCAGAAATCCATGTATTTGTCATTTTTTATTTTTCTGCCTAGCACTTATACTATAATCGCTTTTTCTTGCTATGCTCCACCTTCTGTGAGAAGCCTGATATATTCCTACAGATCTGTGCTTTTGTACTTTTTTTCCTGTATTGTGAAGACACGTGAATGCTTATTTTGTTAATAGATATAAGAAGATAGCTATGTTGAAAACACAAGTTCATATAAGAATGTTTATTTCTTGCAACACATTGTATTCTAAGGCTCTCTACCAAATCTACATTATAAGTTATCCTTTTTCTTACAACCGTTTTAGATCACTGCTGGATAATAGCTGATTATTTAATGCTTTAGTTAGTTTCTTGCATATAAGTTGCCTTTGTTTCATGGGCTGCTCTGAAATAAAATTTCTTTAATGACAATTTTCTGAAGAGGTAATTTACTATCATCTCATTTTGTCTGACCTTTAAATCAGTTTTTAAGCAACCACAATATTAGAACATTCAAATAAATGCAACATAGATTTATCAAAGTAATTATCCCAGACTACACAGATACATGGATACAAGAAATGTGATAGATCTAATATTATTTGCAGTTCAGCATTTGATACAGGATTACACATGGGAGATTCAGCTCAACAAGGTAGATGTTAGTAGTGGCACTGCAGAATGGAATGGAGCTGAATAAAAAAGAGATGACAACAGGTTACGTTAAATGGAGAACTGTCACGCTGGAAGGAAGATATCAGCAGAATTTTTCAAGGATCAATCTAGAGGACTTGACTTACTTAACATTTTAATTAATGATGTTGGCACATAATGTAGAAGTAGAGGAATGGAATTTGGTGGTGACAAAATATTGTGAGGCATCATTAATATAAAGGATGATCAGAATATTACACAGGAAAGATGTTCTGACCTTGAGGACTCAAGTAATAGAAATGAGATGAAATTTAAGAGTACGAATGGCACTTAAGGGCTGCTGAGAAGAATTTCTGCTAGAGACTTATCAGTTGAAAATGACAGAGGAGGCAAAAGACCTGTGTGTAACAGTCATAGAATAACTGTGAGTCACCGGTATGATACAGCTGTGAAGAAAGCAATGTGATCCGAGAAAGTATCATATTTCCTGCAGAGAAAGGGAAATGTTAACATTGTAGCAGCACTGGAAAATCGCTTCTCCAAAACTAGCCGCCTGTATTTAAGAAAGATGAAATCCAGGTGGAGCACGCTTTAGGATGATAGGGATGATTGGAATGATACAGAAGCTTATGTTGTGCAAACAAAGTAAAAGGTTGTGGCTTTAGTCCAGTAATGTAAGGTTGAGAGGAGACTGGAGTGCTGTCCACATGGTCTTCAGGAGGGGAAACAGAATCGTGGGAGAAAAGTGGCACTTGACACTTGAACCAAATGGATACAAGTGAATATAGGCTGGAAATTAGAAAAACATTTCTAGTTGGCAGATCAATGGGATCTGAGTTGTAGTAGCAGTGGAGGAGGAAATGGACCAGTTTTAAGACAGAGCTTAGTAAACTCATGGAAAAGATTATATGATGTGATTTGCTGAGTCAGTAGGGGGATAAATGTGCAGATTTAGAAGGTCTTATGTTTTTTGCTGTTAATCACCAATGTATGCATCATATGTAGCACAGCTTGTTTAGACTATGCTTGCTTATTTATCCTCAAATTGATAATGAACAGCAAGATGCAACCTTTTCTTGAGATTTACTCTCTTTCTCCTTTAATACCAGTAAAAGTCAAGTATTCTTTGCTAACGCAAGTGTATGTCTTAAAAAATACAGAAAACATAGTGTCTGATCTATCAATTGTATGTTCACTTCCACAACTAATTCACTGGAACAGTGTGGTAGTAAGTTTTACTGAAGTAAGAGGTTGAATTTGGCTCAGAATATAAACTGAACTTCTTGGAGATTGTGAATGTGATGTGAATTCCACTAATAGAAGTCCAAATGCACATCATTCCTTGCAGGATAATAAATGTTCTGTGCAGCTAAAGCTGTTGATCTTTAGATGCCTGACAATAACCATTTACTAGACATGAAAGTTTTCTTATTAAAATATTTGTAATGGGCTAAATTGTTTTCTGACTTTAGAAAATAAAAATAATTTCAAAGCATTTGCAGGAAAAGAAAGGGGCTCTGGAGAGCAAAGCATGTCCAGGTTATCTAATTTCAACTCAGTAGAGGTTCTTCATGTTACTCCCCTACAGTAATGGATTTGGGGGTGGGAGGTATGTCTTAGTAGAGCAGTTTAAATGGCAAGAGTTGTTATTCAAGAAAAGTTGAAGAAAATTCTTAGGAGGGAGCATTTTGGGTTTGCCTGGCTCATGCTACTGGAGCATACTTGTCTTGTTTGAACTATATTTTATTATTACAATTACAGAATCCTCTGGGTTCTCTTCAGTGCAAAGTAGCTGCTGCTTTACCATTATGGGCATAGCAGAAGGTTGTGGATAGGGTTCTGCGAAACAACCCTATTCTTCCAGAATAAATATCCTTTTTGCAGAAAGTTGAAACAAAAATAGCATGCAGTACACTGGCATGTTGCTAAGCAGCAAAAGGACATATGTCAAGAACCATCTATGTCTTTTGTATTGCCACACTTCTTTTCCTCACACCTTCATCACACAAGCTGTTGTGATTCTTATATATCCATAAGATGGAGAGAAAGCGACACAGAAGCTAATTTTTCCTCCATTTCCTTTCCATTTCCTTTTTTTTAAAGAACTAGTGTAAAAGACAGGTCCCTGATGGGTCTGAGCTGGTTGAGATATTACTAGTTATGATATAGCCTATTAATTTATTAGTTGATGGGCATCATGTTGAAGTCTTTTGGGCCTGGGTTACTTCCAGAAATGAAAGGAAATCTCACCAAAAGAGGTAATGTTAACCTTAGAAATAAAATTGGCCTCTCTGTCCTGTGAGTGGGTCAGCAGTATTCCACTGCTTTACTTTGGCTGGGATAGTAAAGACCTGCAAAATGGCGACTGCCAGAACAAAAAGAGATAATTTGAAAACATTACCAAGCAAGAGTTAGGAGATGTTTTGCACTGACCACTAATTTATGTTGCTGATCACATCTTTTATTCTCTGGAGTAGGTGTATTTGCTTCCTAGCAAGTTTTCACTGTAAAAGCATTAAGGTCTCCCTCTTGATCTCCTGCAAACATTTATTTGTGTGAGTAGTTTCAGTGACATGTATTTGCAAAGTGTCTTGTATTGAAGACCTTTTGCTAATTGATTATATTTTTTTTTGCGGAGATGTATTTTATGGTAATCACATTCCATGGTTTTAAAAGCATTTATTTACTGTGAAACTGATACAGAGCACTTTCAGGATACACTGTCTTCCTGATAACAAATGTCTCCTGAAATGAGAATGAGCTTTTCTTAATTTAATATTTCAGTATTGGGATTATTTTTTATTAATACAGCTATTTAATAATCTTTTCCCAGTAGTTTCATATTATCAAGGTCAAGATTTTTTAAAATGTCTAATGGGACCCAAATTTCTTTCACTTCTATCAGACCAACTGTGATGAAGTAACGATGCTCTGCAAGTTGGCATTGGAACAACAAATTATACATCAGCCAGGATTCATCAGCCAGGGCACATACCTTTTTCACTGTGTGCACTATGACTGTATGACTAATAAAATGCCTATTTTTATTGTGTGTGGTCCAGCTTCAGAATAATAATCATCCTTGAAGATTAAATTAATGAAAAATCAATTTAGCAATCAAATATATCAGCCATAGTGGGTGGCTGAGTTAAGAAAGTATTACAAGCAGAATATAATTTGTTCAGCCATATAGGCAGTTGCTGAATTTTTTATTCAGCCATCAATTACTGCAAAATGGTTAGCTGAAATTGCAATTAAATAATGGTTGCAAACTATACTGTTAGAGCACAGTCACATGTGGAAACAGCTGTAGTTATATTAAAAATGACCATCCCTGATGTCTGCTGCTGCTTTTCCTATGGAGGTAGACCTCAGAAGGGGCTTTTGTCACAAGCTGCCTTGCCAAGTCAGTGTCAGCCACCACCAAGCCCTTGTTTGGAGTATGAGCCTTCATGAGGGCTACTATGGTGTCTCCCTATGGGTTTGTAGCTCCCAGCAGGATGGCAGCAAGCAGCTAAGGCTGGTCACATCTTGCACTGCTTCTGCTCTGCCTACTGCGTGAGTTTGTCTGTGAGCATGGGCTTTTGCTCAAAATGAGTAAGTTCTCCATAGCTTCTTTCATGGTCATACATTTATAACATCATGCTTCATGCCTCTATGCAAAGAGGAGTAAGTTTTACTTATAGTCCACTTGGAGTACTGTGCATAGTTACAGTGTCCCCAACATAAGAAGGATATGGAACTGTTGGAGCAAGTCCAAAAGAGGGCCACAGAGGAGAGCACAAGGGGGCTTGAACATTTCCCATATGAAGACAGGCTGAGATAGTTGGGACTGTTCAGCCTGGAGAAGAGAAGGGGGAAGGTCTGAAGGGCCTATAAGTATGCTGAGGAGGGACTCTTCACTAGGGACTGTAGTGATAGGACAAGGGGTAATGGGTTCAAACTTAAGGGAGATCTAGGTTAAATATGAGGAAGAAGTTCTTTGTTGTGAGAGTGGTGAGGCACTGGAATGGATTGCCCAAGGAAGCTGTGAATGCTTCATCCCTGGCAGTGTTCGAAGCCAGGTTGGACAGGGCCCTGAACAGCCTGTGCAAGGTGTCCCTGCCCATGGCAGTGGGGCTGGAACTAGATGATCTTAGGATCCTTTCCAACCCAAACCATTCTTTGATTCTATGAATGTTTACTATGACCCATCTTGAAATGTCCCCGCTCTGAGTATTTCAATAATATTTACTGTCCTACAGTTATACTTCTAATAAACTGGTTGTAGATTAGGAACTAGGCTGTAAGAGCAGTATTTTAAGTGGAAGTATTCACAGTAAGATTTCTGTTTGAATTTCCTACATGTTCAGTGCCCATCTTTCTGCCATGGGTGAAAATAGTTAATTGCTTCTTGATTAAATACTTGCTCCCAGTTTACTGTGTACCATAGAATGTTCTAGAAGACATGGGAGAGGCTTTGTAAATGGCTCTCAGGATTTTCAAGTGAAAATGATGATAAATTAAGACTTTTCAGGCTCATTATAAGTTTGTGATTCCATTTTAGAGCTCAACTTCTCACAGAAAAGCAGTGACATAATAATGTGGGTCAAGTCTTTCCTTTTTATTAATGATACATGCGCTTTTTAGTACTTAACCATCTCTGTCACAGACCTCACTTACATATTCAGAGGGAAAAGTTGTTCTCTGCAAGCTTGTCTCTTGCAGTATTTCCAGCTATCCTGTTTTAAAGCATTCACAGATAGGTATGTGTATGCCATACACTACGAGCAAATGCCAGAAAGAAACCCATAAAAACTTTGTATCTTGAAGGAGGATGTGGGTTCATATGTGCTCCAACACTGCACTACTACTGTGTCTTTTTAGTAGATTTACATGTAGGCGTTTGCTATTAGGTGTTTGCTATTGTTAAAAGTGACAGCTACATCCTCCTCTTTAGGCAAGCCCTTTAAAAATAAGTGTGATTTACATATGGTTTGCATATTTTAATTCACGATCTGCATATGCTAATTGACAGTTCATTGCAGCGACAAGTGGTATTACATGTAGTCAGCCTAAATTGTGAAGAGCTACTGCAAAATTTGTCTGATCAAAGGCACGGTCCCTTCTGCACCTTAGCAAAGACTGAACTGCTCTTGACTTTCTTCAGTGATGCTAGGCAGGGTGGTGTCTGTATTGCACTCTTAAAAGCGTAAGTAAATAAAGACAATGATCTGGTCTGTTTCCTATTTTCAAAATGTATCTCACAACTCTGGAGGGGAATCTTCTCTTGCTGTCAGAGTCTCATGATGGCCTCTTTGTGCCAGATCATATAGAGATTTGATCCTAAAGTAAGCCTGCATTTCTAAAACTTATTCAAGGAATGAGGATCTTATCAGAAAAATCCTATATAAAGTATATGTCTCTTGTAACCATACAGAGGAGTCAGGAATCAGAACTGTGGTGCAGAGCAAACCAGATGAACACACTGCATGGGCTGTCATGCAATGGAAACAGCAGTGCTGCAACATGAGATTAATTTCTGCAGACTACCGGGGTGTTTTCCAAGAGCAAGCAAAATCAGTGGGATACTCAAAAACATGTATTAGAGAAAACATCCAAGTTTTTGCTCTAAAAGGTGTTAAAAAGGAAAGAACACAGTGGGGAATAACTCCTTTAATGTTATTTAGGCTGCTGAATATTGCAATAGTTGACCCATACCAGAATAATCTTATAAAGAGAGCCCACTGGGATCCTTCCACTCTGTAGCAGACACACTGGCATCAGTTTATGTATTTTCTAGGCCACTACATTTCAAACAAGAGCAGTTTCATATTACTACTGTCAGTGATGCATTGAGAAAAAATAGTGAAAAAGACAAAAAGAAAACCTGCATCATTTTCCATTACAGTGACACCAATGTGGTATCAATAATATGGATCATCCATCTTGCAGTTTATTCCTGCGGTTAGCAGATATGCAAGTGGCCAATGACTCTTTCCTTCAACATATCTAATGTTGCCAACAGTATAGTTTTTATTCAATTTTTCAGCAAGAATAATGCTTAGCTTCACATTCGATGAAGGCAGTGTAGTAATTCCTGGTAAAACTAGTAGAGGGATTCATAAATGGGTAGGTAGTTGGAAGAATCCCCCCTTAACTGTCATCTCACTGTGCCCATTATGAAACATCCATTGCCAGCCACCCTCTTGGGACTGGTTTGTAAGCTTGGCAGGAAGCACTGCTACATTTGCCCAAGATGTGTCAACCCAGCGTACCATGGTCAGTGTAGTAAGTATGGCATATGGGAAGGAGTTCATTATTCCACATCAGCTACCTAGCTATGTAAAAGTTTTGTATTTCAAATAAATCACTACACTTCAAAAATTCTTAATATCTAGGATCACTGGCCAGACCAAAAAAAACCCCTCACTCAACAGAGATACTGCAATTTTTTTCAACATAGAAGTTTCTCTGAAAAAAAAAAAAAAAAAAAAAAAAAAAAAAAAAAAAAATTTTTCTTTTTTTATTAAATAATAT
>NDXB01013678.1:195700-207293 GCA_002631895.1 Agapornis roseicollis
TTTTAATGTTTAATTATTAAAAAAAAAAAAAAAAAAAAAGATATTGCAGATACCATGCAAATGACATGGATCAAAACAAAACCACCAAAAACATTGCGTTCTCGATGTGGAAAGAATTCAAGTCACTCTGTTACTGTCCTGAATCCATATTGCTCACTCACTTTACAGTTTTCTTACAAAATTGAGAACAAAGGCAAAATGGTTGGAACCCTTGGATTTCCCCAGTTTCCATGAAGTGCTAAGTAGGTTACTAAAGATAAAAACAAAATTGTAAGAACATGGGAAAAATGTGTATATACGGCTAATTTTACTGCTCAAAAAGCTGTGCTTTATTAGCAATATGGAGGTAGTATTCCCACTTTCTTCCAAACCTCATGGAGTTTAAAATCTATGATATCTGTAAATTATATAGATGTTTTCTGAATTTTTAAAAACAATGTAGTATATTATAGTATACTACTATTAGCTATTAGTTATGTTATTATTACTACAGTTTTAATAGATTTAAAATAATACATTTAATTTTATTTAATATTTAATTTGTATAAATAAATATAATTTCCCTAAAAGTGGAAATTAATCATATATTATCATTTCTATTCTATAAGTAAAGTAAATGATAGGAGCCCAGTCTTACCGACTAGATAGCGAATAAAAAAGGACAGGTCTGTGTGTGCCAGATTCTGCCTTGCATGCATGTGGGTGGTTTAATCAACATGGCCCACACGTCTCTGAGACAGGATTTGGACTTATTAGACTGTCTTTTCACTGCCTTTCATGCTGCACTATCAAATCTGACAGTAGCTTTTCCTGGGGATTGACAGATACATGTTGTTTGGGTTTGAATCACTCACCACGTAAGGTCTTATAAGGTGGAGGGGCATTCCCACAAGCAACCAGCCTCGCAGCTCTTCCAGAGAACAGGTCACAGTACTGAAACTGGGATCTTTACTGTTGTTCAGCTTCATGGAGAGATCCCTCCCTCCATATCCCAACCAGATGGACTGTCTGGGAGGGAGCACAGTTGCTGTGCTAGTTCCCTGGGACAAATTTAGACGAATAGAAGTATAAGCAGAATAACAGCAGTAACTTCACTGTGTAACTCAATGAGGTTTTGTTTTGTGTGTACTGATTTGCTTATTTCAGTTTCAAAAATGTGTGCAAACGGATATGCCAAACTCTGGTCCACACAGATGTCAATTAGCAATTAGCAGAAAGCTTTTTCTGTTTTCTTTTGGGGTGCTCAGGGAAGCTCATTTGCAATCAATGGGAAGTCATCTCTGGGCTTCCCTAGCCCTTACATCTGGCTAAGGGAGAGCTAGTTGTAGCATCTCCATTTAATTACTGCGATCCAACTGTGATAATCACTTGAGCAAGACACTTTCATGGTCTGCCTAAAGCTTTACAGGATAGTTCAACATTTTGTGTTGGGAGCCAAAAAAACCCACAGCTCCAACCAGTGGAGTTTCTCAAGTCCATCTATAGCATGTTGATGAGATAATCAGCTGCAGGCTGCACCAGAGCTTCCAGACAGAGCTCCCTTAAACGATAGGAACAGGGTGGGTTTTTTTTTCATTCTGTTGCTGATTCTGTGGAGCTTTAAAAGGCTTTTTATATTTTGTGCTTTTACTTCTGTCTGTTTTATTACTTATTTTATAACCTAGCTCTAATTGAAGACATAGGACTTGACAGGATTCAGAGCTGCAAAAACCAGCCTGGAAGCAATAAAACCAATATTTTTATTTCACTGATTAACACTTCCATTGTTTCACTTCTATACCAACTTGGCAGTTATCTTACATGGTGTATATATGTATATGTTAAATCTAGGTCTTTGCCCCTGAGAGCTTCTACTGTAAAGGCAACACATGAGCAGTTCTGCAAGTAAGGAGGGACTTGCTATCAAGCCCAGCTCATGCAAAGAGGCCATGAACCTTCATTCTGTAGAGAGGGCATTGAGATTTTGACAGCCTATCTTTGGGACACAAAGGGAGGAAGTGTTCTTCTATTCCTAGCCCACAAATAATACCAGTTTCCTGTGAACTAGAAAAACATGTTTACTTTCTGTTTAATGCAAATCTTCCTTGGGGAAGAAAGGACCCGATACAACACTACCATCACCACCACATGGTGTGTGCCGGTGCCACAGTTGTATTACAGACTATTTTTTAAAGTGGCTTTCTGCCCATAGCTACTCTGAGGCTTGCAAAAACCCTGAACTTCACAAGTTATGTCAGTTCCCACCTAGACATCAATGGACTTTTTGGCTTAATTTGGGAAGGCAAAATAATTTTACACTCAAACATATTCCTGAGAGAACGAAGTATTTTACACTCAGACAAACATATTTAAAAGGGGAAATAAATGAAAGGACAGCATGGAAATAGTAATTGCGAGGATCAGGATGACAGAGAGCACCCTAATCATTATTGTTGCATGCCCAAGTCAAAAAGCAGGAGCTATACCTAAGTGCATCCCTCCCTGAGACAGACCTTGGGCCATTTAGTATGGTAGACAGTTTCATTCATTTCTTTAGAATTTCCCAGGAATGATACTTAAGAAATGATACATAATATAACTCTAGCTGACCTGTAACACTTCTTGCCTATGTTCATAGATTGAATTAATTGATTTCTAGCCAGCTCACATTTATGGGAGTCTCACAAACCTACTTGTCTTACTTTAGTTCTAACATCGTAGTTAGGTCTCTGACCCAGCAGAAAGGTATACAAAAATCACATGTAGCCAAGCTGTTACACCACTGACTAGGCTAAAGTTACATCATTTCAGCAGACAACAGCATTATATTTTGTGCAAAATAGTCACTTCAGATATGCCTTTCTTCTAGCCATTTTCATATAAATAGCTATTGCCTGTTGCTAAATCCACCTGATCTTGTCAGTTTGCCTTGCTATCTAGGGATTTGCTAGCACAAATGAAGCAAACATTAAGGGGCAGTGCCCTCTTCCCATGGAAAATAGTGCATCCTCAGACACTCTGCTGGCGATGAAAGATGCTGCTTGGGACACAATGATAATTTACACAGCATTCCAGTGATGTGATTTAAAGCCTGAATGCTGAGGGGCAGGTGAATTTTCCTTCTACTATATCCAGTATCTTGCAATGCAGGGTATCACATTTCATGCTATAAAAAGGTCTTTTCTGTGTAATGTGACTGTAAGAGCCTGTTAGCATTTGTACAGATGTGGGTACAAACCTACATCTGCTTTCTGAAGCCCAAGTATTGGGTTCAGGACCTCAACATCTGTAGTTATGCCTATTCTGGTGTATTCTTGCAGGCAGATGATATAGCATCTATTATTAATCTTGTTTAATAAGTCCCATTAAAAGGCCTTCTTTCTAATTATTTATAATTTTGCCAAACTTGAGCCAATGAAGCTGAAACTGGTTTTGCTTCTGGCTAGCTCTTTTTTATTTAATCCAAAAAGGATTTGTCCTTTCCCTGCAAATAGAAAAAGTTTCAGAAGTCTTGCAAATTTGTTTTCTGAATGTCCAAGAATCTGTATGCTCTGCAGTAGGGTTGCTCACCTTTGCAGCAGGGAGCAACCCTTTTATCCTCTTTGTGGGAATCTTACTGAATTTATCAGTTATATAAATCTTTGGGGAAAAAAAAAAGGCCCATTCTTAACTATTCAATGCAGGCTTTACTAGAGTCTGACAGCCAAAATTTCCAAGTACTCCCTTTTCCAGGAACACAGTGAGTCTCAGCACAGGAGCCCAAGTGGGGCTACCCACACATCAACTACAAATAATAAGTAGACAAGTTGCAGCTCAGGGTTATGTGAAGACATGGGCATTTCCACTGCAAAGCTTGCAGGGCAGGGTCAGCCAGTGCTGCACACAAGAGCAGGAAGCACTCCCTTCTCCTGCACTGTTGGCGGATGTACCCGGGATCCAGGTGCCCTGCAAAGGAAGCAACTTGACCTGAATGTGGAGGAAAGAAGAGGGGAAAGGAGAGAAAAGGAAAGAAAAAAATCAGGGCAACATGACATTAATGTGAGAGAGGGGGGAGACATAGTAACTGGGAGGTGAAAGGAGAGGATGGGGGATGACTGAGGGACAGTTGCAAGTCAATGAGAAAAATGCAGGTGGGAAGATGTTTGGCTTGGTGGGAGCCCCAGAGGAAAATGATCCTTTTGCCTGGTCCCTTGCTGGATGAGAAGCTGAAAGAAGGAATGAGGGATGGAATTAATTTGGACAAAGAACTGCTGTTCTAACTACTATTAGGAGGAGGCAGAGTGGGGGTAAGAGCAGAGAGAGAATCTTATGTGGGACACAAAATGAAGTGGGCTGACTGCTGGGGCAGGGAGCCTGGGAGGAGGAGCTGGGGCAGCCTGGCTGGGTAGGAAGAGCACCAAGAAGGTGTGAATCTGGCATTTTGGGAACGGGGGGGAAAAAACAAGGAGACTGGGACTAGATAGCTGGGCCTGCTTAAATAAGGAGAATGAGGAAATCAGGTAGATTTGGGAAAGGTTCAGGAGCTGCTTTGAGTGAGAGAAAAAGGGGCAGCATGCAAGGAGGGGGAGAAAAGACAGGGAGATACTAGGAGTTGAGCTGGGAACTTGGAAGATAAACAGCGCAAAGCAAGCAACCATAACATGAGAAAATGTAGGGTTGGACCATGGGGGTAGGTGAGCAAAAACACTGGAGGAGAATTAAAGAGCAACAGTTGCATAGTAGATAGGACTTAAAGGGGATCCAGTTGCAGGGGACTCCACGAGGATGTATGCAGGAAGCCTTGCAGTAGCTGGGTAAGCATTCCTCTGGGAAGCTGGAAAGAAAATCTGCTTGGCAGCCCAACCCTGAAGCCAGGGTACTCCCAGGCTGCTCTCAGGGCCCTGACACCAGGAAAGACTCTCTGGTCTGGGTCTGGGTCTGGATGGAAAGACCACACTCTCTGCATACTCAAACTGCTACTGCCAATGCACAGTGCTCCCGTGTCTAAGATCTGTGCACTGGCTCCAAGGGTGTCCATATGATGCTCCTTTCAGGAATTGTGGTGTGGGAGGGAGGAGCTTTACAAAACCATGCACAGAAATGCCTTCTTGAAAGTTTGTTCAGTGGACTCAAAACCAAGCTCTAAAACACGAAGAAATTCAATGTCAGTAGCATATACAGCACTCTGCTCTGCAAGGTGTGGGGTTCACTTTACTGGCACAAGGATAGCTAAACTACATTCTGAGCTGGTCGCAGGTATCAAGTTGTCCCATAAGGGAATGGCTTTATACCAAAAGAGGATAGATTTTAATTAGACATAAGGAAGAAGTTTTTCACCATGAGGGTGATGAGACACTGGAACAGATTGCTCAGAGAAGATGTGGATGCCTCATGCCTGGAAGTGTTCAAGGCCAGGCTGGATGGGGCTTTAAAGCAGCTATGTATAGGGAGGCTTTGAGCAACCATGGCAGGAGACTTGGAACTAGATGATATTTAAGGTCCCTTCCAAACCAAACCTTTCTATATGACTGCTTTCATATTAGTCAGAGTCCTTTTAGGAAGCAGTATCAGCTGACTCTGACAGAAGATATGTGGTGTTACTAGAATCCTATTGAGACATACAGTGGCAGGCAGGGCTAGAGTGTGTACATCCACACGAGGGTGTCTGTCTACGGCAAGAAGAGAAGGAAAAGCGCATTTGACATATGCCTATGACCAGGTGAGGGTTGTATGTATGCATGCAGTAGAGCTGTGTGTGCAGACATGAGTGCTTGAATACTCATATACACAATTATGTTTTGGAGGAGAAAAAAATCAAGAAAAAGTCCTTTGCGCTTAAAATACACAGAGTCTGTGATGATCCCTAGACTTTATAGGAGCCCTTCCACAGCCTCTTGTTGTTCTTGGAAATACTATCTCCTGCACAAATAAACTTTCTTACCACTGTAGAAAGTTTCATGTTTATCCTAGAAATGAAATGATCTTTTTAAGCAATGGAGTGCTTCAGAAGAGAGCCAAAACTTTGAACCTGCTTCAGTCTTCTCTGGCAAGGCCACATGGTGAGCTGAGGACAGGCTTGCTTATTAACACAAGTTTCCATTAATGTTTCTTCTGAAGCTGAATATTAACTATAATCATCTATGCTGGACTAATTTGCATTAGCTATTTTCAATTTTACAGTCAGAGAGGGTCTGCATGGGCATCTGTCATTGAAAATCAGGTTCCACGGGGCATATCCTTGTGTGCACTTTTATTCCTCTGCATCCTTTTGGTCCCCCACTTTGTTGTTCACAGTAGCATATCCCTGTGGCAAACCTAGGTAATGCTTACTAGGAAAAGTAACAAGAACAAGGTATTTAATGCATTTCTAGCTTTCTTTAATGTGTTGTAGCTGTGAATACAAGGCAAAAAGCAACACCATATGACCATGCTACTTTGGGAATGGTCTATAAAGTGCAGTTAAAATACTTTCAAGATATTTATGCAGTGCATAAGTCACATGCATAGAGGTTTATCACAGTCAGTAGGAATGCTGGATTTTCATATCACACATTCACTGCTTAGGATGATTAGCAGAAAATTAAATTTGCACTAATTAGCCTTAGGGGAGCAAGAAATTAACTTGACGGGTAAATTCCATGTTTTACTCTATACCATACCAGCATGGAGGGATTTGAGTTAAAGCTTGAGTTGAGTCTTATGCTGATACACTGGACTGCAGATTTCCTAAATTAGAGTAAAACACTGTAGAAAATTAATATATGGATGGCAAACAGGGTGAGTAGGTGAGGGTTTTAAGATCAGGAGTTGTAGAAACATCATTCAACGTATTCATTGGATTGTCAGCCACTTCTAGAGAGTGTTGCGTATTTGTGCACATTATGTTACATTAATATTGAATATTACAGCGAAAGGTTTAACAATTCCTGATGTTCTATATTTGTATACTTTCATCACACATTGTGCTTTATGACCAATCATGCAATACTGCACATTGTAATGCTCAGAGCAGAAACTGTTTTCACAGAACTACTGTGAAAATGCCATACTTTTTAATTTACAACACCCACTTGCAAATACATTTTTAGGGTCAGGAGCCTTTGTTTGTATGCTGGAAAAATTCCTATGAAAATAATTTTTTCAGAAGTTACTCTCAAAAGTATAAAGCAGATGAGGGAGGCATGAGTCACCACATGATCCTAACAGACAAACTAGAAACTAATAAACACCAGTCTTGCCTGTTGATGGTGACTTTTCTATCTCATTCTTCCAAAACACAGTTTAGATCACTTGGTTTTCCCCTCTGTAAAATGGAAGCAATTCTTATGTATCCACCACACAGAATTACTGTAGATTGTTAGAGCATGCAAAGCAGTGAGTCATTCAGTATGGAAGTCTTGGTCTATTATACACTGAAGTGTTCTGTTATACCAGGCTTGTGGTTACACCCAAATTTATCTGTAAAAAAGAAAATGAAAACATCAGTTGCATGCAAGATAATTGCCTTTAATGTCAGTGCTTTTCCTAGTTTGTGCATCTGAAGAACACTCAGAAGCTCGCTATTATGTATTTGGATTTAGACTTTGTAGTACTTACCTGAAACTGCTACTGAAGTGAGAGGTATGACTTCAGTGAGAGTTTTGCCTGAATAAGTATTGCAGAACTGAGTACCTTGAGTCCAGAGTTTGGTGTTTAAGTGGTGCATACACATTACTTCAAATGTCTGCTGAGACTCTCTAATAAGTACTTCTGGTCTGAAGAGAGATCTCAGATAGACATGTGGGTAGTCATATATTGTACATCATATATCATATTGCATTCTTAGGTCCTTCTTCGATCCCCAGGACTCTCATTTTGCAGCAGTAGAACTCCAACAAAGTGTGATGTGTGTGTGTATTTATGGGTGGTTATATATATGCATGTGCCCACACAGAGACAAACATATATGTACACAGAGCACCAATATATAAATGTGCCTTGCCTTTTTGGGTGCACAAGTATATTTCTGTAAATGCTCAACACTTATATCTACACATTTATGAGTAATATCCAACTTTCAGTTATAATTGACACCATGTGGTTTTCTGTATAATAATTAGTTTGGGACAAAAAACCTTGCAGATGGTTTCAAGACTGACTCTAACTTGCCATCAATGTAAAAAGATTAAATAAGATGAGCCCACTCCCTCTGAATGGAATAAGCCATTTTCATTGATTTCAATGGGAGCAGGCGCAACTTCGTTTCTACAGCAGAGAACATGTATTATATTCGTTAAATGAAAGTTTGATTTCATTGCACTTAAAATTATTCATATTCTGTTAGAAAATGGTTTGAGATTTTATAACCTAGAGCATTTGTTGAATTCTGCTTTGTATTTTCCTCACAGCAATTGGAAGGACCCTCATTCCTCGTTATTTTAGCACTGTCTTTGAAGGAGGTGTAACAGACCTGTATTACATTCTCAAGCACTCAAAAGAGTCATACCACAACTCATCCATCACAGTGGACTGTGATCAATGCACCATGGTCACTCAGCATGGAAAACCCATGTTTACCAAGGTAACAGGGAAGACTCAATAAAGCATGTTGTTTTTCTTTTTCAGTGTGTATAAGGGTGAAAAATATTGGCTGTTGCATTTTTCTGGTAGACTGCAATCATTTCAATGCTGAAAACCCTTGAAGCCAGTTAATTACTATTTCCTATATTCATTATGTGACTGGAAAATTCTGTGGGCATCCTCTGCAATTCTGCCAGAGAGATTGCAAGAGAAGCACATAAAGCCAAGTTGCCAGAGCCACCAGTTGTATGAATTAAATCCAACCTGCACATCTTCTGTTCCCTGGGTTTTATTTTAAAACAGCAATAAGATTTCACATAGCTGGTACCTACCATTTGGGATGGTATGTGTTACATTTGATACTTACCCAGTCCAAGGGCTATAAATCTCTAGGAAAATAGTGATTTAATACAGTAGAATGCTGGTTGAAAGGGCAGTAAAGTCAATGGAAGAAGTCAATTGATTTGAACATGCTCTGGATCATGCAGTTAGTGAATATTCAATATCTGTAATTGATAGTGAATTATCTTCATGCATTGGCCACTTCTGGTCCTGTAATTAAACTGAGTGGCATGTATTTATAAAAAACAGTACCAAAAAGGTGGAAAATACAAATTAAAACAAGTTTTTCCTTACATTAAAAATATTTTAAATTGAAATGTCCCCATTCATAAATTAAAGGGAAATGATAATTTTCCATCTTGTATTTGTTTGTCTGTATGAACTTTAATCTTTGTGTGAAAAAAGCACAAAAGGAGAAGGGGTGGCAGGAGGAGATCACCCATTCGTTTTGGCCCTTGGCCTTCAGGACTGTGGAGGTTTTAGAATCAAAAAGGACACTGACTGTTGAAAGTATTATGACCAGGGCCCACATGTCTTACGCTGTTTTAGCACGTATCTGCATCCCATCCCTCTGTAGGGTCTTCCCTGCCATCTTATTGGCTCTTGGAGTGGAGCTCAGAGCAGGGGGAGAGAAGCTGCTGGTGTGTGGAGCACTGATGAGCTGGGAAGTGTGTGTTTAGTGGTGTCATCATTCCACCTCTCCCACTCCAGCCCCCAGAGACTTATATAGACACAAATGAAGAGAAAGAGAGCTGTGAAGAGAGCAGATAGTCCTAGGTAGCACCTCTTTGCTACCTCCCTGCTCACAAGGATTGGTGTGCTGGCCATGTGCAGAGGACACATAGTAGTGACACACAGTAGCTGCTTCTCTTCAGAGCTCCCTAAAGTGATCTGTGTTATTTCCCTTTGCATAAGCTTTAATGCAATAGCAAATATAGCAGGGTATTTTTTGGAATCAGTAAATAAGCAATTTTCTCAATTCAGTTAGTCTATTTTGCTTATTATGGCAGAACATTACAGCCCCAGGCTGGGTGCATACCTTGTATGAGGGGCCCACAGGCATCTCCCATAACACTGTCCTGTGTGAGCAATGAGTCTCTCTGCCACTGCCTTGGCAGCACACAGCCTGCTTCAGCCCTTATGCTTCCACTCCAGATTTTGACATAAACGTCTGTGTCCCAGTACTAATGTTCAGGTGGGGATGTGATTTGGATACAAGGAGAAAAATTAGGGGATTTTACTGGCTGTATCTTTAAAATGTAACTAAGTTTAAGAGCAAATTTAAAATAAAACAGAGCAGTTAGTGGAACAAAGTAGAAAAGAATGTATTGCCCTCTCAGAAACAAGTTAGAGCTGAATACTGTCTCAGCTGTACATGTGTAACTTGTAGCAGAGATACTGAGGGCACAGATCTTGTACCCAAACGTAAATTCCTACTCTCACAGTATCTGTGGTGAAATAAAGCAGACCTGTCACAATAAGCAGCACTCCAATGGACTGTGTAGGTCCTTAGATCAACTCTGCATTCATCCTGGTAGAACTACCACAAAGAAGTAGTTAGCTTTTAGTTTCACAAATGCAAAAATACAAGCTAAATCTATTTGTTAATACCTCTTTCACAAACAACCTCTAAGCTGCAAGTTCACTATTTTCTAATATAAGGGGCTGAAATAGTTCTCATCGCATATTGAATCGGAAATCTGCAGCTGCATTTTATTCATGTCAACATTTTCTGAGCTAGAGAAACTCACTGTATGCTGCAGTATTGGAAAAATACATAAAATGGCATTTCCATTTTTTATTTTCAAACAAATATGGCCACAACATGCCTAACAGTAAGAATATGAATAGCCCAGCTTGTCTTTAGAGGGCAAGAGATCCCTGTAAATTGTGGGCAAATTGTTTTTTTGCATTTAGCAATCTTTGTATTTCCCAATAGACTGGCAGAGGAGAGTTATTTTTTTACCCATAAAGGAAGAGGAGAGGACCTTTGCCACTAGACTAGTGAGCACCCTGTGTTTGAACCATTCTCTTCCTGCACCCAACACTGGGGCCATCAGCTGGATCTTATAGATGAAGTCCTTGAAACTGAGGCATTTCCCAGATTTGTGTAAGCCGAAGGTTTCTTTTCAAGCAGCGACTCAGGTTTGAGAAATGGTAGTTAATAAAAGGAGAAGTCTTCTAAAATACGCCCTGTTAGGAAAGCAAGGCTGTGAGCAATAGGCACAGGACCAAAGCTGGTTTTCACAGGTGCAAGCGGTTGAAATTCCTACAATTAATAAGTGCAGTGAAGGGGTTAAAAAGCTATTGGTTAGTTTGAGAAATGTTCTTTTTTAGTTTTTTCCTGGCCTAGTCTAGAGCAACCACGTGATGCACTGAATGCCTGCCAGCCTCTTTCTTGTTGATCCTCCGGAGACCATCTGTGCTGGGGGCATTGATTAGAGTGTGTCTGCTGGGATTACATCTTTTCTGTTGCCATGCCAACTAATCAGCTGATTTTGGTTACCACAGAAACAAAATGTCAGAGCTCACAGTACGGTAACATGAATTCAGCACAACAGAAAATGTTTTCTTAATTGGAGACCCTTTTGATTTTTTGGATTCTATGTAAAAGGCAGTTGTGTTTTGTTGGGTTTTTTTTTTTTTTTAAGACCCATTTAAAATAAGAACTGCACCAATTTTTTTTATTAAAAGCAATGCATAAAATTCTGCTCTGCATAAAGATCGGAAGAGC
>NDXB01013678.1:207378-241894 GCA_002631895.1 Agapornis roseicollis
TTTTTTAAGACCCATTTAAAATAAGAACTGCACCAATTTTATTGATTAAAAGCAATGCATAAAATTCTGCTCTGCATAAGGAAATGAAATTCCTTTATAAGAGGTATAAATTTTTACCACTGTGATATGAGGAATGTTCTTCAGTTTTTCTATTAAAATTTGTTAATACCAGTGCATAAAATAAATCTGTTAAGAACTGTGGGGGTTTGAGCTTAAGAGAAGAAACATTGAGAAGCCTCATGTATTGTTATAAAAAATATTTTAAACCTGAAAGATTTTCATATTAACTAGACAATAATCAGGCTCTTTGGCTTCAACATAGTAAAATTAATATGAAAGGTTTTTCTTCTGGTATGAATCCTATGTGCGTGCATGTGTACCCCTGTGTAATTTCTCATCATAGTGCAAGTGATGTGAAAATCAAAATCAGGGTCAAATGACAAAATAAGTTACATTAAAAATTTGAAGGCATCACTAAGATGTGTTGAAAAGGGCAGATGAGAACCTGTTGCAAGATTGTCCTTTGTAAGTCTACCCTAATTTGTCAATGTGGTGTGCCTGTTAAAATTACCTACATGTTTTTTGCAGAAACAACCAGGAAAACTATGATGATGTTAAATGAAATGTTAACCAGAAAAGCCACACGTTGA
Source organism: Agapornis roseicollis (assembly GCA_002631895.1). Taxonomy (NCBI): domain Eukaryota; kingdom Metazoa; phylum Chordata; class Aves; order Psittaciformes; family Psittacidae; genus Agapornis; species Agapornis roseicollis. The sequence continues at coordinate 208,029 of NDXB01013678.1, forward strand.
CCAAATGGGAACTAGCCAAGTCTGATCTGGGGATTGTAAAAAGTCTCAACAGACTCAACCGAATGTAGGATGGCCAGTTGTTCATTCAAATACCAGTTGTATTAGAATTAAAGTTGCAGAAACCTTTTATTTTGAAAGCTGTGACACCCTGTTTCCACAATAGTTTTCCGCTTTGAGCAGAAGCCGTTATCTAATCAACAACAGAGGCAGTTAATTTTCAGATCAGGCATTATTTACAGTGGTAAATTTAGTTAAGATACCATGCCAGGTATGTATTTTGCACCTTAAAGAAGACCACGGCCACAGCAGGTTTTGCACATTAAGCTGTGGACCATTGTTTTAAAGCAATTTATTTTACTTTTCATTTCCAGGTAGAACCCGCTTGCTTCATTTGTTCCTCCCATGTTTTGTCTCCTTTCTTAGACAAGACCCCTCACAAAGCTGCCTGAGCCACTTTCTGTGGAAGCAGCTCTGTTATCCATGACTGCAACCTCTCCTCTGTTCCCCTGGCTCTCAAACCTGCTGGGGCAATGCAGCTCATACAGCCTGATGGCAGACACCCTGTCTGGCTTTTCTTGGAAGGGGGCATTAATAGAAGTAAATAAAAAAATGAAAGAAAAATTAAGAATGGAATAAAATGCCTGGAAAAGACAAGAAAACTTGGAAAAGACAAAAACTAAAAAAAATAGGAAATATATCAGGTTTGGCCACAGGCATTCAGGGCACTGTGTACTCCAACTGGACATGAAAGGAAGGTTTGTATGCCAAGTTATTGTAAGGAAAGGGCAATGTAAAACAGGTTGGGAATGACTGGTTCAGCAACTTGACATCAGGTGCACACAGTTGCACCACAGCCACCTCCACTGTGAGGTTCAGTCATTAATTAGCAGTAGTGAACTGTGAGGGAAAGAGAATTGATGCAATAAATTAGATTTAATGTGTACAATATTCCATGTTTGTGAAATGCTATAAAATCTATGGTGTTATAAGTTACTGTTTCCACAGTAAGGCCTATGAAGTCATTTTCCCACATTCGTTTTTTTTTCTCCCCAAAAGAAAAAAAACCAATTAATCTACCAGAGATAAACAATAGAATACTGTTCTGATATGTTCAAATGTTGTTTAATTGATGATGCAATACCACTGAAAACAAAATTCCTGGGAATTTATTTCATGCATTTTATGTCTTCTAGGTGTGCACAGAAGGACGTCTTATCTTGGAGTTTACTTTTGATGATCTTATGAGAATAAAAACATGGCACTTTACTATTAGACAATACAGAGAATTAGTCCCACGCAGCATTCTAGCCATGCATGTAAGTAATCCTTTATTCACTTGACCTAATGCAAACAGATAAGATTAGGTTTATGAAGAACTCCAGCAAATTTCACACCCAAGGCAATTAACTATAAATATTTTGGTTTGCCTGCAACTACATCCTTTCATCAGTTCCTTGTTTCTCAGTGCTCTATTGTTGCCACTGTTGCTGTCTTTTCATTTGAGTTTAGTGGATAGTTTTCCTTTTAATCCCATTTGGTCATTGGCCCATTGGCTGAAAATTTGTTCTTATTGATATGAACTGCAATTCAGTGAATTTTCATTGTTGTAGATATGAATTATGTTTAATCTTTAAAAGAAGCAAACTTAATGTTACCCTTGCATGAGGCAGAAAATAAGTACTTATCATGCATTTACTTAGAAACCTTTAGAATTTTAAATTTGATCTCTTTTTTTTTTGTAGTTAATGACTTTTCTTTTGCAACTGAATGAAAACACACACAATAGAACATTAAAATATTAAATATTCTAAATGCTGAAGTTAAAATATTATAAGGTAAATCATTGCAGAGAAACAAAGGACAGAGTCTTATTGCCACTTTGAGTTCTGCACTGTAGAAGCATTCTGACTAGTAGTGCTCCATATACCAAATTAATCTCAGGACTATCGTTATAGAGACTAAAAACACAGGCTTATATATGTGCTTGTGTTTTGATATCAAGTTACTTAGCTATCCATAGATAAAGATATGTTCAGAGTGAGGAATTTTAAATAACTTAAGAAGCCTGGACATTTTTGAAAGTGCTGTTATACGCCTGAAGAAAATATGTTTGAAAACCTGCCCCATCTTTTACTGTAGAGGGCTGATCTTCTGAACTCTTCAGTAGTATCCCATTAAGGGACAACGAGGATGGCCATGGGCGACATTATGTATTTAGGGGGCCACTGCAATTCAAAGAGAGTGGAAGCAGGTTAGCCAGCAGGTATTAATTTTAGTAATGAGATTGATCTCATTTTAAAGAGGAGGCTGGTCTCACAAGTAAATCTCTTGGCTAGGGTCAGAGAAAGACTGTACTTGCATTTCCCCTGTTTAGTTCTGGGAAGATAACTTAGACCAGGAGGGTTCTCCAGCCTGTGCTTAATGCCACTTACATGATAAGCTCTGCTGAAGCTGCCTTGATGAGCTCTTTATGAACTCTTTGGTGGGGTTCCACTTACTTGCACCACTGTGCACGCCCAGAGCTCCTAAGTTTATCTTTTGAAAGGGAATGGACAGAAGAAAGATACTGGAAACCAGTCTTTATTCTGCTCCAATTTCATAATTTCCTATGCTAGCAGAACTGTGTAACTTATTACCGAAGTTTAGCATCATGTATAATTTTTCCATAAGAATAGCACCTTTTTCTGGAAAACCCTCCCTACACCCCTCCGAGCACATAGAAAAAAAACAAATAGACAAAAAGCAAAGTGAAAATGCTTTTTTCCTCTGTTGTTTAGGCACAAGACCCTCAGGTGCTGGAGCAGCTGTCCAAAAACATCACTCGAATGGGTCTGACAAATTTCACCCTCAACTACCTCAGGGTAAGCACACCATAGCTGACGATTATCATGAGTATTTTTAAAAGTTACTGTTAGCTTTGAATCAAGGTAATGAGAGCAGAGCCTGTGCTGGTCAGGTAAGAAATGGAGCTAACCCTTAATGAGGGTAAAGGAGAAACATAGAGACTGTAATAAAGATATAGCTGCTAACAGTGTGCCATTAAAAAAGATAAGACTTTTATCACAGAGTCAAAGCAGTGTGTGAGTAGCCCCTGTTTTTAACAGTCTTTCTTCTCAGTTTTGAATTTATTTTCTTGCAAGCAGGAAATTCCCCACCATTTTTCCTCTCTGCTTCGCTGTTCCTGAGAAAATGGCAGCTCATTCTTATTAAAAGCTGCCTGTCTTCTCTGGCTCTTCGACCTCCCCAACTCTCCCAGGCAGAGAGGCAGGGCTGAGGCAAAGCTCAGCTCCAGCCCCTTTTACAGCAGTCCCTCAAAGCAGCCCTCACTTCACTTGCCTCTGGGAGCCTGAGCTTCCTCCTCAGCCTTGCACTGAATCGAGTGTGTTTTTTACAATTAAATAATGCATTTGTTCCCATTGCTTTTTGACCCTTAAAGTGCGTTCAGAGTTTGGAAGTTTATTTTTATTTTTGAAAGTATTCCCTGGTGTGAGCTTACAATGCACACACTGAAATATAGGATTGTAGAGTTCATATTTCAAGGTTGAAATTCAGATTTTTCTTTTTTCTAGGCATGCCATTAGCAGATACAATGAGGCAAATTGCTTAATGATACAGCAAGCTAACTTGGCCAGAATATCTGATTTTATTCCTTTTAATTGTGTGAGCAATTATACAAGATGCTTTTTTGAGATAATAAGAACACTAGAAAATGCAGTTATTTTCAGCCTAATGTAGAGCTGTACCTGACAGTCTATATTTTAGCTGCACTTCATTCAGGTCTATGAACCTTGTAGTACTTTCCTGATGGATGAAGTCCTACCCCCAAGTCTTCTGAATTCCCAGGGGGAAAGTGTGCAGGACTGAAATGGTGGTGAGATCTCTCTCACTGTATCCCTACAGCTTATAGACAGCCTGTCATTGTACTTACTCTCACAATATGATAAACCATTGCTGAATGTTGCTTATGTGGTGTTAGTGTAAAAGCTACTGTTCAAATTATAGTGTGAGTTGTGAAGGGCATGTTTGTGTAACTGGAAGAAGAATATGGCATAAAACCTCAGAGGGATATTAGTTTGAATTAGAATTTTTCTATGCATAAATTCAAAAATAATATGTCTATGTAGATAGTATTGTATTTCTCATGGTTCTTTTAGTCTGTGGTTTGGTACACAGAGTGACTGTTAGTTTAGCCAACATCCCTGTAGCCACACTGTCATTGTCCTGTGGTGAGGCACCCTAGGACACATTGTCCAGAAATCCCTACTGGGAATTCCTCCTCAGTCAAGCCAAGTTTTGCATTACAGCCTTGTGGTAAACTGGGCAGCTAGTGGCTGGCTTAGGTAGGCTGTTTCCATGTTTTCCTTCCAACGTGTTCTGTGGTACAAGGCACTGCCTCTCTTTTGAGGTCTTTGATCCCCTTAGCATGACACACCAGCGAGCACGTGGGCTAGCCTACACCAGCCACAATACTCATACCTGTCCTCTACCAGGCTCGGGGGGCCTTACTGGATTTACAGCACTACCTCTATCACTGACCCCTTCTGGGTCCTTTGTGGTATATTCTGTAATTGCTGAATGTGACAATGCAAATGAGAAAGGCAGGGTCCCTGTTAAGAGGCAGCTGGCATCAGGCACCCATGCTGCTCCCCATCAGCATCAAAAAAAAAGGAGAGGAAGAGGGGAGGCAGAAAAAAATCTTCAGAAAAAGAAAACTGGGATCAAGCACTCGGGAGATGAGCAGTGAAGTGGAAGGGGATGAAAAGATGAAGTCTTCTTCCAGACTAGTTTTGTTAGCTTCACAGACAACATTAGGTCTTTGGGTGCAAAGCTTCCTCTGGCTCCCGCTGTGGTGATTCCAAAAGGAAATCTTTTTTTTTCCCAAGCCAGTCTTTGCATCTTTCTTTCTTGTGGTAAGGAATTGATCATTCTGCTCCTTTTTTTTCAGATGTTGAGCTCATCACAGGAGCTCATATTACATGATACATTTCCATTTTGATTTACTTCTTTTCCAATTACTTTCTTCTGTTATTTTTAATATGAAAATCTTTTCTGTGCTCAGGATTGTAAAATCGTGCACTAAAAAAAATGTGGCAAATGCAGTTAGGTTTAAGGTGCTTTGTTTTGTGGGGTTGTTTTTGTTTTAAGTTAGCATTTTATGATGCTTTATTCAGTCTTCTCAGTGTTTGGTAATTAGCACTGTTAGATGAGTTTGAATAAGGATTTGAAACTAAGCATAAAAATGATTTTCCTTTTTCTTTTTTTTCTGCTGCACACAGCAAAGGCTTGTGACACTCATAAGCAAAAACTTCACTGATGGGCAGAATTAATCATTTTTATTCTCTAACATTCACACAGCAGCAAGCTGTGCTGCAGTTTCTTTAACGGCAGAATTTAAACCTGGATTTCAGATGGTTGTGATATGCTCTAGACATCACAGAATGCTAAATCATTGCTAGTTGGGATAATTGCAGTTGCTGGCATGTAAAGCTCCATTCCAGAGTGCCACATGCCTGTAGAACCACAGCTTTGGATGCATGCCCTGGTTTGTCTTCATTCTCTCCAAATAAAGCTGTCCAGCATAGAAGAACATTGATTTTGTAAATCATATTTAATACAAATTTAAAATATATCTTCTTGGAACCTGAAAATGAAATGTTTTGTCCTGTGTCATTTGCCAAATTCTCTTTCTCTCTGTTTTCTCTGGCTCTGTGTAAAACCATAGGCTTCTTTCTACTCACTAGTTTGTTTTGTTTCAGCATAATTGATTACCTCATCAATGGGGTCAGCAGACTTTGCTGTAGCTGCTGACTAGGAGTTGAATAGGCTGTCTCAGAAATAATGAACAAAACCTTGTAGGTTTTAAATTAATATCAAGCTTTTTAAAGCGTAATTTCTCATCAAGTCATCAAGTAGTAGATATTACAAACTATCAGATAATAAGGCCAAGACCTATATCCTAGTCTCAGTCTGTATGAGTCCAGGAACAAACAGGAATCCTGTACAGGGTATGAAGATGGAGATAACACTCAGAAGAACAGTTTCCACTAAGCTACAATAATGTAGTCCCCATGCATTATCTTATTTTTTTTCTATGTAATTTTCTAGTTGCTCAGCTATGTTATTTAGATCTTCAATGCATAATGGATTTGAATGCACTCTAAACCCAGTAGCTTTATAGCAGCAGCACTATTCACAATTTGGAGGTCAAATGTTTCTTGCTGCCTTCTATACAATGATTTATTCTCTTGAAATTTCTGACATTATAAAAAGCCAACCACTACTGTCAATTAGGCTGGCCTACCTGGCCTGAGCCTTGAAATACAGTTGTATCTTGCCTGGTTGGCTTCCAGAATTTGTCTCTACCTTATTGCACTGCCTGGTTTGGAGTGACTTTTTTTTGGGCTTTTGTGTAGCTATTGCATCCTCTCCACACTGTGGTCTGCTCTGGTAGCCAGTTTATTGATGTCAATGGAGCTGAATCTGCGCCTGCCCTGTGCAAAATAAGTTAGTGTGGCAGAGCCCTTTTGCTTGACATCAGGGGAGGTATCTAGGCAGGGGAAAGCACTGTTCCATTTCCCATTATATCCTGTTTGGCTATATTAACCAAGGCTTATCTCTGAGCTACAAATTATCCAATTTGTTTGTTTTCCATATAAACCAATAATGACTATTGCAACACCAAGGACAATATTTTTTGAATCCCCACTTTCACTAATTTAGTTCCTCAATAGACACTTTTGGATTTCGTCTGTTGGGCGGATAACATGAATTATTTAATGGGACATAAATTTCTAAAGTAGATACTTACATTATAATCAAAAGCCATTTGTATGTATACCCATTGTGTATGCAAGGTTTTTCTTTTGCACACACAAAATAGACATGCATGCTACAGTCCCCTTTAATGTTCACAGAAATTTGCTTTTCTAAATGTGGCTTCATGCACAGAAAGGATATAAACTCAAGTAGTTTGATTGCTGTTTTGCTCCTAATATGTAACAGTTTGTGGCAGCTATCAGGTCAATGTTTTAGCTGTTTGTGTGTCTTCAGCGAAGAAGGAGAAAGATTACATGCAAGTGTGTTAAGGATGCAAGTCAAATACTGGGGGAAAAGAAATGCTATCTTTATAGTCACCCATGCAACATGGATTCTTTTCCCTTTGTGAATTACATTATGGCATCATCTTCTAGCTACATCATTAGACATTGTCTTTCTCACAGATTGAGTAGCCCTCACTCAGTAACAAGTGCTTTAGTGCTACTCACTTCCTTTTCTGCAGCATCATTCTAATATCTCAACTGCAAATGTCAATGGCTACAGAGCACCTACCATTGTTATGTGTTCTGTAGCCATTGTTATTCCCAATGCTCTCATTTGGCACCGAGACACATGGATGAGCACTGGGACACCCTGAGGGGTCAGCTAAGTGGAGGTTAAAGCAGCATTGGGTTACTCTAAGCTCACCCTTTCTTCTTCTGCAGTTCCCTACTTCATGCTTCTGCTGTGGTCCCATGTCTTCAGTAGATACGAATGAAGTCCTATACACAGCAGCTTCGTTTACTTTGTGCTGTGCAGTGAACTGGGGATGCTGGGGAAACAGAGTGTATGATCATGTGTTGAGATCCATGGAAGTGTTTAAGGCCAGATTGAATGGGGCTTTGAGCAACCTGCTATAGTGGAAGGTGTCCCTGCCCATGACAGAGGGACTGGAAGTAGATGAGCATTAAGGTCACTTCTAACCAAACCATTCTGCAATTCTGAGATGCTGTATCCCTAATGAATATGAATAAGAGTTCTGTTAAGGGTTCACAAGGACTCAAAGGAGGAGATTTGGATCATTTTATCATTCTGAAGGTTTTCCTATGGAAGCTGTCAAAATTCTAAAGAATCCTCAGAACCAGAGATGTTGAAAGCAGACGGATTTTGTAGACTTTATTCCTATAAATGATGGAATTTTTCAGCCTGAACCAATTCAGCTTGTAGCAGGTCTCCCCAGGAAAGTGCAGTCAAAATCAGAAGGTTCTTGCAGGATTCAGGTGACTATAGCTGGCTATCCATAATCTATCTGTGCCAACTATAATTAGCTGATTCTGCCAAGGTTTTCTGGTAATGTAATTTCTTAGCATTTATTTTAGTAATGATCACAACAGTTTCTCTCCCTGTCTTTCATGCATCTAATGTTTTATACACAGTGTTATGTCTTCCTTTCAGAATAATAAATGAGAAGAAATATATTCTTTGCAACAGCTCATGCAGTCAAATGTTACCTTTTCACTTTTTTCAATAAAGACCCAACATCAAAGAATAGTTCTATCAAGAGCTGCTCCATCATAAATAGGAAAGAGCAGAGAAAAAGATACAGCAAAGTTTTTAAAACATAAGTGGTCAGGATGGAGTGGCTGGGACAAGAAAGCAGCAATGTGAGAGCTGCAGAAGGTGGGATAGGTAGAGAAGCACCAACTTAGAAATGTTCTGAAGAGAAAAGCTGAAGCAGTCTCTAGACAGGACATGGCTTGGAAAGATAACATAATTTTAACAATAATAGCAGTGTGCTTTTTACCCATTGGTCTCCAAGTATTTTCTTGAAATGAAACGTTTTATAGATGGGAAAATTGTAGCACATGAGAAGCAAACCAAAAAAGATGGAGCAAATCCGGTCACATTTTAAAACATCAGATTTAAACCAGACTTTGGAAAGTAGAGTGAGCTGGTGCAGTAGTGACCACTTCTGCTTCTTAGAGCTCAGAAAAAGATTTCAGAGTCTGTGGATAGCAGGAATTTCAGAAGTCAGTGAAAAATGGGGAATGGGAACAGAGTGCAAGTGGGTAGAGAACAAATTGAGATTTTAGCAGAAATGGCAAATTTTACTGGTATTCTGGAGATGGTAATGGCCAGTCTTAACACAAAGGGCACTACCAAGCTCATGAGTATCACTTAAGGAGAAAGATATATTGTGTATGAACACAACCTAGCTACTGTGCCCACTGGACATACAGACCATCTGACCTTTGAAATACAATTAAGGTCTGGACTAATGAAAATGGAAGGATGATAATCAGCGATGTGAATCCTTGAAGCATCCATGAGTAAGAAACCAGAATGAAGTTAGGCTGGAGCAGTTTAAAAATACAAAAGTCAGAAGGGCAAAAAGGAGGAAAAGAGAGACAAAGACAAAGCAGTGGCCATATAAAAACAAGCTACAAATTTTGAACTAGTAATGTTATTGCAGAAAAGAAAAAAGATTAAGAAAATAGTCTAAGAACACAGCCACAGGCTCTCTTTTTAGAAGACCAAATTAAAGCTTGGACTAGTATGCAGTGCAGTCATAAATAATAATAACTATTAATTAAGTTTAGGAATGAGAGCTGCAGAGGTACGATTTGTACGAAGAACTGAAAACGCCAAAACCAGCTTCTTGTTCAAAGCAATGAAAGCAGCAAAAATTTTAATTAGTTGTTTAATATTGAATATCCATGGGTGTTTGGTGCAAATTGTTATGCAGGGAGTGGTGGGTGCTCAGAAGAGGTTAAGAAATAGGCTTTAATGTAAAGCTGGCGGTTCTAACCTTTGTTCTTGGATGCAGTTATTTTAGAATTGGAAGTCTTCATTGAGTAAAGCTTATGGCAGCCCTGTGGTCTGCTCCTGATTTAGAAAGTGAATTCTATACCCCCCCTAACTCACATTTTTAAGCTTCAGAAAGATTATTTCATGAGTGTGTTTATTGTGGAATCAAAAGCAACTAAGTCATATAATCTTTTTTAGTTGTTTTCTACACATAGTTTACTGGTTAGCCTGCTTGTCCCTTCCCCTTGCTCTGCCACTCTTTATAGGTAAAGTGGCATTACTGTTTGCCCATCTCTGCTGGATTGATCTTCTTTGATGCATCTCAAAATCAAATTTGGCTTTTCAATGTCTACATATGTTGAAGGATTGCTTTGGACTCTTGAGTTTGATCCTATTTCTAGGATGTTCCTAAAAAGCTCACATCTTCCTTGTGTGATGCCCTGATCCTTGTCTGCATGCAGGATGCCTCCCCACTTTGTTATTCCATCTGTCTGTATACTCCCACTTTTTCATCTGTAATCTCACCATGTTCGCAACAGAAACCCTAAAAACCAAAACCTGACTCTAAACAGTAAAATTGAGGGTACACTTCAAAAGTTCAAAAAGAAACCCAAAATAGTCCTGTGTTTCTGTGGGATTTAAAGACTGGCACACACAAAGCTAGATTTGTCTTCCAATCATCTCCCTTGTATTGGTGCGAGCACTGTCAGAGCTAGGTCAAGAGACTGATCTGATGAAAAACTTAATCTAGTTCTTTCCTCTCAAATGATGACTATCCTTAATAGCTCCCTGAGTGCTGCTGGTGCTGGCCAGGGAAGAGAGCAGCAGTACAGGTTCATACCAGCTGGCATCTGTCTTGAAGTTGGACCTCACTGCCAAATTTGCCAGTACTGAAGGAAGAAGACAGGAGAGTGCTGGGGAAGTCTGCACATTCTAAATTGTAAATTTCCCTTTCTTACTTCTGGTTTTGAGAACAGGATAGCAGTTATGTATAGTGTCTGACCTGTTACGGCCTCACACTGTTAAAATTTATCCACTTCAGTAGAGTGCTGACTTTCAGCAATATAATTTAGAACAGGCTCTAGCTCATGCCAGATTACCATAATTTAGAAAACTGAATTGAAAACAAAATAAACAGAGAGAAAAAAAGTTGATTCATTGCACTGGTTCTGAGAAACAAAAGTTCTATCCATATATATAGGTACATATGGACATAAATGGAGCGCATGCATTTGTAGGTATCCTGTGAACCATGCTGTTTATTAATTTACCAGTTAATTGCAAATATTCTTCATTTGTACTAGCCTATTAAAAACTTCAGTAAACTTTTTTGCTGCTGTATGTACACGTATATGAATATCAGTGTCTATCTGGTGATCATTAAAGTGCAAATCTGGGCATGGCTTTTGATTTCTAAACATACCTTCTGTTCATGTTGAAAGAAATACCAACAGGTATATCAAATTAACAAACAGAAGCCCATGGTTTTGTGTTTGTCTTGCCTAAGGTAGGACTGTAGGATGTAATGTGGAGAATCTATAGGTATTGCCATTAAGCAGAGCTGCTGAATCAAACCTGTACTGATGCGTATGTGTGGCTTGTGAACAGAGTGGAGGCAGAAGACATTATTCAAATGATAACACAGGTTTCCATCTGAATTGTGTCATTTCTGATAATGCATCCTGCACAGCTAGAAAACTGTGCTATATCGAACATTCCTCCCTACCCCAAATTGCTTCTGAAATCCTGTGCCTTGTTACCTTTTCTAGTTGGTGGTGCTGCCTTACTGTTAATATACAACAAGGCAGTTTGTTAATCAAAGATCCAGTTCAACATCCATTAAAGTCAATGGGTATATCTCCTTTGATCCAAATGTCATCTCATAGTTTTCCATTTATTTAGAGGTCTTTTATACCCATAAAATCCAATTTATTTAAATTAATTTCTCCATTCCCTTGGGCAATTCTAGCCATGAAAATGCCATGCTTCATGAACAACAACAACTGGTTATTTTTATTGCACTTTTTGTTGTTGTTTTCTTTTGGAGTTTTGTGACAAAAGAAAATTAACTTTATTTAGCCGCAGATTATAGTTCTTAGGTAAGCCCAAAGGAGCAAATATCAACTTGGGGATCTGATTTGAAGAAAGGGTTTTGGAATAAAAAAGAATGGAGGAATACAAAAGAATTGAGCTTTCCTAGCAAGACAGAGAATTTTCTCATTTTATTAATCATTCAGGCAAAACTTAGAGCTGGTTTCATTAAAGGACTATGCACCATTTCTACCCAAGATGAGATGGTTTTACATAAAGTAAGGGTGAGGCACAAGAAAAAAACAAAAAAGCTCACAGTTGTATTCCCTATCCTAGATTTCATAGTGTCTCATTTATAAAGCAGGCTGGACCTAGTCATGCTGGATCAAAACCTCAAAGGAAAACAGAAGCACTGTGTAAACAAATATTGTTGGTGATTAAGCAGACATCACAGTGCCCTGGAGCAAACCTTGTAGAACTCTGGTGCTTTGCTGCTCCAGCTTCATGAGTATCACCACTCTGTATACCACAATGTAATGTAGATCCCGAGTCTAGAGGAAGGCAGAGGTTTCTTTCTAGAGGTTTTCCAATCAAAGTAATGAAATGGAAAATGGGGTAATCTTATGGTAGTGATATGCAAAGGAAGCAAGTAAAGTTTCAATCTTCTAAACACTACACCGGACCTTTCACTGATTAGCATTTTGACAAGATGAATTAGAGCTATGGTATCATTTGAAATATGATAGTCTCTTTAATAGCAAGTCTCTGTCTTTTATAACTCTCCCAGTACTGTGGTGGTATTCCAGCATATCCTTGGATGCCTTACTGATTTTCTTTCCCAGTGTGTGAGATTGAATGTTCAGCAATACAAAGCAGAGAATATCATATATTCTATTGCTAAGTGCCCTTGAACAATGTAATTTTAAAAATGAGTTAATTTTATGAAAATAATTGCAGTAAGAAACAGAATATGAAATACAGCTTGCTCATTATGATAGCTAACAGTGTAAGGAGAATAAAAATGATTCAGACCAAAATGTATCTTCTTGGAGTCTTTTAATGTTATCACCGAAATCATATTCATGACATCTTTTGTTTCCTTTGTGTACCTTGTTAGTGGCTAATTGTATCTTGAAGACCATCTGGTCTCTATTTATCAGCTTCTTCAAATTCTTTTTAGTTTAGTATAAGTTGGTTCCTACAATCTTACTTTAATATTTAGATTCCTACTGTGGGCCACTTTACTACCTAAAGTAAGTTTCCTGTTGTTGTAATAAAATTCTGCTTTCAATTGCACAAACATGCAAACTCGAATAACACCTCAGAAAGCAGTGGTCTCTCTCCAGAGTGATGTAGTGGTGCAAAGCTTGTACCGTGGTATTTATATATTTCATTACCTTTAGAAATATAAGGTAAAACACTATTGGATTAATCAATGAACTTCACAGCAGCAAATGGTATGTAAACACTGTCATATTCTGACCTCCAAGGTTTGCTCTCAAGCCTCTTCCAGTCAGTCCAGTTCTGCTGAGACTCCAGAGAGCAGCCAGTCACTGCTCAAGACCCTTCTGAGTATGAACCCAGTTTGGAGAGACCCTCCCTTCAGGACAATAAAAAAGGACCACGTAAGCTTCAAGAGTTTTCTTTTTCACTGACTGCTGCAGTAGGGATTAGAAATACATGAAGTAAGAGGAAAAGCAGCAGAAACAATATCTACCCACATATGCAATAGCATCGTAGCCCCCCAGGGGTCTTGAGAAGGATGCTGTCTACAAAGATGGTCTCACTTCTCTGTTGACTCTATCCTCTCACATTTCCTGCAGCAAATGGTGCAAGACCATTTCCTTGAAGAGAATAAAAAGCCAAAGAAATTGTAGGAAGGATCAAAATGTAAAACAAAATACTTTTTTAACACTGTTGGTTTTGGAGTGATGTTTTAGGTTTTTTTCTCTCCATTTCCTTTAAGTGGAATTCAAGAAGAAAGTAGCCTCCTTTGGCACCTGCTATGAAGGCAGTTATTGGTCCTTGATAATACCTTTGTTTAAATGGAAGTTGTGGCTGCTTAGTACTTCTCAAGATGGATGTATGGTGCCAGCTTTTGCTCCTAATTTATATTCTCATGCAAATCTAAAGAGAGCTTACATTTTTAACTTGTAGTGTTTGATTTCATTGTTCAAAGTTTGTTCTTTTATAGTTTCTTTCTGGACAACAATTAGATTAGAAAGAACTTCAGAGGGTATCAACTGCAGGAAAGTTGTTGATTTCAGTGGAATTATTGTTACAAAAAGAAATGGGCCATAACAGGGAAAAAAGAAAACTGAAGGAAAAGTATATTTACTTAATATTCTTTGAGGTGGCTTTGATGAAGCATTTAAAAGGTGAGCTGCTTCAGTTTTGTCCACACTCCTTTCTTTTAGGGAGACAAACACATGCTTTGCCCAAACATGAATACAGTTCATCTTTGCTCAGTGTATAGAATCATAGAATAGTTAGGATTGGAAAGGACCTTAAGATCATCTAGTTCCAACCCCCCTGCCATGGGCAGGGACACTTCACACTAAATCATGTCACCCAAGGCTCTGTTTAACCTGGCCTTGAACACCACCAGGGATGGAGCATTCACAACCTCCCTGAGCAATTCATTCCGGTGCCTCATCACCCTTACAGTAATGTTGGAACCGAGTTCCTGAGTCAGTTTCTGGGGCTAGTTATAGATGGAGTCCAGAAATCTATTCATCTATATGTGTAATCATAGAAGGTCATATATACAAAGGTGAAATCAACCATTTGTCATCAAAATCTAGCTTAAAGATGACCTGTGCCTTGGGAAAAAGGCAGTATGGACAGTTTTTCTTCTCATTAGCTGCTTTATTCATGTCTGCAGGAGCTGCCAGAAACATGCATTTAATAACAGTCAGCTCTGTATTTTAATAAATAAAGCTGTATGAATCTATACAATATCACAGAAATTGTGATTGTGCAGAAAATGCCTTTGGTGATGAACATTCATCCTCCTGCTTGGGAGTGCTCAAAAACATTAAACAAAATTCAGAAGGGATTAATCCATTATGGCTTTTTTGTTTATATCTTTTTTTTGTTTGGTTTGGTTTTTGGTTTGTTTGTTTTTTGCATAAGTATTTTTATATTAATATAAAATTCTGTGTTTTCCACAGTTTTAGCTGAAAAAAAAAAGACCAACCTTGTATTAGTTGGCCATTTTAGGCAGTGTGTTACTGAGGCAATGGGAAAGTCCAGGGAGTGCATCTGTGTTTGGTTATCAGTACTAAACACCTTGAATGAATTGCATAGCATCAGGAAAACCAGATGACTTCAGCTATCCAAAAAGTGCAAAAAAATGCATTGCCTGAAGGCTCTTGCAGTTATTGTAAAATAGAAATAATTATGAAGAAGGGAAAAAAGTTCATCCACGTACATTTGCTAAAGTATATGTCCATGACATCATTAAAAACATACCTGAAAGTTCTAGCATAGTAATGCCATTTGCTATAATGAATTTTATTATCCCTTGTCATATTTCCTGTGAACTCTGAAAATCTAGACCTAACTGCACTCCCATCATCCCAGTGTCTGATGGTTTGCAGTTTTTAATTTTTGATTCTAGCAATATTGCTATAAAAGAAATTTTGCCCATTGCACAGGTGAGGGGCTCTAGGATGCTCAGGACATA
The DNA here is from genome assembly GCA_002631895.1 of Agapornis roseicollis. Taxonomy (NCBI): domain Eukaryota; kingdom Metazoa; phylum Chordata; class Aves; order Psittaciformes; family Psittacidae; genus Agapornis; species Agapornis roseicollis. The sequence goes on from NDXB01013678.1 coordinate 223,312, forward strand.
AAGCCACAGTCAGATTTATAGGCTTCACTGCAACCTTTAGCTAGAGACTTATCTTTGACTGGAGTTCCTTGCTTTGGACACCACAGGCATCTGAGCCATGCCAGTTTCAACCAACTATTCTTTTGTTTGTTTTTACAGCACAGCGTTGGAGGTGGTAAGTGATGTCTGGCTTTATCTCATGTTCCAGAACCCTTGCCTATGGGTCTGGACCTATAGGTCTTGACCTACGAGTCAATGTTCTCCTTAACCTGAGGGAGTTCATAACCTCACCTGCTGATGCACTGTGATCAGGATAAAAGAACAGCGTGCTATGAGTAACCTCTTGAGAGAGAGAGTACAAGAAGGAGCTGGATCGTCTCAGCTGTTAGGGAACATAGCTGGCTAAGAATGAGGACTTCTATGCTCCAATATTTGCTCTCAGGATTGATTTTTTAATTGAAGAGCCACTGAACAGCAGAGTGAAGGTGCCAGTGGTTGCTCTTCTGTTTACTCAATTTGTACTTGTAGCTAAGCCATTCAGGTCTGTCAGACTTAGAGCTCATTTGTCTGTTCAAGACTTCCAGGTTATGTCCATCCTTCTATATTAAACAGCATCTAGCGATGTTCTTAGGTACCTGAATGCAGTGTTTGTACTCTTTTAGAACTCTCCCTCACCTGCTTTGCTGACTCTCAAATAATTCCTGGACACAGTTCAGGAGCTGGTATGATACAGAGTCCATTGCTGGAAGGCAATTTGTATGTGGTCTCCCATCTTCGTGCATGAGAGGACTTAAAATTATGAAGGTGGGACACTCTCTGTCAGTTGGCCTCACTGCCAGAGAACAGTGCTGGCACGTTTAGTTTGCTAGGGTTGCTATGGCTTCAGGGAGCTTAAGTACATTGTTTTGTGAATTCCGAATTGTCTCAGTATGTGCCAGGCTCACCACATACAAGGTGTGTGAAACATGGGAGCCTCAGCAGGACTTTTGTGGCTCATACTCTTGAAATTGAATACTTAAGTATAGGTACTTTTGGATGCTTTTTCTTTTTTGGTGTTTCATTTAGTGGTATGACCACAATCATAGACCACAATCACAGACCACAAATGAGCTTCAAGACTAATTCTTTGCCTGTTATCATTACCACTTTTAGTCACTCCTTTCTATATTAATATACACATGTTTGTGTGCACATACTCTTTCTGTCACAGGAAAATGCTACTATTGTTCTCCTGAATACTGGGATCGCAGTTGGTAATAACAATTTGCCCTGTCAGATAGCAGGAGAAATGTCAGTCTCTTTTTCCTCCCCTCCCATATACACTTCCAGCAGTGACAGAAATACCTTTACTTGCCTATCTGGAACAGGCCAGCTGCCTTGACTGGTGGCAGGTGTGTAATGGCCAAGCATCAGTGTGCCCAACTGGTACATAACACAACATGTTCCAGGATGTGAGAAAGCTGAATGCTGTAGAGAACCTGTGACGCTTGGAAGTGCATATCTGAGTCCAGAAAGTGGACCTAAAATCAGACAAAACCACCTTCTTGAATACCTTTGGTCCTTGTGTACCTGACTGAGTAAGGGTATTTGCTATAGGAATTTGCTGCTGGATTTCTTTTGGCAGTGCTGTAAAGTCATGGAGCTTGCGGAGATTAGAGGGTTTCCTCCCTTCTGACTCGCACTTTACAACAGAATTATTAGGCACTGAGTGCAGTGTTTTATTGTGGTGATATATGAGACAAAAGGAATACAGCTTGACTTTCAAACTCCAGGCAAGAGTTTGCAGTGCTAGCAATTAGGAAAAATATTTGTCCATGTAACCTGCACATCTTATCTGGAAATCACTGTGAGATAATAATCTTGGGACCTTATGACGTTATTTTACCAAGACAAGAATGAAGTATAACAGCAGCTTAAGAACGTTGTTGTGTGAAACTTTGCACAAATCTAGCTATAGATCAGCTGTTATGTTTTTAAAAGGAGGGAAGGAAGACTATTTATTTCCCCCTAAAGGAACTGCTACAAAGCTATTTTCCTTATCAGAAGAACACCTTTTTCCTGAATGCTATCTCTGACATTTGTTCTGTGTAACCTAATGAGGGCAGGTGGAACACCATGGGAATGAGTTATTGTTGGTTTGATATAATTTTAACTTGTGTTTCAAGCCTGCACATGGAGTTGGTGTTTTGAGCCTTCATTTTGTTTATGGTGACCTTGGGTTATTTTATAGTCAATAAGAAGGTGAAAAAATAGTGCTTTTTTTTTACTGCTAAGCTGCTAGGTGGTTAAGTTCTTATCTAGAGACTGTGGCAGAGTTTCTATATGTTTTTTCTTCTCTGAGCAGCAGAGAGTGTTCTTCTCCTCAGACTGGCTGCAGCAATGTGCACACAGTAAAACCCTGTGATTGGGAGAGAAGCTTGTGCATCCCCTGCTATGCTCAGCTGTGTCCTCTTGAAGCAAGGCAGTTTTAATTTGTTTTCTTGGCACTAAAAAGGAAGTAGGAGGGAGACCTGAGGGTTACAAATGATTGTCATAGAAAGTAAGGCCATGGAAAGTAAAGATTTAACCTTATTTGTGCCCAGGTGCAGCCTCTTCTCATCCTGGCATGACCCCAGATGTATGTTAAACTCTGGATAAGGCAGAATACAAGGTTGTAGAGTATCAAGGCTCAGGGAATACTTTGACACAGTCTGTTGAATCTTAAGTGGCTGAACAGCCATAGTCTGTTTCCATGTCCCTCATACTTTGCATGGTACAGTAATACCTAACCCTGGATAAAGGTGAATTCCCAGTGTTGCTATTCTGCCAGGATCATGGGGCAGCTTCTGTCACAATAAGTAAAAAAATTGTTTTGCTTCAGCCTGCTAGATAAATGGCCATTCTTTGCAGTTCTATCTGAAAAACAGTTCTTCAAAAACAACTTTCTCCTCTTCACCATGCGTTGCTATTGGGAAAACTAGAAGAGCCTTAGACAGATCTAAAGAAATCTAAATGCAGTACAGAACTAAATGTAGTCTTCTCTGTTGACATCTATTCTGGCTTCTGGCCAAAGAGATTTAGTCCCCAGCTCTTATGTTGTCTTAATTGTGCAGCCCAGCCATAGCGTGGAGTAAGGGTGATCCCCAAAAGCTCTTCTGAGTCTAGACCTGAGAGCCGCAAGCCTTCACAGTACCATGTCTTTGCTCCAGAATAACCCTTTCTGAGGGGCTGAGATAATCAGCAGTAATTAGAGCTATAGTAAGATAGCTTTCCTTAAACAAGCCAGCAAGGGTCTGGCTCAAAACACAGCCCTAAAAATGCCTTTGTCTATCACCAAGCAGCAAACCTTCTCCAATTGCCTTCAGAAACCCACACATGGATTGGCCCTCTCTGCCAGTTTCTTAAGGAGCACTTGTCCCACCTCACCAGTTTTAGCCACACATTTCTGCCCACATGCTGCCTATTCCCTTGCTTATTTTTTGGACAGATCTGTTCTCCCTGCTGGTTTGCTGTGCAACCATGCAAATTGCTGGGCTCACACAGCAGTGGGGACAACATGGTGCTGCTGGAGCTGGCATTGCCACCTACGAAACAGAAGCCTTAGTGCAGTGTCCTTTGGATCCTGTTCCTTCCTAAAGCTTCCGTAAGATTTCTTCTGGCCTTGCATTCTGGGAGAGGGGAAGAAGGGAGAGAAGGCAGTCAATCAGTAACATATCTGAAACAAGACTTTTTGTAAGTAGCCGCTTACTCAATATTTAATGGGTCATTCAATCACAGGTTATACAGTTAGATACAATCACAGGTTATACAGTTAGATACAAATACATGCTATCTTCTTGCTTCTCAACAAGAGAAGAGTTTAACTCATTTCTCCACTTAGTCACAGGTTGCTGAAGGACTGGGGAAACTGGGGCATATCTAGTGAGTATAAAAACATTGCCATAATTTTTCATATTCTCTACACCCTAAATGTTCACTTCATGGTGTACATACCACATTGCTTCCCAGAGCACTGAGACTAGGGTTCTTTAGCAGTCTGCAAAACTAGTTAAAAGCTTAAAAATATACACTCTGAAAGAGCATATTCCTGCTAAAGCTTTGCTGGTCAGTGGTGTCTGCAGACTAATTTATCCTCCTGTATTGACTCTTTCTATAATGATCTCATACTTTTCCCATTCAATCTCAGAATATTTTTAATGATTGGAAATCTCTGGCTCTGGCTGTGCTTTATACATTGTGTCATCTCTTAGACTTAAGGAAATTTCTTAGCAAGAGTTTCCACCTTTTGGTGGAGCTAACAGGCTCTCCAGGCGGTATGATTCTTCATCGTCAGCTCCCAGAATGAACCTACTCTGGAAGAACAAGATAAATCAAACAACATAGGCAGGGGTATAATGCAGACAATTCACAATAATAAAGTAGCTGCATTAGTCTCAAAACAGCAGTTCAAAGGAGCACAGGATTAAGCAAATACTGTATATGCCAGTTCATTTACACCATCTGCTGAGCCAAGTATCAAAAGAGGAAAGGATAGTAGACACATAGAACTGTTGAAATATATTTGGGAAAAGAAATTGTTTCAGAAAGCTATGAAAACAAAAATTTGGGTGCTTAGAAGTCTGCAGTAAGGAGAGGGAAGGAAGAATGATGTCATTTCATAGACCTTTTGATGTTTTCTTTTACCATTTTCAGGATTGGGGAAGGTTATGGAGCTTATTATCCACACTGGAATCTAATTCAGACTCAGATAGGAATTGCCATTTAACTGTAGGAACCACAAGTGTGGAAATTACCATGCAGAGAATAAGAACAGGTTTTCCAAACATGCTTGGATGCTGTGAGTACAGGCAAAGTTTGGGCTTGGACACAGTCACCTGTATGCAGCCACAGACTGTCCGTGTTTTAGCTGGTTTAGACAATGCATCTGCTTGCTAAGAATCTGTTGTGTTGATCAGAGTGGCTGATAAGCATTTGGATCCCTTCAGCTCATCTTTGGGTGTATAATGCTACTGAGATGTTTTTATGTAAAACATGAGTAAAAGCTGAGAAAATTGGTTGTTCAGCTACTATTGTGAAATTTGTGTATTAGTCAAAAGATTATATTGAATTTATGCATTGCTAAACATAGGAACAGGAATATAGAGAAAGAAAACCCAAAGTCCCAGTATTCCAATAGTCTGGGAAGTGCTGGTGGATCTCTGAAGTGTCAGATGGCCTATTGGCATATACCAAACTATTTTAACCACTGAAAGCGGATGTTTATTTCTGTTCATCAAAACTGCTTCAATATTGGAAGTTGCAGTTTTTCTCTTGTAATATAAATTGCTGTAAGAAACACAACTGAATTGTTATTTATTTAATTGATAATTACACTTAACAATCTGTGCAGCAAAAGATAATGGCTATGGAAGTCAAAACGCATTTGCACAGAAGTTTGACTTGGTGATAAATGGCTTCAGTGTGAGATGAGACACCAGAGCTGGAAATACTGTCCCATCTTTAAAGACTTAAAAATTCTGGTTTAACTGCAGGGAGAAAAAAAAAAACCAAAACAGTAAAAGGATTGTCAGTGCATTTTATTTTGGTGTCGAGTAGGAAATATTCTGGAATGTGATTATAGAAATTAGAAGGGTCCCTTAAAAATGCAGTAAAAAGTAATTGTTTAGATACTTTAATTTTCAATTCTTGTTGTATCAGAACACTAAAAATTATTCATAAATGCATCATTGATTCAAACATAGATGGTGTTAAAGGACATAAGGCATCAGCAGAGAATCCTGTCACTCTGTATATATCATAGGTCATTTTATTTTACTGAATTACTACCAAACTGAGCCTAGTGGCTTCCATTTCACCGATACATAACTGGTATTTGGCAAGAACAGAAAATATCCTCACAGTACCCATTTCAAATTATGGAATTATTAGTTTCCTTATTATATAGATGGGACACAAAGTATCCAGGGAACCATTGGAAGGTCTTTCTGGATGCTGCATGCTCTGCCAGAAGGCTATTTTCTTGGGGGAAAAAAAAAAAGAAAGAAAGCACCACAGGAATCTTAAGGTCTCCATAACTCCTTCCCCATAAAACTGATTTCTCCTGGCACCAGTGGTGATAATGAGAATTTGATGATTGTTCTGTGACTTGTGTGATATTTTCAGTCCTGGCTGGAACCCATTAAAAAGTTGTTTTGAAGATAGAGAATACATTACTGTGATCACACTAGCAGAAGAGTTCAAAATCTGTCCTTGCTCTCTGAAAGCGCTGAACTGCCTGAAGCAAACTGATGTGTTAGCATAGGCAAAATCACCCAAACGGTGTGCTGGAAATAAAATTCACATTGTCTTGCTCACATATGATGTAAATTTCAATTTATTTTATATATATACATATAAAGTATAAAAAGCCAAAACCATAATTGTTGTGGTCAGAGTTTCCAGAGGCAGACACCATGTCTTCTGGGGACATGATGACCAATCTGGAAATAACATCTGCATTGTCCTCAGCAGCACTAGGACCACTGCATACTGTCTATATGCATCAGTAATATACAGATAGTGCTACGTGCAATCTGTTACAGATTTCAGCTTCCTGATCCAGAAATGTAGGTCTGCCCAATTAGTCCAGCTCCTCTCAACCATGGAAAAACAAATAGGACATCCCAGTCACCAGAGGGATGGGAGAATCTCATTAAGTATTATAGAATAGTTTGGGTTGGAAGGGACCATAAAGATCATCTAGTTCCAGCCCTCCTGCTATGATCAGGGACACCTCCCACTAGAGCAGGTTGCTCAAAGCACCATCCAGCCTGGCTTTGAACACTGCCTGGGATGTGGCAGCCACAGCTTCTCTCTAGGTAACCTGCTCCAGTGTCTCACCACCCTTACAGTAAAGAACTTAGAATCACATAATCATAGAATGGTTTAGGTTGTAAAGGACCTTAAGATCATCTAGTTCCAAACCCCTTGCCATGGGCAGGGACGCCTCACACTAGACCATGTTGCCCAAGGCTTTGTCCAGCCTGGCCTTGAGCACTACCACAGATGGAGCACTCACAACTTCCCTGGGCAACTCATTCCAGTGCCTCACCATCCTTACAGTAAAAATTTCCTCCTTATAGCCAATCTAAACTTCCCCTGTTTAAGTCTTAACCCATTACCCCTTGTCATATTGCTACAGTCCCTAATGAAGAGTCCCTCTCCAGCTTCCTTGTAGGCCCCCTTCAGATACTGGAAGGCTGCTATGAGATCTCCATGCAGCCTTCTCTTCCTCAGACTTTCCCAGCTTGTCTTCATATGGGAGATGCTCCAGTCCCCCGATCATCCTCGTGGCCCTCCTCTGGACTTGTTCCAACAGCTCCATGTCCTTTTTATGCTGAGGACATCAGAACTGCACACAATACTCCAGGTGAGGTCTCACGAGAGCAGAGTAGAGGGGCAGGATCACCTCCTTAGAACAGCTGGTCACACTCCTTTTGATGCAACCCAGGATACAGTTGGCTTTCTGGGCTGCGAGCACACACTGCAGCCTGCTCATGTTCATGTTCTCATCGACCACCACCCCCAAGTCCTTTTCTGCAGGGCTGCTCTGAATCTCTTCTCTGCCCAACCTGTAGCTGTGCCTGGGATTGCTCTGACCCAGGTGTAGGACCTTGCACTTGGCATGGTTAAACTTCATGAGGTTGGCATCAGCCCACCTCACAAGCGTGTCAAGGTCCCTCTGGATGGCATTCCTTCCCTCCAGCATATCCACTGAACCACACAGCTTGGTGTCATTGGCAAACTTGCTAAGGGCGCACTCAATTCCACTGTCCATGTCACTGACAACTTCTTCCTAATATCTAATCTAAATCTACCCTCTTTCAGTTTAAAACCATTCCCCTTGTCCTTTCACTGTTTGCTCATATAAATAGCTCCTCTCCAGGTACAATGTTCTTGGCACAAGTCTCTGGCTATGTTTCCCCTAGTAAACCAAACAGAGCTGCAGCACTTGAGTAGACACTTGGCATATAAATATCCACCCAGGTGACCTGTTGGCATATTTTCTCAGACAATTTATCCCATGCCACCTCTCCCTCTCCCAGACAGTGTCTTGGTATGATTCTGAAGCAGTTTGGGAGAGGAATGGTTTCCAGTAAGAAGTACAACGGGGGCCACCTTCCATTGGCAGCAAGTAGACTTTAGCTGTGTGCATGCAAGCGCTGGTCTGTCACACTGCCCTGAAGGCTAGAGAATGAGCTTCTCACATTTTATTTGAGAGCATAAATGTACTTGTAAGTCTGTGGTTCCATACCCATTAGTAATGGATCCTTGTGTGCTGGATCACCAAGCCATATAAACTTAGCGTGGATCAGATGGGAGCAAAATTACATTTCTGTTATATTAGCAGAGCATCTGTTGTGGAATTCAGACTAACTTTGTGCTGCGCAATACCTGATCTGGTACTAGAATGGAACTGGCAGATGATTCTTTGCATGAAGAATCATGCTGATGCAAAAGTAATCTGACAAATATTTTGGAAAACAGTGGGACTGGTCAAATTAATTTCTATAAGCACAGCCGTTTGCATCACTGGTACCCAGGAGCTCTAACACCAGGGTCACTGTGCTGCTGAAGCACAATTCTAATAGCACAGTTAAAGGCATTGAAAGCAGTGTTTCAGTGCAGTTGGTAGCACTGATATATTCACAGAAGACCTTTTTTCAATATTGCTGTTATTGAGGACTTCAAATGAATGGATATATTTGAAAGACTTCCCAGAAAATACATTTCCTTTTCAGCTGGCAGCTCAATTATTCATCTAAGTAGTCTGTGAATTAAGTAATTTGACAACCATTGAAAGGTTTCTTTTTGTGAAACAACTGTATGGTATTGCTCTCTCCTTTTTCCATTTCACCTGTACAACTGACCAGAAATTCCACACAGACATAACCAAGACACACACCAACACCAGACAGCAGTCACAGCAAGGTGTGTGCGATGGTGCTGGTGCATCTCTGGAAGTACTGAAGGATGAGCTTGTAAAACACTGGGAATGGAAAAATAGAATCAGGGAAAGGGTTAAGAAGATTGTTTTTTCCTATTTGCTTTTTAGCTCATTTCTTTAAATACATGGGGAAGAGGGAGCACAGATCTTAGTCACTGAACGTCACAGAAGATTAGTGCAGGGGAGGTCAAGTTGAGGTACAGCATCATGTGTTATAAGGCAGTTGAATGATCCAGTATCTAATATATTAAGATACCAGGCAGACTGGGCAATCTGATATTTCTAAGTGCATAAAGACCGTCAGGTTGGATGGTACTTCTCCATCTTCCTGTCTCTGCTATGTTGCAATGTGGGGAGGGTGGGAAGAAGCTGGTCTGATCCTGTTTGGCTGCCGCCTCTGTGCATCATGGCACTTTTTCTTCCTAGGGGGACATTAGATGTGCTTCCCTGGTGCTTGCCTCCACAGCCCTGACACACCATGAGGCACTTGTTGAGCAGGTGGTGCGAGACAGCACCATTGCTGTATGTGATACCCCCATGGCACTATGAGATGCAGTTGTTCTGGGAAGCTGGGACCACATGTGCTGATGTGTTAGACCTCCACCTCACCGTCAGATCCACCCACCTTAAATCCCATCTCTGTTTTTTATATAGATTCTGACAGAACAGCTCGAGTACACTGTGTACAGTCAGAGGAAAAGTATTGATTTGCTGTACCTGAATAGAATTCTTAACAGAAAAACAAGCCTAATGTTGCTGGTTTGGGTTTTCTTTTCTCTTTTGACTTTTCTGCGTGGGTTTCTGTACTCACCATATAGTATTTGATCTATGTGAAGTACAGATTTAGAGCTTGATTTTTAAGATAAGCGTGACCCAGGCTCTGATCTGTGCCAGCATAATTTCATAATTTTTTTCATAATTATTTTTTTCAAATATTTTTTAAATTTTTTCAAATATTTTCATAATTATTTTCAAATAATTTCACCCATGTTTTCTTGCCTGTTTTTAACTGAAGTGCTAAGTAATAATTTCCTTCCTACCTGCAAATCAGAGAATCAGATGGGCAGTTACTACATTTTTCTGGGGCAATTATCAGGAACTGTATCTTTCTGCATCAGCATTACCAAAAGATTTCAAAATGTAGCTTATCTGCAATTTACTGGGCCAAGGGACAAGCCTGATCCAAAGTGTATCCTTATCTATTTTGAGGATGTTACTGTGAATTGTTTATTAAAACATTATTTTAATAATAAGTGTAATATACATTAGTTGTGCTCCTAATTATATCATTATGAAAACAGTTAAAGCATTATTAACGTGCACACTATCAATACTTAAAAGCCTCGTTGGCTGATGGTGATAATACAGCTTCACTAGTGGATGATCTATGACTGCAAGCATTAAATACTCTCTACTTCAAAGTCATTAATCCCTACTTTCTTTGAATGCGTTTAATTAAAAAGTTCCATTTTCCAGTAATTGCTGTTTTTATATAACCCTGAAATGGAATTTTATTCAGGCACAAGGTCTTTATATAAACATCCATCTGTCCACAGCGTAGCAGTGCTGGGACAAGTTTTGTGGATTGGGCGAGAAGTGGAGAGATTATGGAAGACTCTGTGTCCCTGTAAGAGCTGTGAACTTTTGTCCTCTGTGTAACAGCTCTGGAGGATTTTTGCTTTCATAATGTTGGTACCAAACAAGGGAATTGCAGAGATAATAGGAGAGAAAATCATGAACTGATGGGTTTAATGTCTGGTGAAGTTGCTTTATTAGTTTATAAAGAAAAGCACATTCCTTATTCTTTTTTTCCTATGTCAAGCTCTGCACTGCAAAATGTCATTTGTTTCTTGTATTGCCCCTTTCTATTAGAACACAGAATTAAGCAAATCTCAATTGCATATATAAAAATGCATCTACATAAGGAGATATATATATACACATATATATATATGCTTCAGGCTGAGAGATATCACTAGTAAAATAGTAAATATGTTAGTATTAATAAGGTTGGCATTCAAAAAGTATGAAATAAATGCATGGAAGTTTGTCAGCTTATTAATCATTCTGTTATAAGTGGTGTTTTTACTTTCATTGCTCTAACATCTAACCACAGTTCATTGGCTAAAGGCCAAGCTAGCTCTTGCATTGGCACATTACCATGTGGTGTAGTTCTGTACTTTTCTTCCATTTATTAATGCTGCAGACTTCCTACAATTCAGGCTAAAAATAGAACTGGTTATGTGAAAAACACTGCATTTGTGCTAGAGCTGCAGTATAGAAACAAGAGGATTTTATATGGATGGGGGAAGAGATTCATGACAGAAGAGCTAGCTGCTTATACTCTGGAAAAAGCTTTCTCTTTGCATGGTTGTAAATAAGATTAGAGTTGCTATGTACACATTTGTCTGAAGAGTGAATCATAGTTGTGGTATTGCCTCAGTATGTATGAATCTCCATGTGTATCTATTCTATGAAAGAAAGCTGATTTTTTGTACAAGGAAACCTGAAAATAGTGCAATGTACAAAAGTGAATTTGTAAAATCAAATGTTTTGTTTTTCAGTATAAAGAGTATCTTCATCTGTGGTACATATATTGAAGAATCCTCAAAAAATACATATACTAAACCAAAACTTCAACCACACCACTGAATTTTTAGACTTGTATTTTGGCCAGGCATAGCCTCTCCCATTGTTCTGCTTTCAGTATCTTTAAGGCAGCATTTGCTGTCTCCAGACAACTTCACCATGAAAACATTCCTCAACTTATTTCCAAGTTGTAATGCAGCTGCACACTAAAAATTTTCAGCATTCAAATGCAGTCCCTACACTCTTGATCTTTTTTATAATGCTGTGATTTGTTTTGTATCAGCAGTAGTTTGATCAAGACAAACAACATACAGGATTCCATCTGAACCTAAGGGAGCTGCCAGGGACACAGGTGAAGAGTGATAGTGGATGCATTTCATAGTCAAAATGAAAACTGATAAGGTCTTATTGTTGCACAAATAGAAAAAGCCAACAGTTTGCATATCAGAAATATCAGGTGTTCAGATTTGACTCAGAACTGCTGAATAGTAGCTTGTTTGCCTTTGCAGAAATAGAGAGGAAGGAAATGTCATGCAGCAACATCACGCATGATAGTGATGGGAGATGGCAAACAGGGAAACAGACCTTTCCGATGCTGTTTCCTAAAGATACTGTTGAACTGGCTGTGATGGTGGATTATTAAGGAATTCTGATTATTAAATATCCGCACTTGGCAAAGAATAAGAGAAGAATGAACCTCTTTTGAAATGCACAACAGTCTCCGAAATCACCTTTGTTTTGTTCTTAACTTGGTAGTGTGAGAAATGAAATTGGTGATTGTGTTAGGAGCAGAGGCAATAATAAACGAAATGAGAATAAATTGTAAGCCATATGATTTTTGAACTATCTAGAGAAAATGAAATTAAGAAAGCTTTCAAATGTCATGTGCTTTACACCAGGCCACTGAAACACACTGAGAAAAAACAACAGTTATGGGGTTTCTTTGTGGATTCAAAACCTATGATTGGGTGTAAAAAACGAGAGATTAGTTCACAGGACAAGGCTCAAGTAAAACGTATTTAATTCAAAATGCTTAGTTCCTCCCGTTAATTACTACAGACCAGCCTTAACCTCCACATAATGGTGGAACTACTTCTGAATCCAGTATATGCTGAAATCAATTAATCTATTCCAATTTACATTAAAATTCAATTTTGTTCTGACAAGCTGTCTGAAACTGATACTCAGCACAATACCAAATGCAGTATAAAGGATCATATCATGCAGTCAACATGATGCACTTTGCAATATAATTTAACACTAATGTTATATTAAATTACAAAGATAAATTTTATAGTCTCTCTTAAAATCATTTAAGAGCTTAATTCTGATATGAGATGTGTAAGACACAAATCTTGCCTATTGATCATTGAATATACAGATAGTTGTGAGAGAAGAATTGCACAATATGATGGGCTATACTAGACTTTTCATTATGATACAGGCTTGCGATTTGATGTATTGATCCTTTCCTGAAACCAGGATCTCTGCCCAAGGAGAAGGCTCAAGCAGGTCATTGCAGAAAACATCCAACAATCTATATACTTTAGATATACTATATACTTGGATGAGGCCACAGTGCACCAGGAGGTCCATAAGGAAGAATTAAACTGTGAATTATTCAGATTCTGGGTTTTCATGGACTTCAGAACTAAGTTCATCAAGAGGAAGATGAGACTTCTGCTGCACGACTTGTTCATTAGCTGAAAATACGTAATAACAAGATGTTTCCTCTGCCATTGGGATTCCACTGCCCTTGCTTTGCCTGGTTTGTCATCAGTGAAAAAGGAAGGGAATCAGATAACCTTCACTCTTCACTGTGGTATACAAAGTAAGAAAAGGCATGAGCCCAGCTGGTGCCAATGATATTAAAAGCTCCCAAGACTTGTGTGATGCTGTTGAAGGGAGAGTCTTTCAAAACATCTCCCCATTGTACAGAGGGTAAATAGAAAAAGAGCATTTACTGAAAGGACATTCTTTTAATGGCTGGGTAATGAGTTGCAAAGTTCTTGCAAAGAGCCCGAAAACTATAAACAGTACTAAAACTTCAAAAAGAGAAGCAATAATGCAAACAATAGAGCTTCTTTCTAAACCCATAAACTATAGATCTAAATAGAAAGATTAAGCAAAATCACAAGGAATTAAAAAAAAAAAAAGAAAAAAGTGCTATTTTTTCAAGAAGTCCAAGGAAAGTGGGTTATCAAATGGTTACAGCAATGACTGGGAGGCCTAAAACAGAATTCATTCCAGCACATGGTGTAATGATGAGCGTACCACCAAAGTGATAGCTAAATAAGGCACATGTCAAACTTATCTCCACAAATGCAACTCCAGCATGAGTGCTTCCCTTCAGCCAGGAAAAAGAGAGCACATCTGTGCAGTTCAGCATTCATTACATGGCACCTGGAAGATACTTCACACCATTCATTACATATAAGCTGAAGATGTCACTAAGAATGCTTGTGTCCAGCGTAAGAAATGCTTTGTTTGGTACAATATGAATGCTAAGGAGGCCCTTAAACAAGGTTCTTCTCAGGGGACAGTGTGCTCAGCTGTTTGCAAAGCATTTCAGCAGCAGTTCTGCAAGAACAAGGACATTGCCAGGAATGTTTTTCTGGTTACAGAAGTGTTGAGCCCTTTTGTTAGTATAGGCACACTGCAGGGAGTGAGAAACCTGAAGTGGGATGCAGGGAAGGAGGGAGAAGCTTTTTGAATTGTAATGAAGGTTGAGTTCCTTGCTGACCAGTCACATGGTTTTGATGCTGTCACTGATGCCACCACAAAAAAAGGGCAGAATTAATGACCATGAGAGCTAGCAAAATCTTCATAATCAGCTGAATTGTTCCAGAGTGAATAGAGGGGAGAGGAGAGGGCAGTGGTGGAAGCTGTTTGCTAGCTGATATATTCAATAAATAAATAAATAAATAAATAAGAGTGAAGGAGAAAGATAAAGAAATTAAATCGGGGTCCAACATGCTACTCAGAATTGGCTGCACTGCTGGTAATTGCTGTGCTAAGAACTGATTCTGTTTCTTACCCACTCACAGTACTTGCCTGGAAAAAAAAAAAAAAGCCACAGGTTTTTTTAGCTTAGCCTTACCTGAAATGAATGCTGCTCCTTTCCATTCTCACTGTTGCTGGGAATTGAAATGGCTGCAGATACAGAGCAGTGTAAAAACATGATGAGCTATGTAGCTTGGGAGCAATTGAGCAGCTGAATACTGCATTATTGAGAAATCATTCGCTACCTCTGGGTGTTAGTGAGAAACTGGAGAGTCCTAGACTGGCATTCAGGGCAGAGCATAGGATGAATAAACATTACTGAGTGCTGAGTATTTACCAGTGAATCCAGCATGGAGCTTCAGGAGTTGCATGTCATCCCATTGCATCTTGCAGGGTTGGCAACACACAGGAAAGAGTGAATTCCAGAAGCCTTGTGGCAGAATTGATCTTATGTTGTTTCCTAAATAACCAAATTATCAATGAAATGAACGACATTTTGCTTAATGTGCAGCAGGCAATCTGCATAGCAAAACAGCCATATTTTCAAGCGACAACACGTGAGAACCATTTAAATATATATTAGTAGTCCTCAAGGGACTTGTAGATAGCTACATGCAATTGTTGGGTTTATCTGCATACCTTACTGTTGCCAAATTACTTCTGGCTTAGTATTTTCGCTCTTAATCTAGTTGAGATAGGAATCTCTTTAGAGCAAGAGGTTCAATATTTTGTAAAATATCCGTGTATGTCTCTGGCATTTTATAAATAATAAATAATAAGCTGTAGATGCTACTGATCATCAATATTGCAAGTGTTAAACTGGAAATTCTAATTCCTAGCTTCTTATGTGATTGCAAGTATAAATATTTCTTGACTCAGCATGGTGAATAGTCACAAAACATGGAACCTTCTCCAGTGTGGAGTGATGGCTGTTAAGTATATCCCAGACCCAGTAAATCTCAGGTTATGGAATTTGTCCCAGAATCTGCTCTTGCTATCGTATTGTGCTGCAGAAACTGGTCCTGCATTTTTTAAAGCTAACACAGAATATCCACTCCATATGGTTTTGGAGATGTACTTAAAATACGAGCCAAGCTCAAGCTGATGCAGTGCTGTCTTGCTGAGCTCTGAACTAGTCTCAAACTATTTCTTTGAGAGGTGTGATCCCATTCATTCTCATGAGTTTTAAGTCAAAACCTAAAGAAAGATTTTTAGCAACGGTTTTTAAGCCTTTTCATTACTATCTGTTTAAATCAGATGTATTTAATTTAGGAGTAAATACAATAGATGTGCCTATACCATATTTCCAAACAGTGTCCCACTTCCTTCTGGATACCAAAAGCTCATATTCCTCCCTACCTATGTAGCAAAACAAAGGACTTCAGTCTGTTTATACACTGCCAATTTAAAAATCTTTGGCACAGAAGGAACTGGAAATACAGAGAGATCAGTAGTCACAGTAAACAAGTCAGGGCTTACTTGATGGTATTGGACTACTTAAACTATTGGGGTTAAGAGCTGCCTTTTCATCCTGTCCCAAAGATCATCTAAGGTTTCATTAAAATAAATATGCAGACTAGATTTTGAATAGTCAGGTTAAAATAACTACTTTTACCATTTCAGCTGAAGTGGTTACTGGATTTGCTGCTTGCTACACCAAGTACTGCAAATTTTCAATGCTGATAATTTATTTGTTCCACATATATCATTACATGGGATGTACAATGAACCTTTCTTATTAGTGTCCACATCTCAGCAGGAGTTTACAGTGGCTCTTCAAAAAGTAAAAGCAGGTGGCAAGGCCAGTATGTCGAGCGGTAGGAATCTCAAAGGCCCTGATTTTGGCTTAAAGTTTGTCATGCAGGGAAGGAGCATGGATATAGTTGATCCACTGAAATGCACTGATGGAAGAGACTTGGATTTGACTTGACATACTGGACAAAAGCTTAGAACAAAGCAAAAGCAATCACCTCCAGAAAAACAAGTTTGTGAAAAACCCTCATTTCTTTCGGTTCATAAAAATTCCAAAACATTTCTCATTTATATCTCCATCATTTTAATGGAAAACAAAGACCATTTTTAAGATGAAAACGTTCTGTAT
This sequence comes from Agapornis roseicollis, assembly GCA_002631895.1. Classification (NCBI taxonomy): domain Eukaryota; kingdom Metazoa; phylum Chordata; class Aves; order Psittaciformes; family Psittacidae; genus Agapornis; species Agapornis roseicollis. The sequence continues at coordinate 239,949 of NDXB01013678.1, forward strand.
TCACATGTGATTCTTAAAAAACACAAGCTATTTTGAGCAGTGAATTGCAAGCCAGCCAGTGAAAGAAGCAGCAATATGTTCCTAGGAAATTTTCATTCCTCCCTCTGTTCTGCAGCGGAATGATATTTTATATTAATTTTGAAAAACAAGCATAAGCAGAGAAATTTAAACTCAGCTTTAAGCCTTCCCTATTTCTAACTTCAGAGAATGAGCCATATTGAGAACTGCAGCAGAACATTACTGTTTCACTACCATACTGCTGGGAGCTCAGAGCACTTGTACAAGGCTTTTACACCACTCCTGAAGTCAGATGTTCAGGTATAGCTCTTTCACAGGGGCTGAAAAAATATCCATAGTGTGTCCCGCTCCTCACTGCAGTCTCAGTAATGCATCATGGACCTCTGGAAATATGTATCTGGTTGTCCACAAAACAGTGTGCAGAGACATTTCAGTCCTTTTCAGAAATCCTGCACCATTCGAGTCAATGGGACCTTTCCCAGGGAAAGAAACTGGGGCTAGAAATTCACTGGCAGCACTAACTGGAGCCGTTCTCCCTGGAGCTCATACAGCCTATGCATAGGGAAGACTGCATTTCAGCATAGAAATAAAATGTCATTGTGTTCAGGTTTGTTAGTCGACAACTCAGAATCTTTGTGGAGGATAAAAAATGATCTCTGAAAGAAAGCACTGAACCCCTTCAGTGCTGCACAGTGTATTATGGGTATACCTCCACTGTCAACTTCCTACCTGAAATTAGACAGTGATTAATACTCCCATACAAATGGGGTTTTGTCACTTTTAGGAAGGGTTGTAAATCTCTCTGAGCTCTGATCATGCAATAGTTAATACAGTTTTCAAGTGATGCAGCCAGGAGAAGTGTCAAGCATCAAAGAGTTAAAAATAAATTTCAGTAAAAACTTTGGGGAAGTCCCTTCGCTGTCCGGTGCCTCACTGCTTTCATTCAGAAAACCTGATGTTACATTATACATTCACATTTTTACATGAAATTTACATGAATATTTTAGCTAATCCCATTCTTTATTTTTTAACTGTGGTTAGTGAAACTTTTGCTTATACAAGCAAAACGGTAACCATGGCAAGATACAATTCTCAAACTTGCTTCTTTTGGTAGACTTTGGGACTCTGGCTTCCCAGCACTTGCTGACCAGATACATTCTCTGCTTTAAAGAAACTGGCTTGGTGACTATGTCAGTCTCAGTTCTCAAGTGTTGCAGGACTCGAGTCCCACTGAATTCCTTTTAAAATGCAAAAGGCATGGAAAAAGCTGAAAGGCTGCAGTGCTTTTGTACTCTTGGCATGTAAGCAGAGGAAGACAGTTAGCTGGGCTAGCTCTGCCACCTGCAGCTCAGAGCCGGCAGAATTACAACGCCTTCACCAGCCTATAACAAACCTTTGCTTCTGGAAACAAAAATCTTATGGAGACAAGAGATTTCACTGAAGAGGGTAATTGCTAATTAAATTAACAATAGAATGCATAAGATTATGGTATGCAAAAGTAAGGTAAAAGAGAGCTTTCGCCTTGGTCTTTCTGCTAATCTTCACTGCTAACAGAATGAGCAGCTATTCTCAGAAAAGAATTAAAACAAAATCATAAGGCTTAAACCATTCTTGGTGTGATTGGAGTGATCTCAGAGCTGAATTTGACTCTCTGTACCTCTGAAGGCTGATTTTGGCTCTGCTAATAGCTGAACAGAAAATCACATGTGGATCCATATCCTCAGAACCCTCTAACTCCTGTATACAGTGTCTCCAGTATCTCCTAGTATAAATCCCTTTTTAAAACACACTGGGTTTGAAACATTTTGAAATGTTAGTCTTCTCCTCAAAAAAGAAAAAAAAAAAAAAAAAAAAAAAAAAAAAAAAAAAAAAAAAAAAACAAAAAACCCAAAAAAAAAACAAAAAAAAAAAAAAAAACCAAAAAAATT
>NDXB01013678.1:241941-267308 GCA_002631895.1 Agapornis roseicollis
AGAAAAAAAAAAAAAAGAAAGAAAAAAAAAGAAACAAACAAACCAAAATCCCCCAAAAAAAGTCATTAAAAAAAAAATAAGTCAAATCCTTCCAGATGTGTTTTACTAACACAAAGAACCATGTGCTTTATTGTGTTCCTTACCTTCACTTCCCTGAGCCTTGAGGGTATAACATTACTATTTTCTCAAGTTGATTCCAAGCCCTGTGATTGATGAATTGTCCATAGGATCCATATGGAACTCCAGCAAAATCCCTGACACTCTATACAGCACCAAAATGTGTGCATGTGTTCCATGTGTACCAGACAGCCACAAATTTCTCATGCCAATGACTTGCCCCACTGTAAGGTCCTGTGTTCATCTCTAGTGCTGAATCCACCTCACAGCTACGGCAGTGAAACAGCAGTGATTCTGCATTAATGGACAGATATCGTTGTGATAAGTTCGAATAAAAAAACATGACTGGAAACTAATTCTAATAATATTGGGTTACTAAGCATCATGTGAAGTTCATTAAGTAGGTTTTAGGTCTGTGGAGGGAAAGTATATAATCTATTGTGATGCACATTATTCCAAATTTGTTTTAAATGGTAAAAGAAGCATAATTTTTCTTTTAACTTTGGGCTTCTTTTAATTGCCCACACACTTCCAATATCTTCTAATGCCTGAAACATCCACATGGAGCCTTATGTCTTTCTGAGGCAGTAAAGGCAATAAGATGGATCTGATCCAACATAACTTAGGGCATTTCACCTGGCAGTAGACACACATGTGGGCAAATGAGACCCACTTTTTATGGTACTCTAACATGGAGCTTGGAAATATCTAACAGAAATATCTAATAATATCTAATATCTAACAGGCAAGTGTTGCCATTAAAGGTTTTGGGTTTCTAGAAATGTAGAAATTATTTCTATGATCATATATTGTCACTGTACTGAAGTCTTTAAGTCTTTAGGGTATTCTCCTGTGTGACTTTCTGAGCTGTGCAGAAAATGCTTGTGGAATAGATTGGTTTTGTTGATGTTCCAAATACTATTGTTATAGTTCTAAACTAAGGACTTGTACATCCTAATATTATCCAATTCTTGAAAAAAAAAAATAAAATAAAATAGATGTTTTGGAAAGGAATTTCACAGAATAAGATTAGATGATCTGTAGGGAATAGGCAGTTTAAGCCTCAGGTTTCTCCTGTATGCCAATGAATGTAGGAATATGTAAAACATTTAGTTGGCTTTGTTTTCAGAAGTCACTGTAAAATGATGCAGTCAAACCAGGTTGCTCACTAGCAGCTAAAGAAGGCAGGTGGTTTTGGCCAATCTAACTCTTGCAGGCATCTTGTCCCCACATTTTTAATCTAGTTTTTTGCAAAAATCAGGTTACTGATTGTCACAGGCAAGTTCCTCGGACTGAAGATAATTGGACCATGATCTTTCCCTCTTTCAGGGATTTCGTTTTGAGTCACTTTAGGTTTCATGTAGGTCTCAAATGTCACTGAAAAGGACTATGAGGTTTATTATCAATCATTGTTAATCCAGTTCATTTTACATTTGTGCTCAATTCACAGAAGCCAGACACTTTTAAAATGAACTCATCACTATAGAGGTCCATGCCCTCTATACACATCCAAAGCTGACCTTGCAATTTTCGTACTTTAGGAAAGGAAATGGTTGTGAAATCCCCCAAATTGGAAGAGGAATTTATGTGAGTCTACACACCTCCCAGACATCCAGAAGATGAGACTGTCCCATGCTGTAGTGTAGGGACCTCAGTGCTTGTCATTTTCATAGAATCATAGAATAGTTAGGGTTGGAAAGGACCTTAAGATCATCTAGTTCCAACCCTCCTGCCATAAGCAGGTACACCTCACGCTAAACCGTGCCACCCAAGGCTTCATCCAACCTGGCCTTGAAAACGTCTGAGATCAGTCAGGCATTGCTACATTTTGGGTCTGTATCCCGTTTTAATCATGTGTGTGAAGAGAGATTATAGACAGGATTAGCATTCAAGATATCTACAGGCAGCAAGAACTGCATAGTTCTCCTCAGTGTGCATTACAGTTAGAGCACAATAAGAAGCATCTTTGCCAGATGATAAAGAAAAAACACTCTCTTTGTTGCCAACAATAAATATATACAAAGGAGTAAATGTGTCATGTGTAAAGTATCCCTAAGGAAATCTTGGAAGGCCCTACATGTATATTTACATACTTCTAGTCCCAGCAGTGGTAGAGCTATGTGAGTGTACTGCTCTGCCCTGGCTAACTAGTTTGTTAAGAATTATCCCAGCTAGCTTTTTCATGCTAGTTACTATCTTCTCATAGTGAGATGATTTAGGCAGCCTTGCCAGAACCCAAGCTTTTGAGAACCAAAACAATGGCATCCGTTATGATCACAAATATCTCTCTCTGACAAACATACACAAAACCTGAGCAAGTGCCTGCAGGCTTCAGAATAAATTGACTAGGAACACAAAATACAACACCTCTTTCACAGCATAAACTGGATCCTGCACATACTTTAGGACCTGATATTGTTAATTCTTGATAGAATATTGAACCAGAGGAAAATCCGAGCCTAAAGTGCACAGCCTGATAGCAGCTCTCCTTCTATTAGATTATCTTGCAGATATTTATCTACAAAAATATATGTAAAAAGTCTGTATAAAAAAAAAGTCAATGAGGCAACTGCAGATTCAATTTCTGCAGTTGGAAAACACAATTCCTCATACTGAAGCTCTTCATTCTCCCTGCTGCTTTATGTTATCTCTATTTTAACTGCTGTTAATGAAAGGCTCATCAAAAGGCATTGCCAGTACATAATAATATTTAAATGCTGAATTAATCTCTCAGTCCTCATGGCAGCTCCCTTTCAGCTATTTTCCCTGCATACTTTGCATTGCCATTTATATGAATCAGAGTAGGGTGCACATGGGGAGAACAGAGCAAACATTGATTGGCCCTGCAACCCAGAAAGAAGAATTTGCCTCATGCCTTACATATTTGTAAAAGCATGAAATGAAAGCATCGCCTGCTGAAGTAAATCCATGATGCTTCTTCAGGAAGGCTTGATAAAATTAAGTAAATAACTCAAAACAAGACTAGGATTAAGTTACACCTTTCTGCAGTTGCCTTTCTAAGTTCTAATAATTGGACCAACTTGTTGCCTTACTTCTGTAGGTTAAAAAGCCCCAAGCTTTCCCCTACTTCTAGAAGTGGTTCTGCTTTGGAAAGGGACTAAAAAGGTCATGTAGGGTCCATGTTTATTCTGTGTCAGCTATTTCCTTATCAAATGTGCTCAGCAAGTAAGGAACCTTTTCTGTCTTTGTGCCCTGCAAATTTCAGGTGGAACCTAGGGGTTCAAAATCCACCTGGATTTATTCTTGTCATGTAGGATGACCAAAAAACAAGACTCTTGCAAGCAAGAGTAAGCCCTCAATTACATGTGTGCAATTCTGTAGTCTTCTGTGTCTTTACGTAAGGTTTAACTGACTGGAAATGATTCTGTGGTGATAAACAGGAGGGAATAGAAACCAGCTCACTGGTTTTTATGCTAGATCTGCTGTGCTAAGAGGAGCAGAAAGCAGTGATTTTAATTAAGTGAACAGATAGAAAATATACAAGACTATTCAAAAAAGGTGTTTGCTTAAAATTCCATGTTTTCAGAAATCTCCAGTTTTCACACAATAGAGTGTTCAAACTGACAAGGAAAATAAAATGCTTCTCTTTTTTCTTGGACATGTCATTCATGGTGGAAAGAGAATGTATAGTCCTCATAACAAAGGCACAAAATTACTTGAATTATTTTACATGCAATAAGAAGATGAAAGATCATTTATGAGGAGTCTTTATGTGGAGTGCAGCAGGTCAGAAGAAGATCACTGTGTGTACATTTTGCTGCATGGGAATGATAAGCTGCTATGGGCATTTCATTATTTATTAACTCATCTTTGCAGCTTTGGCAATCAAGCATGAAAGTTTTCTACTCTTCTGAAATCTCTGCGGTCTGGAAAACCAGAGTTGAAGTTTATCTGATTTTTTTAATTATTAGTTTTTAATATTTAAGATATCACATAGTGGGTAAAACTCTTCTTCAATTCAGTTTTGATCCTCTAATGCCAGAGCAGATTAAACTGAGGCGTACAAGGCATACTCTGTTAGCAAGTGTAAAAATAAAAGCCAAAAAATATACTTTCCAGCCATGTAAACACTGATCAACTGAGTCTTTGCTTGGATGAAATCATTCTATTCTGACTTTTTCTTCCAGTTGTGTGTAATACTGGAGCCAATGCAGGAACTGATGTCAAGACATAAAACTTACAATCTAAGTCCTCGAGACTGCTTGAAGACTTGCTTGTTTCAAAAATGGCAGAGAATGGTGGCCCCACCAGGTATGTTTCGTTTCCAGTATTTTACCTATTTTATAGTTAAATTAATATAGAAACAATGGGGAAAATTGCTTACAAAGCAAAGTAATAAGAATTAGCACTGTTCCAAAAGTAAGCCTGAAAATGATTCTGATGTTTTATGATTTCAGTCTGACCCAAGTGATTTATAGATGTGCACGTTCAGATGGTTTCACTGACTAGGATATAATTTAGTACAAAAATATGTGTAGATGGAATGCAAAATGCCTACTGGTTCCATTAGAATTCATCATTTGTGTAATTCAGCTTCCTGCTGTGATTCTAAAATTACAGCTACAATTCATAATTAATTGTCTTTGAGACTAATATAATGTTATTTACAGGCCTGAACCTAATCTCCTTCCTCTTACACCTCAAAATAATAATTCTCTCTTTTTTCAAATTACTACAGATTTTTATATCCAAGACTATTCACAGGGGTGCTCAGGCCAAAATTTGAGAAGCACAATTGGCCCTCTGTTCCTTGCCTATTTAAGTAAAGTTATGTAATTGTCCTGATTTGTCTGAGTTTGGAAGACTTGCTGACAAATGGCATGCTTTAACATGTTCTTTTGGGAGCGTAAGTTTTAAAGATGAAGCCTAAATTAGAGGCAGAAGGAACTCAAATGGTAGTTGCTTGTATGCTGCATAGATGGCAGCAGAAAGATACAAAGCTACCTTTAGCCTTTGCCTCTGGATGGGTCAGCTAAGGCTGTACCCTGCATCAGAATAAGACTTGGAATTTGATTATAATTGTTGCTTGCTGTGTGACCTTCAGCAAGTTACACAATCAATTTGATTGGTAGTTATCTTCTTGTTCTGATTGGTAAGATGCTTTCAAACTCGTGAGACCCCACTTGGAGTATTGTGTACAGTTCTGGTGTCCTCAACATAAAAAGGACCTGGAACTGCTGGAACAAGTCTAGAGGAGGCCACGAGGATGATCAGGGGGCTGGAGCATTTCCCATACAAAGACAGGCTGAGAAAGTTGGGGCTGGGGAAGTCTGGGGAAGAGAAGGCTGCATGGAGATCTCATAGCAGCCTTCCAGTATCTGAAGGGGGCCTACAAGGAAGCTGGAGAGGGACTCTTCATTAGGGACTGTAGCAATATGACAAGGGGTAATAGGTTAAGACTTAAACAGGGGAAGTTTAGATTGGATATAAGGAAGAAATTCTTTCCTGTGAGGGTGGTGAGATGATGGAATGGGTTGCCCAGGGAAGTTGTGAGTGCTCCATCCCTGGCAGTTTTCAAGGCCATGTTGGATGAAGCATTGGGTGGCATGGTTTAGTGTGAAGTGTCCCTGCTTATGGCAGGGGAGTTGGAACTAGATGATCTTAAGGTCCTTTCTAACCCTAACTATTCTACGATTCTATGTTTCTAAATATCTTTATAGATAGTGCTGGGAAAATAAGCATCATTATTCCATTATATAAAATTGAAAGCAGATTCTGTTGGTTTGGGTCCAAATATTATTACATGGTTCATATGTTAAATCTACTACTAGTAGTAAACATAGAAACTTAAAACTACATGAAAAAATATTTCACCACTTCTGCTTATGGATCATTTTAGTGCACTCTTTCCAATACCTGCCGTTTGCTTTCCTTCTTACCATTTTATTGCAGCAGAACCCACAAGGCAGCCAACAACCAAGCGGAGAAAAAGGAAAAACTCTACCAGCAGCACTTCCAACAGCAGTGCTGGGAACAATGCAAATAGTACCAACAGCAAGAAAAAGTCAGCTGCTGCAAACCTGAGTCTATCAAGTCAGGTACCTGTAAGTCTCACCTTCCTTTTAGGCCTGAATCTCTTATGGTGCTTTAATTTTTCCCTTACATTGTAAAGAAGGTGCATTCTTGAGCCTAAACTATCACAAACAAAAAGCAATCTTGCACAGTATGCTGTGGAAGCTGAGGTATTAGTGGAGAGATGTGAAGAAGCCATTCTGCAGTGCAGATTTACTGAATGACCCTCAAGCAGGGGTATACTGAGGATAAGATGTGATTTTTTTAGGGCCTGGGCCACCTCCCCTTCTTGTCAATGGGAGTCCTTCCGCTGGCGATGGGACTCAGACTAGGCCTCATGTTCTTAAACATGCATGAATCTTGCAGACTTCCACTTGCCAGGTGTTAAGAGATGATGAGTCTCTGTGGCACAAGACAGCCATACCTGAGCTGACCCCTGGTGTCCCTGCGTTAGTACCTTACCTCTAATCTGTGCTGGGTTCAGATGCTTCAGTGTAACAGGTTATGAATTTACTTACCTGCAGACATTATCTCTTTTTCCAACCACTTCACTTGCAGAAGGTAGATCCCCTGGAATATGGGTTTCAGCTTATCCACCCTGCTAGTTGTAACTGTTGACATCCTAATTATATAAGGAAATACCAATTCACTTCCAGAACTGTACAACACTTTGACAATGTCATGTTTATTGCCTTAGTCACAATATAGGGGAAATCAGACCCCAAGTTATAACAAGTGCTCTTTAGTCAATAAGGAGATAGCTTATGCATTTTAAAGCTAGGGAAATTAACTTGATATTATAGAAAATACAAAGTGGTATCTTGGGAATAACATGCAGGGATTTTTATTGAATTTCTGATCAGAAGATAGGAAAGGTCTGGTCTCCTCTGAAGCCTGACAAAGAATATAGGCCTTTTGTTAGCACAATGCAGGCACTTCCTAGGAAGCTTGAATACTCAGATAAAAAAGAAGACTAGACTAACACCAGTGAAACGAAATGAAGGTTTTTGTTTAGCAACTGATTCAGCAATCCACTAGCTTACAGAAGCTTTGGGTTTCAGTGCATTAAACTCATATTTTCTCCTTGTCATATTAAAATTTTTGTGTGGCTCACATCCCTGGAGTCAGATTCTTTCCCTAATATAGGCATCTCTGGGTTTTTCTGGCAGCACAAAGCAGTCTGAAGGCTAGTTACCTGATTCCCTGGTGCCAGGGACCACTCTGTCTCACTGACTGTGTCTGCCAGAAAACCCTTTGGATCAATAATCCACCATATTTAAGAAAAATCATCAATTAGGTACAAAACTGAGCAACCAGCTAGTTTCCTGCTGTCTCCAAGTTTAAAGGACAGTAAACTCATTTTATCTTGGCTACTCCCTGCCCCAAGTTCAGCTCAGTAGGACTAGACTCTGACCCCCTGCCTCTCTTCAGTCTGCTTCTCCCTGGAGAGATGGCTTCTATTGGCTTCAGTGGTAGCCATGTGTGCTTGTATGTTTGAGTGTAATTGCGCCCTTTAAAAGTTACCTGTCACTCCAAATGATATCCAAGCTGACTTCAGGTACTGAAAGGCTACTCCTGCCAGATGAAGTAGTTAAGGCTACTCTTCCTGATGGAGGTATTTGAGCATCTGAGACATAATGGTGAAGTTTATCATGAAATACAGGGATGGGTTTCTCGTCTTCATTGACTTTTCAGGATGCTGCATAGTCAATATTTTCCAATTTGTTTTCTATACCAGAGTAGCAAGATGGTCCCAACTCTTTGTAAGGAAGATCAGGTTCCATTTTTAGGACTCTGAAAAGTAGAAAAGGCTCAGCTATTTGATTTGACATACAACAGCTCTTCTCACAGCAAAGATAGCAAACCAGATGGAATTAATGGTTGGGCCACCCTCTAGAGTAGACAGAACTCAAAATAATTTTAGCAGTAGGATATTTTGGTGCAAAACTATTCAACACTTTTCAGTTAAATAGCGAGATGTTTCTTCTAAATTATGCATTCTTTGAAGTGGGCCTTATTACAGGCATGCCACTGCTTTCTGAAGGTAGCTGCAGGTAGCAGTAGCTTGCTTTCTATTTTTTTAACGTAACTTTACCTTAGAGATAACCATTTGATAGTTAATGCTTAACTTCCTCTATATGCAATAGAAGACAAGATAATCTCAAACACTACTTGATTGTTTCCAATTAATCAAAAGCTTCATTTGGCCATAGAGCTTTCTGTGAGTGGGACTTTCGTGCTCAGTAAAAAAATCTTCTGAAATCAGTCATTTTCAGTGGTAGAAGCATTTTCCTGCTCACTAGAGAAGGGGAATGAAATCACTGCATCTTCTGTCCAGATGACTCACATAACTAGAGCTAGTTTTGATTCCATTTTTCCCATACTCTCCTCTGGAGAACCCTAACACTGAGCTCACATCCATACCAGACCTGGATTAATATGAAGTCATGTACTTCAGCTTTCTCTTTTTCTCCAGTGATTTTGTCCCAGCCAGCACAGTCTGTCTACCATAATAGAATTTAAATCCTACTTTCCTGTCACTTTTATACTTATGTGTTGTTTTCTGTTTGATAGTAAATTAATCCTGGTTAGATAATGCTTGCTTATGCTCTATCCACTGTAATGTTTCTTGGTTTAGGACATTAGTAATTATTCTATTTCACTCCTATAGTAATGCTGTGTACACTCTGGCAAAGATGTGAACTTCACATATACCTCATCCACAGTTCTCATTCACACTATTAACTTCTGTTTCTTTAATGAGGTGTTCATGTCTGGAGAGGCAAATGTACCATGTGACTGGAAAGCAGCTGGAGTACCATCAGCTATGACAAAGCTTGAAACTTAGGGAGATTTGTCATTTTCCTATAACCCCTTCCAGTTCTTCAGATAAATACATGGGGGTAAGCAAACCCCCAATGAGGTGGAACAGTAATTGTCACATACACATTCTTCTTCAGTAATACTAGGTTGTGCCGTTTCCTTTACCTGCATTATTTCCTGTTCTTCAGGCAGGGACAGTGCTGACAATAGAACCAAGCCCAGAGACTGCAATGATGTGGTTGTATCTCCATACATGTATCAGTTAGATTGGCACTGCACCCTGAAGTTCAGTTGCTGAACCCTAATTCATCAGTATCATCTGTGCCCTTTGTGTTGCCTTAAATTTATTAGCACTTTGACTGTGCTGACACATTCTGATACATTTTTAATAAGAGTCTTCAAAAACATCTTAAGGGTCTCTGCCAGTGGGTGGGTATGCATCTTCCCTCTCATCAGTAATTCGAGAAGGGTCAGTCTCTCTCTGTCCTCATATCTGTAACTATTTTTCTGTATTTTCTCAGCTCTCTAAACAAAATACAATGTTTTGCCCTTTGACAGTCACTTGTACTCTATTACACTCATTTTCCGTTATAGTGGTAGGAAAAACAGTGGTTTCTGTGATTCTGATAGTGCCCATGCTATTAATGGCAGACCTTCAGCATCTTTTGTCAATCCCAATCTCATGGGACATTTCATGCCTACATTGGCCTATTATGTGTCCAGTGATGCTTTTGATCTGAATTCCAGAGGTGTTGACGCAACACATTGAAGAGTGTTGGAAGTAGAACCAAGTGCCACCAGAGTTACTCCAATAGCACAAATATAGAAGCAATTTTCTCACCAGAAGTTTTCTTCTTTCAGGCTGTCCTTGGAGCAGGCTCCATACTGCCAGTGCTTTCCACAAATACATTGGCTTTTTTAGTGCATAAAGAAAGCTGAGACAACAGGGACCAGAAACTGTAGTCCCTTCAGCTGTCTTAGTCTCAATAGCTGCCAGTCATTTGAAAAGTACTTAGATTTGTTCATGTTCTTGATCACATCTGAACTTTGGAAGAAACGCGAACCCATTGGGCAGAAACTGGAATTATCAATTTCCTTTTTCCTCAAAATTAAGATCAAAGATGGGCAAGACTCTTTCCACAAGGTTCACAGAAAACATGGCTTTCTAATATTAGCCTATGATTTCACAGAAATAATTTGTCTAATTTGGGTGTGCCATTGCCTTGTCCCTTGCACAATACTAATCTCTTCTGTTTGAAGCTAGCTGCAGTGTTTTCCCAAATCTTCGCTCAATTTTCAAACCTCTTTACTGGCTGAAATTGCATTCATTTACATTTTTCATATTCTTCTGTTTCAAACAAAACTTTCTTGCAAGTTCAGACTCTTGTACATAGAACAGTGACTTGTACACAGTGATCTGTAGATTATAGGTAGTACCCGCAAGCTCATCAGAAGGGGTCCATGCAGCTATTATCATTAAAGCATAACTTTCTCCTAAGTTCAATGAAAATAGTGCACATTGATCCATATTCATCTATTTGAATTTGGAAATTTGACAGCAATGCACAACTCTCACAAATTCTGAGAACCTTTGCTCTAGGCTGCTCTCAGTCATAACCATAAAAAATAATAGGTGGATTTTACTTTCATTTAGTAATGAAGAGCCTGTTGAGTGTAATACTACAACCATGAACCCAGTGAAATATCATTTGCACTGGAAAGAATAAACCATCATTACATGCCACTAAGTAAATCAAATGTTCTTTGTTACATCCAGAGTCTTAATTAGAGCCTCCTTGCATTCTTTAAGCAATACCTCAATAATCTCTCTTTCTCTTTGTAGTTCTCTGTGAGCTCCTCAAAAGGCAAAGCAATAGGTAAACCTGCTAATGTGGAAGGGAGCACTCTCTTACGTGTTTCAGAAAGAAGTGGTGGGTTTAGGTGGTTTCTAACAGATGTTGTAGCACCAGAGCAGCAGTGCCAGGGCCAGAAGATTAGTGTCAGAAATTATCCTATGTCTCAGAACCCTGCAATTAAGAATCTAAGATTTAGCTGTAAGGAGATGAGAGTGAGCAAATTGATTTCCAGTTTTTATGCTTTATAAAAAATATTCCAAACAAGACCAGAATGTCAAGTTAACAGAGAGGGCCATGATGAGATGTGAAAGATAACCATTTTCCTCTACAAAGTGTTTACTCTGAAACCTAATTAAAATGTCAGTTCTGTTTCTATAGATCATTTCAACACCAGTGTCAGTCTGATGCTTTTGTCTTGGGAGCAGTGACCATTATGGGTGTGGGCAGCAATGGAGTTTCCAGTCATTAATAATTTTTGTGACAAGGAGATAAGAAGTGAATTATTGAAACAATCACCACTCATGCAGTTCCATAAGAAGGAAGGAAAGCAGGAGGAGGTGCCCTTGTTCCTTTGACTTAGCATTTAGGGGCATGCTGGCTGCTAAAACTAGTGCAACTTTCAATCCTTGGAGTATGAGTCTTGCTCAAACAACACACTTGATAGTTTCAGGCATTTTAAATTACCTCAGGCTTGTGAAGCACTGTTTGTGTATTTCGAGGGACTGTGACATCTAAGCTACCAACTGATCAGTGTAACACACTTACCAGGGCAGAGAGCAACAAAGACAGCAGGCATAGGGATGGGGAATTTTACATGGCCCACCACACATTTTTTACTACGACACTACAGTAAGGCATTGTGTAGCCATAGAATGATCTTTTAAGATCCCAAGTTAAAAAGTTTAGTTATGTAACTTTGGGGCTAGGTAGAAAAAAGACGAAGCCTGAGAAATAACCGGTCTGTGAAATAGAAGTGCTTGCATTAGAGTTGTGTATGAAGTAATTGCTGTGTGTAGTTTATATGCATCAATTTAAGTTTGGATGGTAATTAGGGTTATTTCAGGATGTAAGGTATGATATACATGAAAGCTGCTTTTCTGGTTATATTATTAAATTTCTATCACATAATGTAAAACATCCACTGCTTTATTTACAGTGCTTCACTGCAACCATATTTTACTATCATGAGACATTCCTTGACCAAAAATGTTGTTTCTAATCACAGAATAAATTAATAAGATTGAGTGACTACAATCTAAATCTTTTTTTAAACTAACCTAGTCAAATATGTACTACCATAACTAGGCCATAGCAGTGTATGCTGCCATGCAAGAGACTAGGGTTTAATTCTTGGATTCTGCTTCTCACTCCATGAGCAGGAGCTAGGAGCACTCCAGAGCTGCAGCCTCAACCCTGGGAGGGATGGAGCCTTGTGTCATTCAACAGCAGTGACCCCCACTGGCCAATTTAAGGAGAAGCATTGAGGGGCTCTAAAAGGAGTCACTTCCAGTCCTCCTCAGAGGTTGGTGGTCATTGCACGGGATCTAGTGAGTGGAGGTTCAATGGGGTGCACTCGGTGGGGTCTTCAGCTTTCAGTCTGAGGAGCAGAATCCTCTCTGGGGAGGAACCAGCATGTGCGCTTCCTGAGACACTATTTTTGCCTGACATAGCTATAAGTGGCAAGATTGTCAAGAATATATATACTATTTTTTTCAAATGTCCTCTGACTAATGCTGTGATATCTATCTTTCAAGTAGAACAAGGAAAAACTCCACTAACCTCAATAGAATTGTAGTTTAATTCACAGAGAGATAGAGAGATCCTCAATAGCATGAAGAGAAGTGCAAACTGTCCTCTCAGTGGGTGTCTTTATAGTAAAGGAATTTTATTTGTAAAGAATCTTAGAAATTAGAGCTGGACATACTTACAAAGTCATTGACCATCTCCCCACTAATGCAAAATGTTTCCTACCACAGACTGAGATTTTCCCAGCCCAGTGTTAGGTGACCTGAGCAGCAAACCTAGCACTGTTCCAGTGGGGTCATTAATCCTCAGTCTGCAATTCTCAGGAATATTGTTTTAGCAGTGGGGATTGCATTTCCATTTACTTAATATCATCTTAGTACCCTAGTTCACAGCTCATCAGATTGACCTAAAGTGGTCCTCTTCCTTTTAGCACTTGCAGCTATTAAGCATGTCTACCCCTCCCAATCATTTGGTGGATGTAATACATATTTAATTCCTTCACATGGCCCCCCCAGTCAGCTGTTCTAGCCCCACAGTTATTTTTGATGCACATCTCTAAGTCTCATCCAAGTTGCTGACCTTTGGCTAGTATGGCAACAGGGAGAACTTGAGGTCCATAGTCAAGAGCGTTGAAGTAAGAGGAACTGTTGCCACTCGGTTTGTGGTTCTGTATTTCAGTCACTGTGGTCCTTTTTGCCTGCCATATCACACTGCACACTCAAACCCAACTTGCTGTCCTCTGCCAGGTCTCTCTTGTCATTAATGCTCTCGCCATACAATGGGGTCAGGTCTGGTTCAGCAGTGCACACTATACACTGTTGTTTAGAGGGGTGGAATAAATTAGAATAAACTTTTGATTATAAATACCTTTGTCTTTTAAACTTCTATGTCGCAAAGCTATCTGTGAGTTTTATTTAACCTAACATTTTATAGCTATAGAGAGTAACAAAATATAGACAATGTAAAGAAGAAATCATGCAACAGTTTCCATCTACTCACAAATTTTTTACATAGCACAGGCTGAAAATATGATATAAACATTCTTCTGTAGCATGTCAGCCTTTGCTGAGGGATATGAGAAACTGTAAATACTTGCAGGCAATAACTGGTATTGTTTCATGGTGAATGAAGTACATGGATGATTAAAAAGAAACTTTATTGAATGCAAACATTTGTCTTCTGTTTGCTTTTTACAAATGCTTTTACATTCCTAAGGAGGAACAGATCCTTTAAAATACGAGTCTGTTGATCACTAGGATTCTTGGAAGGGCTTGTTAAATCAGCAGGTACAAAGCTAGACATCTGGAATTACTGCACTTTTACCAAACGCTAGCTGATGCCCTGCCACCTCTGCTGCATGAAAAGATGCATCCCACATATTTCTGTAGCAGTTAGCACAGCAGCCTGATTCTCTGTTGAGCAGAGAGAACAAGAGAGCTCTCTGGCTTTGCACCTTTGCTTTCCAATCTCAAGTTTGCACCTTTCTATCCCATGCTGCTTAGGTTTTTTGCAGCAAATCTGTGATGCACTGGAGTACAGTAGGCGGTTTACTTGTTTTCATGGAAGGACAATTTGTACTTAAAGCAGTGATTAGATGAATTCTTTCTTTCTTGCATGCTTCAGTTTTTGATGACTACTAGCTTCATCAGTGTAATTATAATTAGCACTCTTCATCTTCCTTTTATGGTACCAGCTGGACAGATTGGTCCTCTTACTGCACAGATTGGCGGCAGGGTTGCCTACATGGAGTTAGGTGACAGGCACCATGAAATAACAGATGGTAAATTCAGGGCTTGTTGGCAATCAGCAGGTTTTTGCTAATGACTTAATTAGCTATGCAAATTGTCAAATCAGTGTGAACATTGTTTTTATCGAAAACTTTACCTAAATTAATTACCATAATTAAGTAGCAGAATGTCAAGTATATTGGATGCGTAAAAGGGCTTGGCTGACTATGGATAAGAGTTACCATCTTTATTAGAGTGCTGTGCTCCACATTGGAGAAGTCTGAGGATAAGAAATGCTGTTTCTTTTAAACTACTTCTATAATGCGCATCTCACCAAGTTCCAGCCAAGACACACCCTGGTGCCTTTCCAAATAAAATGGCTCAGGAAAGAATTACAGGATGAAGGCTAAATATTCCAAGCAGGAGTTTAAGGCCTGCTTATTTGCTTAAAATCACGCACTTGTTTCAGACTACCAGCTTTTCTGTTCTGGGGTTTCTGAGATCCAGAGCCATAAGCATGCAACTAGAGAGATGTGTTATAGCTTTTCATTAAAATTAGCAATAAAGTGTAAGCCTGTCTCCTGGTTCCTACTATACAGGAACTTTTAACTCTGTTATTCAAATGTCACAAAGTTATGAGATGCAAATTCTCTAACATGATTTTTTTAAGTTGATTTTTTCTCTCTCAAGGTTTCCATATAACAAATATTGGGTGCTGTTCACAGGATGTGATGGTGGTAGGAGAACCAACTCTGATGGGCGGCGAATTTGGGGATGAAGACGAAAGGCTTATCACTAGATTAGAGAATACACAGTATGATGCAGCAAATGGCATGGATGATGAAGAAGATTTCAACAATTCACCTGCACTGGGAAATAACAGCCCGTGGAACAGCAAACCTCCTGCTAACCAGGAGACTAAATCTGAAAACCCCACACCACAAGCTTCCCAATAGGTTATTCTGCAGCAGTACCCACTGCAGTGTATGTCAGTGGGTTATTAATTACTGTTGCACAGCATTCCTCAAAGTAAAATTTAAAAAACCACCTTTCAATAGATATCATTTCAAAGTATCTCTTTCTAAACTAAAGCTATCCAACTTTTTTAATTAGGGAAAACTCTTGTATAAGCTTCCGTATGAATTTCTTGGAAGCATTCACATGCAATGTGATACTGGCACTGACCTCCGTTAAAATAATTGAAAATTAAATAGCATCTCATGGCAAATTTCTGACAATGTATTTTATTGGAAGGGGTTGTTTTTTTCCTCATCAAACAATGGCCATATTGAAACAAGTCATCAGTGCTCAGGATCTCATTAAGGTAACTATGTAAAACTTTTTACAATTGTAATATATTTTCTGCTTTTCAACTTGCACCTGAAATTTCTTGTTTCAGAAAAAGATCAGTTTTTAAGGAAAAGTAATTTAAAGTAACTTTTGTTCTTTCCTTAACTTTTCTCTCATCGGTTAAACATTTCAAGGATCCAGCATTTTTCATTTACGTTTAGCTGATGCCAGTAGATTCTTGTTCCATCATTTAATACAAAAAACTGAAACAAGAAATGTCTTTTTTTCATCAAAGACATGAGAAATATTTTTATGTGGAAAAAGACACCCAGTCCTATGAGAGTTTATGCTTTGTAAAATTGCTGTCGATCCAGATATTTTAAAGCCATGTAATCCATTAACTCTGTGGGCAGCTTAATAAATCTAAAACTTTTGTGTTTTTATTATTGTACCTGAGTTGGCTTCGTTGTTATTTCTTTTCATAGTATATTTCTTGTATAATATTTTTGTAAAGCCCTCAAACCTTTTTCTGGTTTTCTGGTTTACCTTTTTTTTTTTTTTGTTTCTTTTTTGTTTGTTTGTTTTTTTTGTTTGTTTATTGTTTTTTTTTTATTCTGGTGTATTTATGTGAAACTTTATAAAAGAAACTAATTTTTTTCATTTACATATTAATATGTTCAACTCATCATGTAAAGACACAGTGAGTCAGTGTGTTATATAATACAACTGTATTTTATGTATGCTTTGCCAATAAGTGTGCCAATAAACTGTGTTAACAAATATGCTCTTATATGGTGCATTTACAGTTCCTTGCATGCAAAAATCACAAACTCATGTGCAGAATGATGCACCAGGAATTTTTGGAATTGGTGTTTCACTGAACTACAGTCTTCTTCCAGCAGAAAAGAATGTCTGCATTTCAGATGTGAATCACTTACAGCTCAATTTGGTTAGAGGCTCTTTTTTTTAACATTAATGATGTGTAACACCATGGGTAGGTAGCATCAGTGAGAGCTGAGCACAAGGGAGTGAGGACATCTAGCAAGCGCCCCTCCACCCTGAACTCTGCATCCCTCACCTTCCAGGGCTTGGGCTTATCAGAGCAGGGATTTCCACTCTGCTGAATTCTGTCTCATGGTTTTATGATGAGTCCCTCAACTGGGGCTGAGAGGGTTTTAAAAATTCTCCTTTTTCCTTCCCTTTGCTGTCAAATCACTTGTTCACAGGAGCAAGCAAACCCCCTGGGCTGATGTAGCCACTCTGAATACAGCCCAGTGTGTAAAGCCCCTCAGCTGAGCCCAGAGGCACCCGCCTGTGTCCTGAGGCAGCTGAGAAGCCCTGCAAAGTGGCAAATACAGGGAAAATTACCAACACAGACATACTGAATCTACGCAATCCTGCCTTTTGTGCAGGAGAGTGAGGTTTTGGTCTTGACTGAAACTGTACTTTTAATATTGCTGATATCATAAAAGCATCTGAAGAACTCCCAGGTTTTTTCTGAGTTGCTGTATGTATACCCAGAAGCCACTCTAGGGAAATGTGCCCCCCCAAGCATACATGCATACTATTTAAGCATGCTTTTGCTGGATGTGATTGCAACAAATACTTTTTAAACCCCCCTTTGAGAAGACATACAGTCCAAAGCACGCTGCATGGCCACATGGTTCTTAAACAGGAGTCAGCTCCCTCCCTTCCTGAAGGATGAACCTCAGCTGCCAATATGGGCCCTGTTCTCCTGCAAACAAAATCCTCCTTTGGTGAATTTTGGTAGGCCTATTGTAGGCCTCACAGGAAGATAGTCTAAAAGGGGCTACAGGATTCTGTAGGAACTGGAGCACAAGGATATAGACTGTAGGGTAGAATTTAAGCTAAATAGCAAACATAACCGAGTGCGTCAGCATAAATACCAGTGCCACTCCTTCATAGCATTTGCAGGAGGTAAGAAACTGTAGGTCTATCATTCAGTGACTATATCAGCCCAAATTTTTCCATGTAAATAATTAAATTCACAATGTATTCCATTAAGGCTCCTGTATAGCTGCTATAACATTACAATTATACACTGTAATTCTAATGTTCAAAACCACTAATCATTCATATTACTTTTCCATGAGCACATTCTAAAAGGCGTTGCTTATTATTAATCTTTCACAACTGGCACTACTATTTCAATTTTTAAAAGATTTATGGTGTCATATTACTCCTGTTGTTTCAGTAAATAAACATAGAACACTTGAAAAATGGGTAACAGACTCCTTAGAGTGCCGTCCTTGAATTAATCTGGAAGGACACTTTCTCCATATCTCCTCAACAACCCTGTCTACCAGCTATCAATCCACCCTATTGTGGTTGGGGTGAACAACAGACGGAGCTAGCTGATTTTGTTTATTCACTTATTTATTCATAAAAGAAATGTGCAAATGGGCTGGCTCAGTGAAGCGGTTTGAGGTGGGCAGCAGCTGACCACACAGCCTTGGCACTGCTGCTTCCTTCAGCCCCAAACCCTGGGCTACTGCATGAGCTTTTCTTACCATGTTTGAAATGACACAGTAAACTCATCGAGAAGGACGCTGTGGTCCTGTGTTTGATCCCATGTGTTTGTGCCTTGTCCTTGGGAACACTCACTACAGGTAGAGAATTAAGGTACAGTGATCACATTAACTACTGGACTTTATGCCTTTTCGGTGTGGGTTGCAGTTAAATGACGCTGCAGCTCCATAACTATCTGGTGCAGGAAGTAGAAAATGTGAATAAAGATCTCAGGTGAGTTGAAGTAACAGGTTCATGAGAGCTGAGGTTGCAGCCCAAAGAATGAAAGCTTGAAACCAACAATTAATTTTACTGTAATCTAATCTCACCACCTACAAGAACATTGTATCTCTCTCAGAAACTGGAAGGAAATAATGCTGTTGACACTTTCCTCTGGGGAGCCCTGCAATTATTAAAAGGAGGAAGGAAACTTATCTCATGATGCTGAAATACATTTAAAGAGAAAGCTCTTGTTTGTTTTAGCAAAATGGAGGGAAATGCTGGCCCTGAGAAATGCCCTTGCAAATCAGAGAGAGGAAATTCCAGCAGTTTACTTAGAAAAGCAGAATCATCACATAATTAATAAAGTGACTAAGAGCACTGATAACTGAGCTGGTTGCTGTTTCAAAGGACTTGGACCATGCAAGAGCCATACGCACTAGTGGGTTTTGTTATTCTTTGAATTCCTTTGTTTAAGAATCTTAATATTGTTTCAGGGCTTGGGTCAACAGAGTCCCCTTCCCAGAGAGCTCCAACCTCACATGAGCCACCAGCTGGTCTCACTAGCTGCACCTCATGAGAGCACAGCAGTTCGTAAAGCAATATTTGCAGCTTTGTAGTCTTTTCAGAAAGAAGGTGTCCTCATGTTTCATCATCTATGCATTGGTGTGTATGAATGTAATAACGCCGTAGGATAATTCAATCTGGAAGGGACCTTGGGATTTATATATTATTGTATGCTTGCAGCATCGTGAGCCTCTGTGAAAGTCATGAGTGGCTGGTTTGCAACCTTGGTCCTGAAGACGGTGCTACACTCACACATTAGGGAAGTGTAGTCAACTTACATCCTTGGGGAACAGAGCACAAATACCCAATGACCAGAGAGCTGCCAAGGAAAACAAGTCTTGAAGTGTGCAGAAAGAGATGGGGCTAGAGGGGAAGGAAACCACTGAATGGAATGGCAAAACACTGGGCATTACTGGGTTTTCTCTACGATAGGTTCCTTGCCCAGCTTCTGCTGCAAAACACCATTAAAGGAGCCTAAATGATAGAACAGCTGTAAGAACAGGCTAAATTTTGCAATTTCATGACCTCCATGAAAATCCCATTTTAGCAAAGACAGGATGAAAGAGAAAATGTGGATGATTGATATTGAAGGAAACCCAGTTTGTGCCTAATATATCCTGGAGAAACTGCTAATGGAAATTGAATAGTCCTGAAAAGATTTCCTGAGACTGTAACTCTGATCAAGTAGCCCTATGGTGATATATTGCATGTCCAAATTAAAGCTGCCCTGGGGCACAAGTAACCCTAGCAGTTGGTTTTACTGTGTAGGACTGGATGATTTGTATGTTTTTTCTTGCTTTTTGACAGCATATTTTTATACAAGGCTAAGGCCCAAATCTTCTGCTATGTAAGAGGAGCTACTGAATATTTAACATCCCATAGAACTGATGTTGTGCTGGTGTATCATTATGCTTCTACCAGGAAGTCTGGTGGTACCCCAGCATTGCAGAGTGCCAGATGATACCTTTGGATAAAGAGTCACTTTTGGAAGTCTCTAAATGTATGGACCATGCTGCTATGTTTCATGAGAAAATATGAATTTCCATTGAACACTCACAGTATTAAAATCTGTTCTAATTTAGTGTGTTATTTTGGCAGCAACTAGTACCAGTTCTTTTCAAGGGAGAGCCTTTATTAGGAACAGTGATGGAGCAATCTAACTGCAGGAGCATTTCTTCTATGACCCTATGAATCAGTTCTGAAATAAAAGAACTATATCCCTTACACCATGAAATAATTTTAATGGGTCTTTGGGCAGTCTTAATCCATAAGCACACTTTAAAACACCATTATGCAGTAAAGATGACATCAGAGAATAATACACTTGTGCACACAGAATCAAAACTTTATAAAAAGCATCTAGCCACAACAGAGCAGAACCACCCCAGCTCCCCAAAAAACCCCTGACTGTGCTTCCATCAACTTTACAAGGAGCAGGAAGAGATTGATAAGCTTCTGTTTGGATAAGTTACTAAATGCACCCCAGATAGCTCAGGTGCTGAATGCCATTACAGCACATTAATGGGGGAACATGCTTCAGCTAAAAGCAGATAAATGTCCACCAGGGTGCATCCATGCCTGTTGGACAACCCCCGTAGGATCCTTTAAGTCTGTTCTTAGAAGTAGAGTCTAAAACTCTTCAGGTTGTTTTCCATTTCTTTCTGTGCATGGCTGGGGGGCATTTTATGAGGGTGGAGAGGTTTAGGGTTTGCGTTATTTTTGTTATAGTTTTTACAGTGCTTTATGGTAAAAATGCTTCTCGGGTGTCCAAGATCTTGCCAGCTGTGATACGGCATGAGAACAGATGTTAGAGTGTGTTTGGGGATAGGGAGAGCAAAGCAGTTCTTATATCATGCTAAAATGAATTCTATCTAATCTCTGGAGATCTTCAAGTTGTGTATCGTCCCAGTTTAATTAATAGCTCTGTCTCAACAACTCTGAATTCATCTGAGATACTATGTATAATTATATATTGAACAGCTATAATGTATAAAGTTAGCGTCTCCTTTGTAAGTGCATTAGGAAACGTTTTAGCAAATGCTTGATATGAAGCAGGCATTTAACACTCCTTATCACATTCGTCCTCAACCCTCATTTCACCACATAGAGTTTTATCCTCCCTCAGTGATCTCTTGGGGGGTCTGAATACTGGAAAAGCTTTTAAGGACTGTGTTTGGTGCTTTCAGATGCTGGGGTGAGGGGTTTTTTCTATTCAATTTTCTTTCATCTCTCTTTGATAGCATATGAAAATTTTTTGCTGCTTTGCCCAAAGTTTTTAACTTTCCATCTTCTTCTGGCTACATGTAAAACCAAATGCAGGACTCGCTTGTGCTCCACACAGACAAACTCATACAAAACCAAGGTGGATTGCTCCTGGGTTACCAAGAGAGATCAAATTCAGCAGTCAGAAGGTGCAAAATTTAGTAACTGATGGATGCCTGGGCTTGTGTCTGTGTTTGACTGAAAACTCCATTTTGAAAGGGAATTTTCAGCTGTTTTCTTTGAAATCTCCCCTCCAGGTTAAACTCATGTTCCAAAGGGTGATAACAAAAGGTGAGCAACTGAGACAGCTATCTTTTCATACAGGTCTTTCAGCAGCTGTATGACTCTCTCTGTGCTTAAATCACCTGCTCCTCTGATGTGAATCAGATGTGAAGTGCTACAGGAGTCCAATTTATAGGAGCGGGGCTCATAGCTAAGGTGTCTCTGGACAGTGATCAAGAGCATTTATTGTGGTTCCCAAGCTTTGTAGGAGCAATGCAATTTCATTTTTACATACCACAACTAACTCCTCTGCATTATCTCAACAGGGATAGGAAGTTTCAGGTTGGCTTTGCTTAACAAACTTCCATGTTTTGCTGTTATTTCAACCTAAGGGCTCAGAAAAATGTAACCTAAATCAGCTTTCTTTCTCCCTGAAAATATATTATTTTTATATAACCCCCCCCACCCACACCCCTCTTTCTTTTAAGTCACAACTTCCTTGAGAAGGGCCTAACCCACAAGTTTCATGCAGCAACATTTGGCTTTACTGTAGACGCCAGCTGCATTCCTGTGAGGGAGGGGAAAAAATACTGATGGTCAGTTTAGAATAAGTAACTAAACAGGGGTATTCCACAGGGATGCAATGTTTTTAAGTAGAAGACCATGTAATAGTGGGATCTGGGCTTTTTCAAAGGGAAACAGAGTTGTCAAGTATGATTTTATCGTGAGACCTGCAGTATAGCCAGTTCTCAAGTAGGGAGAGGAACTGTTGGGGAGGGAAGGACTGGGGAGGGAAGAAGTGGTCTGTGTAAGGATTGCCTTTGAGCAGTCTGTCACTTCAGAAAGCAGCACTCTACAAGAGAGCAGCTTCCAAGAAAAGTCCATATACTGAGGGAGAAAACTGAAATCAGTAATAAAGGGAACCTTCCAGAGGTGGGCTTCACCCAGGCAGTGCCAGGTACCAGGATGGGCACATAGATGCAAGACCAAGACTTGAAAAGGAAATGGAATATTTATTTTACTTTTTATTCATTTTATTAGCAGATTTTTTTTTAATCATCTGTGATAACAAAGGTCAACACGAAATTGTTCTGTTGTTTTTAACTGCAACAATCTCCTTTAACTGATTAACAGATGGACTCATTTGGAATGACCTTTGACATAAAATAAACAAGATGCATGAGCAGTCCTACCTTGAAACCAGTGGAGTCATTTTGTCACATCAAAGGCCTGGCTGCAGTCACAGCTATTCTGGGACTGTTACACCAGGTCACCTATGCCTTGCCCCCAGCACCTCACAATCTCCAACAAACTGGTGCATCTCCAAAGGGAAGGTTTGTGGCCATTAGACTTTTCTGCTTCTGACTGCAGGCCTCTATGAAACAACTAGAATAGATTTACAAAAATAATAATCCCCAAAGTCATGATTTCTTAAATTTTTTGTTTTATTAAACCAGAACCTTTTTGTTTGGTTTGACTCCACTTTTTCTTTTTGTTACTTCCAAATATTGACATTTGAACCTACGCTTCGATAATTATTTTTCCAAATTTGATTTTCACAAAGCTACAAGTACCGCAAGTTTGGTTTTGATTTAAAAAAATGCTTAAAAAATGCTGTAGCTAAAAGCTGAATATCAAAAATAAGCACCTCTGATTTAGCCAGGGGTGGGCTAATGAAGTTCCCTTCTCAAGGCTCCTAAGCCATGATGCTGCAGAGTGAATTACACAGATCATGTCCTGCCCAGCTCTCTACAGAAATATGCTTGTAAACATTGCAGAGAGGCTGATTGAAGGACATACAAGTGATATAGATCACCCAAAGCATCAGTTATTCCATCTTTCTCCTCTACTCCCTTCCCCATATCCCTTCAGGATCTGAAAACAGACTAATCCAGGAGAGTCACAATAAGGGAGAAAACAACAAATCATAGAGTTGTCAGCTCTGGCTTTCCAGGTGAGCTTGTGCTCACATCTTGGGATGTTCTTGTGGCAGCTGGTGTTTTAAATGTGACCAGAAGTGAACAGCCCTCACACAGCACAGCTGTTGTGTACCTGGGTGGTTTTATTGCATTTTTGGTGTATACAGAGCAGCAAGCAGGACCGACTCCTTCTCCCTTTTTGTTGTTCCTATAAAGCCCTCCAGGTTGCAAAGATTCCCACAAAAGGACTGCTCTGAGCACCCCACATTGTATACAAAGATAAAAGGCTTCAGAGCTCAGCTGGCCTCATGGCACATCCGTGGCTCCTCACAGGAAGCACAAGGTGCCATGGTGAGGGGCACAGCACACACAGCTCAGCGTTAGCTGCCCCTCTCCCATCCTTCATGGCCTGGTACCACCCCCTCCTCCCAAACATCCATGGCTCTGGGCTGAAGTCACTCAGCCTTTTACATGACCCAAGACACTTGTATGTCTTAACATTAATGAGTCCTGACTGGAGCTGTGCCAATTTGGATCCCTTTATTAGTAGTATTAAATTCCATTGTGCAGGTATATCCACAGCTGTGAGTTATTCAACATAAACTCCTACTGAAGTAGAGAATAGGCTGCAAATAACCCACCAGGGAACAATTTCTTAAGTGCTAGTCATCCAGCAAATTCCTTTATTCTCAGTTTTTATAGTAGGATTATTCTATGCAGAGGATATGTCCAGGTTATAATGTATTTGATTATTTATAGCAGGTATCTCGTGGCATGAGTTCCATTTTTAAATGGACAAGGCTTATTGGAACTAGACAGATGTGATGTTAATTTCCAAAACTAACCTCATTTTCAGTGGAGCCTGTGCTATTGCTTGTACTCTTGAGAATATCACTTTTCTGGTAATTTTTCAAACCCCCAGTTGTTTTCCTACTAAGCCTACTTCAGCCTGTGATTTCTCTGTTTTCCATATCTTTCCTTGATGATTATTCCTCTTTTCTAGGGAAACATTTCCCTCCCTGTACCACCAAACGGACGCCCCTGTGTGGAAAAAAATCTCAAACCCACTCTTTTTCTGTTCCACTCTTCATCATCCCATGAGATATGTTTTCAGTTCTAGCAACTTTCAGTTATAAGGGAAGCCCCAGCAGCAGGTGTTGCCTGCTTTAACCACTTTAACTCCTTAAACACCTCCTATCCCACTGAAACTCTGGAAAATCCCTCCTATGCCCTGACACCTGCCTGAGCCACTGACATGCACTTTGTGCTGGGAAATGCATTTAGAGGATATACATCCATTTTCTAATGCTATTACACTAGCCTAAGGACAGTAGGCTAGTCCTGTCCTCCTTTACACAATTTTTGCTGGCGTATCCAAGTCAGGCTATTGGCACAGCACGGTTCAGTCCCTTTTTGAAGCTGCCATTTTTCTCTGTCTCCTCACCTCCTCTTTGCTATTTAAAATACCTCGAACTGAACCAGTAGCTCTGTTGAGGACCTCTGTGTCTTGAACCAAGGGTGGTGTTGAGCAACAGCTCCACGTTCAGTGATCCCGTTTACCCATCCTTTCTGCCTGTAGGTTTCAGAGAAGCACATCAGCGCAAGGCTGACTTTGGTCCCACTGCATAACGGTCTCTGCAGGGACAGGAGGGGTGCTAGAGCTGCAGCCAGGCAGTGCAGTCTTAGCAGATGCTGTGCCTGTCTATCTGCAGCTTGTCTGCTCTTTTGCTACATGTGATGAAGAGGCCAGTGCTGGAACGTGTATTCATGAGGTTATTCCACACTGAGCTGAGCCATTAACGTGCATTGCCTATGACTAAGGCCCTTTTATTTATTTAATTCTACAATCCCATGCATTGTGAGGCACACTGGTGTGGTTTCAAAGTGCTGTGCATGGGCTTTATTGGGTGGCTTTCATTGATTTTCTTTCTTTTTTCCCTTTTTTTTTAATAGAAACTTTGAAGCAAAACCCCCCAAGTGCCCCTCGCAGTGCTAGGATTTCACTCCTGTCCTCACTAGTGTATTTTTCTTTTTTTTTTTTTTTTTTGGGGGGGGGG
>NDXB01013678.1:267416-283878 GCA_002631895.1 Agapornis roseicollis
GTTTTTTTTTTTTTTTTTTTTTTTTTTTTGGGGGGGGGGTTTCAGACTATTCAGCCAGCAATATTCAGGGCTTTTCTTAATGCCTTCCATCTCCTCTACGCTGCTGGGAAAGGGCCAGCCATCGGCCAAACAGCAAGTAAATAGACTGCATGCACTTAGTGTAGTGACAGGCACATATGTTTTTAGTGAAGGGTTTATTTGCCAGAAGAAATGCAGTTTGAGAATTCAGGTCAACTTTTGGTGAATCACTTTGAACTAATAAATATAAAAGGTGAGGACAGAAAGATTTCAGAAGTGCAGAAAAAGTTTGAATCAATTCTTCTGAAACAAATCAGTTCTGTTTAGTTCGGATAGGCTACTCTTGCTGCCAGTACCAAAGGCGGGAGAGGGCAGTAGATTCTCTTGCCCCAAACCCAACATCTAAGATGTGTTTAATAAATCCATTTCCTTAGGTGCCCATTGTTTCCCCACCCTAGCCCTCCCCCTCTCCTGTGCCAAATCTCCTGTTTCCAAATCATCCATTACAATAATCTACATCCCTTGATCCTTCTCATGAACGTGCCTAGATCCCAGCTGGAGACCCCCCAGCCTCTGCTATGCTATACCTCTCTTTCTAATGCTCTGCATGAAATTCTCTTCATCCATATCCACTCAGAGCTCTCCATCCTCAAGCACCTTCACAAAACCTCCCCAAACCCTCTTCTTGCATCAAAGATTTGTGTCAGAGCAGGTACTTGGCTCTTCCCTGCTGGCTGCTGCAGCCCATTGTGCCCATCCTCACCCCCTTAAAAAGCCTCTGACTGCTCAATCAGTAAATGGAAGATCCCAGAGGGATGCTGTACACATCAGTAATATGGAGTCCTGTCCTAACAGGTCTCTGAGGGCAGGAAAGGAGAGTTATGATGGAGGAAAATCTGACATGCAGACCCTTTTGTCAGGTTACAGTCACAAGAGACTGAAATGTCATTTATATCTTGGCAAAAATGTTGCCCTTAACACTCACTTAAGATGTGAAAGAGCTGGATTCAGTCCTCAGCCTCACATGTTACATGAGGATTGCACTAGAGGGAGGGTGATCTCAATAGTACCTGGGCCAAAGGACAACTAGCAAATCCAAAGGATTCTGGCGCTCTGTGCAGAAATTTAGTCCATGTCTTTCCTTTAAAACAGTCAAAGGGGAGATCTGAGCTTGGGTTTTGTACCACAACACTCTCCTGCTGGCCATTCAGGTGACTTAGGGATCACCCTCCCTCCCATCTACTGTCCCCTGTCAATCTCAAGTTCAGTTTTCATCAGAGTGAATAAAGAAGCCCCAAGTGAACTGCCCCAAATATCAAGCTCCAGTGAACTGAGTGTGCTTCTGTCAAGCACACTAAGAAATTCTGGTTGAAACCTGACTCAAAATGAAATTATTTAATTAATTCCATTTATTTTATTTAATGTATTCAATTTAACACATTAATTATGTAACTTCTTTTTCATTTAGTAAATCAGGGAATACCTGAGCTACTGGCAGAGCTCCAGCCATGTGTCCCTGCCATGGGACAAAGTCATTCTGGTGCCAGGGGGGCTGTCCCAGACACTCAGAGAGAAGAAAGTCCAAGATACCTGTAATGAGGTGGCAGTTTCCCATTGGGATAGGTAATTCCTCTTATTTTGGTGAAATCAAAAGCTGTGAGGCTCAAAGACCCTAATGTTAACCTGCTACAACCACGCTAAACCCTTGGTTTAGCTTTCTGGATTTGGTGAGTTTAACCTGTGCAGTCCCTGGCAGATATTTCAGTATAATGGTCCTTCTTCACAGGCACAGCAAATGGACCTCCAGAGATTTATGAATTAGTGTATTGAATAGCATTGCATACATGAAAATGATGAAGACAAATATCAGTGTAATGGACCACATCCTGACGTTACAGCATTGGTTAGGACACCTCTTCCCACAGAGGCATGGCCTACGTCTGCTCTGCCTCCCACCCAACTTTGTGCTTTCCAGGCCAGCTACAAAGCTCCAGTCCTCACCCACACCAGCTGGGGGTCCCCAACTTGAGCACAGCCCATTGTTCAAATCTGATCTCCCACTCACAAAACCAACACACCTGCAGTCTAACTGTGGGTCATTTAGCAAACGACCTCATTTAGAAACTAACCCACTCAGTCCAATTATCCCTCTTCTTCAGCCACATGTCCTTATGTACCAGCATTGCTCATTTATATGCTAATTTTACTAAGTCTACTTCAAAGGGAAGAATTGTTTGTTAAAAATCTTACACTCCAGCCTCAGTTCAGATCATCTCATTATTTACCTGCAAATTTGGGGAGATATGGGTAAAAGCTCTGTTCTTTTATGATCTATTGTCTAGGTGATCAAAGGAAACCATTCAATATGAAGATCAAAAAGAGTCTGGCTCCCAGCAGCCCAGAAGCTGGCTCTGCCAACTCCCAAAGTCCACAACCTCTGTTATAAGTAAAGGCTGATTTTACTATTAAATAACTTTTGATTACAAATTGGAGGGAAAAAGTAACCTTCCCATCATAGTCTCTTTACTAAGGTGTTAATGAAACTAGGCTTCATATCAATATTATCTCAATTATTAGTCAAGGAATAATCATCAGGTATATAGTGTCTATTAATAATCCTCAGATAATGAAAAATATCCCACAGACATAACTAATACTGCTTGATAAATTGCTGGTGGCCCACAGCTAACCCAGATTTTCTTTTTTACATAGATGTACTGCTCAAAGGACTTTTGAAAACAGGAGCTCAGACACAGAATTGTTTACTATTTAAAGAAGGCAAAAGCAATGACTGTAGGTTGAAGTATCAAACTGGGACACCTCATGTCCCAGTCTGTTAGGGAATTATGTCACCAACGTAACAAGATGCGAGTAATGAATCCATGCTTTTCAGGGCTGACATAATTCCTCAGCCTAAGGAATTTCAAGAATGGTGATTTGTGGAATTCCTACTCTTCTAGAAAAGATAACCCACAGGATTTTTCATCTTCCCCACAAATAAACATTAAATAGCATACAGTTTTCTTTGGAACAATAATGTGAGAAGTGAAAAAGTATGGACTTTCAGGCTTTAACATTCCCTTTCAAGTCAACACACTGTTATTCACTATGGTGTGCCTCTTTTCCATGGTATAAATGGCAATAAACAAGAGGCAGAGCACTCAAGCATATCTGGGGGCTCTGCAAGTGCAGCACAAGGAGACTTTGACTTCTGAGATAATGAAAAGCGGGGGGCGAGGGCAGGGGGATTGCCAAGTCACTTGATGCATTTCTGAAAATGCAGAGAATTTTCCTAAAAATATTAAGACTATTAAGCTACCTCTAGAGAAGAAAAGCCTCCAGTGCTGCTGGGAAAGGTATTTTTCTTGTTGTACTATAGCCGGTTTGCTTGACTTGGGATGTTGTAGTCTTTCCTGTCAGTCAGTATTAAACAAATGCCTCAGCAGCTCTTAGACGACTTTTAGTACTGTTCTCGTTTGGAGCAGATCTAAAGCTGATGTTTTGACCAGTTGCTAGTACTAAAGGTCTGATGGCACTTTACAGGAGGGTTGGGGTGTAAATTTTGGTGTCCTGGCCAAATTCCAATACAAGTAATTAAATTCTGTCCATCTAAACTTCCCCCTGTGGCTTTAGTTGGCTCAGGTATTCTTAATTTCCTGTCTTAAAATGTTCCATAGTGTTGCAGCGGTGCTGTTAAATAGCTGTCAGGTTTCACCTCAGCAATGTGTGAGATGATTCATACCTTACAGATTTGCAGATAGCCGCGTTTCAGCGCAGCCTATGAGGGTGGAGGAAAGGCAGAGTGGAGCTGACAAGATGTCACAATGACTGTTTCCTCCGTTTGTTTTCTGATTTATTGACACTTCAGAAAAACAAACCAATAAAATATCTCTATTTGTTAATTACATGAATTGCTCTCCTCCTCAAAACCTTCCATTTCTTGCATACCCAGGATTGAAGAGACCAGCTGAACAGATATGTCCAGGGCTAAAAGAAAAGCCAGAGCCCAGACTGTGTCAGGACATGAAGAAAACTGAAGTCTACAATTGAACCGCTCTCCTTCCTCACCTCCGCAACAGGCAGAACCACGTTTTTCATTTCACATACTCTGAAGCTTTGAGGAATTTCACTTCCAAATCTAAGCTTTATGCCCTGAAATCATTCTTATGGTAGTTTTTCTTCTTAAAATGTAGCAACAAAACACCAGAACAGCGCTGAAGGTGAGATGCACCCAAGTGAAGGTGTACTTTAACTTGCTCCATTTTTTCCTTTCACTGACAGTTTGAAAGCTAAACAGAGTCTACATCGCACACACACCCCATCAAAATAAAACACAGCCTTTAGAAAGGCCTTGTTCGGTATGGTGCATGCAAGGCTGTTATTTGACACTCCTTCATCCTTATCTGCGCTGTTTCCTCCCTTAGCTTGCTTCAGCATTGCAAAACTGAAACCAGCCTGGATGGGGCAGAACAGCTGAAAGCATTCAGTCTCCCACCAAAAACAAGTTGGGAGGAGAAGCTGTCTTCATTAGGGAAGAGAGGGGGGCTTTTCTATGAGCTGATTTAGACACCCAGAAATCCAGAGCTGCCTGTCTGAATCTGAAAATGAAGCTTTTCTCTTAAACACCGCAGTTAGTTTGCTGCCTAAGGTGGGAGAAATATCCCTGCCATTGTAACACAAATAACATGTAATGTATCTGCCTTGTGGTACAGCTCATGCATTTATCACGAGGTAGCAAAATCAGGATGGTAATAAATTGGTGAGATTTCATTCTCATACAAGTTACTGAAAGCTCTCAGTGGCTATTAAAGTCACCAGAAGCCTAGCAAACACCCACTACTGTCTTCTGCAGTGTCCAGTATAAGAACAACCCCTTTTACAAGAGTAAGGAAAAGGCTGAAATGAATAACAACTCGATAGTCCTCTATTTATGTTTTCTCCCACAAGCCTTGCTTCAGAAATGAATCCCAGCATTGCTCACAGTGAGAGCTTTGTCTGACACATCTGCTCAGGAGCTCAGTGAGTTACTGGCTGGATTACAATTGCTTGGCTGCCCAGTCTACAATCCTGTGCTAGTGAGGGGTAATGGGCAGACTTCTAAACTTCTTTAAATAAGAAAAAAACTCTTTCAGAAACAGAAAGCAAATATATGCCAGGTTTTATTAATGACAAACACAGAGCGGTAAAAAAAAAAAAAAGGGGGAAACACAAATGCTGCTTTGGGACAAAAGTGTCTTGAAAAAGAACATCTTTAACTGATCAGGAAGCTCTGGAGGATGGGCCTAATCTGTTTGGTCTAAGCAACAAAATCTACTCAACTCATTTTCTGGCAAAAAGTCAAGTTTTTCCGGTCTCAAGATTTCCTGAAATGAGATCAATCAGGGCCTGATCCTGGAAACCTGGAAGCAGTTGAATTCCCAGGAACCACTGTGTAGTATGTTAATAAAAAAAGTGAAGAGTTTTTCTGCTACCCTGAATGAAAACAAAGTCAAGCGCTTTCTTAATCAGAATAAGCATTGGCTATGTAAAGCTAAAAAGTGATGAAAAATACTGTGCTGGAAGTCCCAGTAAGTAAAGCTCTGTTTAAAAGTCAAGAGTTTTCACTTTGTCCTCTGTGAATGCAGGCAGGGATCATTTGCTTGCACTGCTCTGATCCTGCTGCCCTTAAACACTTTAAACTCCCACTTCAGTCACTGGGAGTTTTCAGAGCTACTGGGTTGGGCTCATGAAAGTCTGTCACGGATTGTATGACACATCGGCACTCTCATGGCTGATTAAAGGAACAGACGTGTCAACAGCAGAGGAGACCTTTGCACAAATAGGATAGCGACACCATGTCAATATTTTCCTGATGTGTGAATAAGTGCTGTGAGGGACAGGGCAGACAATATTCAGGAAGCTGAAGTGTGGGAGATGATTGAGAAAGCTTGTTGAATTCTTATCTAAATACTAAAAAGGAAATATTAAATATTAAATCAAATTATTAATATTGGAATATAATATGTTAACATGACACTTCACCTTCTCTAAAGCAGCCTGTTACCACTTTGCCCTGGATATATAGTCATGCACTAAACAAATGATATTCTGTTACTGCTTTCCAGTATGGGTTAAATGGGGTGAAAAAGCTTTCTTTTTGTCAGAAAGATGTATTTTCTAGACAGGATTGGATGATGTGGTTACTAGAGGTGGCAGTAGCAGGGATACCTATGGAGGGCCTGGCCTTTGCAGCATGTAAGGGATAGAAGTATGAAATGGTGTTAAGCCACCCTGAAATCTCCAGCTCCAGGATGAGCCCTGTGCACAGAGTAAAGCAGTGTTATTTTACTTCTGTCTTATGCCTTAAATAAGGCTTGGAAACAGCTAATTGTGTAAGCATAATTCTGCATTTTTTAGATCACAAACTGATCAGTTTAATTAATTTAGTATATTTATTTACTTACTTTAAACTTAAATAGAAACATCACCATCTAGGTATATGAATGCTTCCGGAGAAGCTTGTCTGGTGTATGGGACCATCTGGGGATCCTACAAACGTTTTAACCTTGTCCTTCCAGTACCAAAGTCAATGTTAGGGTTTATAGGAACAATTCAGAAGAGACAGAAGAAGAGGGAAGGTGGTCAGCCATGTACGCAGGCAGGTGCTTCTCTTCTCAGGAAAAGCTTCTCCTTGTCAGTTGTCTTGCCTTACAGCTGCTTTGTAGCACATTACAAGGCAGGAGATCTTGTCTGCTTTCTCACTAACAAAAATTTGCCATTTTATTGAGGGAGAAGTTTCCATTTTTCGCCGGTCCAACACAGTGAGAGTGGCCCTTGCTTACCTCATTTTTCCCTTTGCACGAGATAGAGACGTGATGTAGGAATATGAATTCATCACCAACTCAGTGTTGCCATTTATCCTTCCTCCCTACCAGCCTTGAGTTCTCAGTCTTCTTTGTGTAAGCCATTCTCAGAGTATATAGATTCTCTAAAGACACAAGTGAATAGCAGTGCCAGTTACCCCAGTTACCTGCTCTCCTGTGGGAGGTGCTAGATCATTTCTGACCACAAGAAGGCTTGGATGAGCATATAGGATCATGAAGTGAAAATGCAGGAGGTGTTCAAAGCGCCTTAAGTGAGTACCTGATGTCTCAGGACCAAGAAGCTCTGGGGAATTTGGAAGTGCCCAGCAATCATGCAGGGGTGTCTTAGTCATCCCCACACCAAGATAATGATGGTTTCTGATGATTTCTGAGTCCTACAAGAAAACTGGTCATGTGTCAGCCGTGTCCATAACAATAGGACTTTCACATGCACATTTTTACAGTAGAATTTGTAATTCTGTAAAGCACTTCGGTGCTTGTGATGCCCATTGCATGAATTAATAAATAATAATAGCTCAGAAATTGCAAGATGTTCTGCTTTAAATCTAAGAGGACCCTAATCCTTTCATGCTATGAGGACATATTTTCTATATTCCCTTTATTGGGATGTCAAAGATATATTTTTCCAAAGCATTTGAACAATTTGACTGGAACCCAAGAGGAAATTCTGGATGCTTTGTGGTGGAGTAATGAGTCAGAAAGTTTTCTTGCCAGGGATTGAGAAATGCCTGACCTCATTTCTGAGAGCACTGCATGCAAGGGAAAGATTTTACCCTTAGTGGAATTCTAAATGTTTAGTGTAGCCTTCTGAGCATAAAGCAACAGCATCCCTCTTGAAAAAAAAATGGAATTTGTGATTATCTGTGTATTTACTTATAGGGAAATGCATGGTTTGGGTTAAATTTAAAGCCAGAACAGTACAATTAAAATCATTGGCTTGGACTAATTATAGGTGTCAAAAGAATATAATAGTGAAGAGTTTCTGATTATGGTTTATTGAATATATAGCTTTGACCTTAACTGTAGCTTTGTATACATTGCTTTGTCTGGGAATGCTGCTAGGGATCCAGCCATTCTCACCAAGGCAGGGTTTTCTATAGCTATTGTATTCCTGACAAATATTTATCTAATTCCTTCTTACAGACCTCCAGCATCAAAGCTGCCCCAGGCAGTCTGTTCCCAATGTCTAATCTGAGTCATCCTTGCACAGCGTGTAAAGCCAGTGTCTCTCGGCTGCTGTGCTATAGTTGTAAAGAACAACAAGCACATATTAGCCCTGTGGCTATATGGAACAAGTTTTACTGAACTGCTGGCAATTAAAATTTGGGCATTTTTAATTTTATCTTAACAGTCCCTGGGTCTGTCATCAACATACGTGTTCCATGAGAAGATTTACTACTGCACCTATGTAAAATTATATACATCATTGCCAATTTTGTATCATTCTGTTCTGTAAAGGATGCCAAATTCTTTAAGTGCAGAGCAAAGCCCCAGTGGCTGGCAGCTATTGTCTGGGTGGCAAGCTGGATGAAATCCCCAGTGGATGCATGCAGCTCTCTGCTTTGCTTTTTCATTTTGCACTGCTTTAAGGTTTACCTCGGTAACTTCACAAACAGTATTATCCACTGAATTCCATATATTGGCCACAAACCTGCTTGAATTGACTACATCAGGGTTTGACTGCCACTTTGTCTTGATATCTCATCATCAGACACACACAAGTGTGTATAAAAATCTATGGAGAAGTTACCAAAGCTGATAGCTTACAACAGCTTGCTTTATGGTGATTGTTCCAATTTAAGATGTTCTACAAAGGAAGGTCCTAAATCCACAATTTTTTATTTTTTTTCCTGGTTTAAAGGCAGTGGGTACCACTGTCTTTAATGAAAATCAGTCTTTTTATCCTGAAGACTAATATAACTCCTGGCCCTGGAGCTTGAACCCTATCTCCCTAGACTGCCAGAGCATTCTCATTTTTCATCCCCGCTGAGAACACAGCTATAGCACATTTCCTAATTTCTATCATATGTTGGTGCGTCTCATGAAATGCAATTCCCCTTTTTTTTAATAAAAATAATCAAATGAACCACGTTGCAATGAATAGATGTTTTCCACTTTTTCTACCTTACTCGATCAATTCATTTGAGAAGCCAGTAGTTATTTTCACTAAAGCTAGAATTTGTAAGTCTTCAGTCAAAAATGTGAGGTTTTTTTTATCTTATTAAATTTCATGTGGGTTATGCAGAAAATAAATTACATGCAACTCTACTATATAAGTACCATTGCTGTATTTTTTTTTTCACTGAGCAATTTCTGAAAGCAGTATAAATCATAGGCTAAATTCTGCTGCCCTTCCTCCAACCTCCCTGAGCCAAAATCCCATTAAAGTTAACTTTGAGATTTGGCCCCATGACTGGATGAGTATGGGAAAGCCTGTAATTTATAAGGCCATATCCAGTCCATTATACTTCTGGAAAATGTGCAGAAATACATTTTTAAGAGACTTTTCTCTCCAAGTCACTAAAAAAGCCTGAGTAATTTCAGGGAGGCAATCTGATAGACAGATTTGTATGAATATTTATATAACTAATAACAGAGCCAATACTTCTAAATATTTTCTGAGAATATTCACTCAAGAAAAACAGTGAATGCATCTGGGCTGTTTGTCTTCTTTCGACTTACTTCCTTTGAATATTCCCACAGATGAGTTCACAGGCAGGAGTGTTGAAGAACTTTTGTAAATAATGACACTATTCACAAAGTGGATTTAAACTTGTAGCTCGGAGCAGTTTCATCAGAAATGTCTCCTAATTTGTGAATAGAAATGACAATGCATGGCAAGTGATGTTCAGAAAGATCTTACATTCTTGATCTTGAATAATGAGTCTTTCAAATGTAAACAATCTACAGGTGATCTTCAGAGAACCTATTGAAAGAGTAATTTCCACTAATGCAAGAAAATAATGATCTTTAGAAAATATGCAAACAGAGAAAGGTTAAATCAATTAAGTAGGTTATTTACTACAAAATACTCATTCAGCTGTAGAAACTAACCCCAAACAGATGAACGTTGCTCTGATGTACACTTGTGGTCTATTTGAAGATAATTTAAGATGCTTCTCTTAATATCAAATAGTCTTCAAAATTTTTCTTCAGATCTTCAGTCATTACCACAAACATGTGCAATGCAGAATTAAACACTGCAAATATATTCATCTTAAAGGTCAGGACCTGAACAGTGAAGTCTAGATTTCCACAAGAGGAATTAATAAATTCCAACTAATCCTATATGCTTAAGCTCAAGTTCTTTAGTAAATAGCCCGAATTTTGATGACTGGGATGAAAATAGTCCATTGCTGCCCTAGAAGCTATTTCAATTGTAACCCATGTCTCTGCTCTGAATTCCTGCCAGGCTCTTCTACAGAAGGACATCTTAAATCTGTGTGAGTCCCCACTGGTGGGGCGAGACTCTGAACAGATGAGAGTCCTCAGTTTACTCCCTCCTTACTGTTTAAGTAAGGAAAGAAAATCTAGGAAAATGTTAGGTCCATTTTCCTCCCTACTTACTGCCCACCAGCAAGGGGGAAGAGACTAAAGCTTTTGTGTGGACACACTTACAGGACATGTGGAAAAGGTGGCATTGTTTGTAAGAGTCTCTTGGACCCATTAGCAATAAAGCACAGTACATATTTTAGAAATCATAGGCTGTTCAAGCAATAGGCATTTACTACAAGGCTAACTTCTTTATCATGGAAGTTTTATATTCTTATATGTTTACACTGCATATGTATGTGTAAACTGTATACTTCAATGTGCACATGGTCTACAATTGTTTCAGTATGCATAACTTGTCAAACGTAGCTGGTTATTATAGTTTGCAAACACTAATATGTTTGATTGATGTTGATATGTTCAGACTAAATTCACTGCTGATTAGTTGATCATCACTTTGAACAACAAGAAATCATATTTCACTCTTTTTGTTACACTGATTGGCATTCAGTTTATAAGCCATGGCACCAATGGGAATTATCAGAGCTAATTGATTTCTAATGAGGATATATTAATTACATAGTTGTAAGGAAATTCAACCAACTTTAGTCTGTTTTATTTTAAGACAAGCAAACATGAAACTAAGAAAAGGATCCTACAGTAATCCTTAAATTCTACACAAGTGCATTGACCTTATACTTCAGGTTGAGCTGCCTGTATAATGAATCTCTGCTTCTGAGTGCTTTTCTTCTGATTCTGGCTGAAGATTTGAAGAACTATTATCTTTTTCTTTTAAGTTTAACACACTGCTTTTTTCATCAAAATTAAATCCTAATAGGGGTAATAATTATTTTGGGTTTATGTTGTGCAGCTTCATATCTTCTGATGCAATAAAAATAATTTAAAATAACACTGTTCCTAGTTTTAAATACATGAGTAAAAAGGAATCAAGGACATAAAATAGCAAAGTAAAAGCAAAATAACAACAGCAAAAAGGGCAATTAAAAAGCTCTTCAGCATCTCACATATCTGTCTTCCCCTGCCTGTGGGTGCCAAGACAAAATGTTCAACTAATTTTGAAGTTTTTAACACCAGCTTTCTGGGGTTTGGTCCATGAATCTATTTCACCCCTACTATCTGATTCCCACATATTGATATCATCACTGCCATTGGCCCTAATTCAACAAAGCACTTACGTATGTGCCAATGACATCCGTAGGGGGTTTCACTTTGTTGAACTGGGGGCTGCTGTCATCACAAAATTAAAGAAGGGAAAAGACCTGTAGTCAAGACATTCATATATAACCTGAAAACTAGCAGCAATATGTGCAGACTGGTGCTTGTATTTTCCACAACGCCAGCTCATCTGTGGGTCTCTGCTGCATGCTTAAGCTGATCTGAAGCATCAGGATGCAGCATCCTCGCACGAGTGAGCTTCCCTGTGCTTGCTTCACACATTCATTCTATCTCTCTCTTTGTCAGATGAATTTGGTGTTTTGCAAGCAAGAGTCTCAGTCCTGCTTTAATGCTTTCTGAAAGCTGCTTGTTGCAGGCTCAGGATCATATCTAACTTGTGCACCAAATTTTATTGAATGCTCTTGCTCACTTTTAGGCCTGCTAATGAAGGCTGAAGTGTTTCTACTTAATATACTCAGAAGGACCTTTCAAATGCACTCTAGTTGGAGAATAAGTTGAGGGTTTCTTATGAGCACATGCTCCAAGAAGAAAGCACATACACTCCATCTTCAGGGAATTGCTGGCTGTCTTAAATCTCTCCAACATGATTCACGCTAAAGCACTTAGGAATATCAGTCTGTCCATGTGTTGTTCACCAGCTTCCCCAGCCTGTGCAGGAGCAGCAGGAGTGGCCTATTGGTATGAATAATTTATGGCTCGGGGTAAAGCATTTTTACGTCTTCATATGTTCACCCATTAAGAGCAATTCAAAACCCACAGGAATGCACAGAATGTGGGGACTTCACCAGGCCCCAAGAGCCTTAAAGGAAAAGAAACTTATCCTTATGTGCCAACATTGCAAGTAAAAATAACTTAGCAAAACTCTGGTTTTAATGCAGCATTTCAAATGGAAGATCTTACAACACTTAATATTTCTTATTTTGGTGACATAATGCTGACCATAAGATAGATGCCAAAATGAAAGCACAGTTATTACCTGAATGCTAAAGCTCAGACTTACAGACGGATGTGCCTGAAGCATATACTCATTAAAGCATACATTTCCAAACTTATTTTATTTCAGATTCTCCTTCTTATAGTATTACAAGACTGATTGTAAGTAAAATTAATTTATTATACACCAATAAGATACTTATAAAGCACAGGGAACTGTCTACTTTATGAATCCTTACCTCAACCCATAAAGTTTTGTTTACCTTTAAAATAGGAACCTGACTGCACTATTTTAAAATGTGCCCAGTTTATTAAAACACTCAAATTCCATATTTAAATACATTCCTGGTTTTTAATGGTTAAAATTAATGATATTTACCCATCAGTAAATACTACATAACTATGGTATCAGGTAAAAAGACTCCAAACTAACCATAAACTCAAGAGGAAGGTTCAGAACTGGAAGTCCTCATCACAATACTGGAAGATGCACACTTGCTATGGACCAAGAGCTCTTTCAGAAGATGCAGGTTGCTGATATCGAAAGCGCCAGTATTCTAACCGGGCAAATGCTTTCAACAGAGCTGCAGCATTGCTGGAAAGACTGAACAGCCTGTAAACAATATATTTTGGTCATCATGATGCTCTTGCTCAGGCACAGAACAGTCTAACTGGCAGACAGGAGCTGTAAGAAGATTGAGCTTGCTCAATTTAGATGAAATATCACAATTAGCCAGAAAACTCTGATGTGTCTCAACAGGGCAAGAAGAAAATGAATTTACATGAGCTTGAAAAAAAGGAGTGTCATTGACATCAAGCCAACACCCTTGGCCACATTTCAAATTCTGCTAAAAATATGAGCAGGATAGAGACTTTAAAATACTTTTAACACTACAAAGAATAATTTATTTCTGAGTCTTAACTCTGGAAAAGCTAAAAATCTGTCTTAAGTCTGGAAAACCCATCTGAAATACTGATCCCCAAACAAAACTCTTACGAAAAGCTTTAACACTATCCTGCATGACATCCCTGTCTCTTAGCTGGAGACACATAAATTTGATGGATGGATGAAGAAGCGACTGAATGACTGCACACAAAGAGTTGTGGTCAATGGCTCAGTGTCCGGCTGGAAGCCAGTGACAAGTTGTGTCCCTCAGGGATCAGTGTTGGAACCGGTCTTGTTCAACATCTTTGTTGCTGACATGGACAGTGGGATTGAGTGCGCCCTCAGCAAGTTTGTTGATGACACCAAGCTGTGTGGTTCGGTGGATCCGCTGGAGGAAAGAAATGCCATCCAGAGGGGACCTTGACACACTTGTGAGGTGGGCTGATGCCAACCTCATGAAGTTGAACCATGCCATGTGCAAGGTCCTACACCTGGGTCGGAGCAATCCCAGGCACAGCTACAGG
Source organism: Agapornis roseicollis (assembly GCA_002631895.1). NCBI lineage: Eukaryota > Metazoa > Chordata > Aves > Psittaciformes > Psittacidae > Agapornis > Agapornis roseicollis. Next base: position 281,330 of record NDXB01013678.1, read on the forward strand.
TTGGGCAAAGAGGAGATTCAGAGCAGCCCTGCCGAGAAGGACTTGGGGGTGGTGGTCGATGAGAACGTGAACATGAGCCGACTGCAGTGTGCTCTTGCAGCCCAGAAAGCCAACCGTATCCTGGGTTGCACCAAAAGGAGCGTGACCAGCAGGTCGAAGGAGGTGATCCTGCCCCTCTACTCTGCTCTCGTGAGACCTCACCTGGAGTATTGTGTGCAGTTCTGATGGCCTCAACATAAAAAGGACATGGAGCTGTTGGAACAAGTCCAGAGGAGGCCAGGAGCATGAGGAGGAGGCTGAAGCACCTCCCATACAAAGACAGGCTGGGAAAGTTGGGGCTGTTCAGCCTGGGGAAGAGAAGACTGCATGGAGACCTCCTAGCAGCCTTCCAGTATTTGAAGGGGGCCTATAGGGATGCTGGGAAGGGACTCTTCATTAGGGACTGTAGTGACAGGACAAGGGGTAACGGGTTCAAACTTAAACAGGAGAGGTTTAGATTGGATACAGGGAAGAAATTCTGTCCTGTGAGGGTGGTGAGGCACTGGAATGGGTTGCCCAAGGAAGCTGTGAGTGCTCCATTCATGGCAGTTTTCAACGCCAGGTTGGACAGAGCCGTGGGTGGCATGGTTTAGTGTGAGGTGTCCCTGCCTATGGCAGGGGGGTTGGAACTAGATGATCTTTTTCTAACCCTAACTATTCTATGATTCTGTGATTCTATGATTAAGTACACACACACTTCTTACCTGGCAGGTTTGTTGATGATAAAGAAAGCTTTTCTTACTGTTTTAATAGTCACACAAAATATGTTTATAGCAAATGGTAATGTTTTTTGAACATTTCTTATTTTAAAAAGTGAAAAAAATCATAAAATAAAACATGTTTGACAATGGCAGCAATTTTTCAGACAATATTTTGGTTTTAAAAACAAAGAAAATCAGTTGCAAATTTTCCAACAGCTTCTTGAATCCCATTATCCTTGACTGCATTCTTAAAGGAAGTGTATAAGAAAGCTCACACTTTCAGAGATGTATAGATCAGTTGTTAAATCTGGTCCTTTGATGGTTAATGACTGTATACCAAATGTCAGTAGAAAGGGTGCTACCACATTACTTTCTGATTTCATTGAAAGGTGTATACTGGAGAATACATTTGATGGTAGGCAGCCCTTACTACTGAAAGGGGAATATACATCTTGGAAGATACACTTTGCATTAAAACAGCTTTATGAACAAAAGCTGTTTTCCTGCAGAGGTATTTCTGATTACAGATCTTTCATTGTGAAGGTCTTTTTCCTTCTATTGTGTTACTGAAATGGTTAACAGCAAACTTTTGAAATCAGATTTGAAAAGCTTGATGAAAGAGCCTGATGTTTTGCCTGATTTTTTCTTTCCCTCTATGGACAAAGGCCTTGAATGCTGAAGGCTGAAAAGCCTATTATCACCAGAAAGAAATGTAAGTAAACAAGGCATTACAATAATGAATTCTACAGTACATGACACGAAGGCAAGAACCAGCTCTGTGCATCAAGCAGTGCAAGATTTGGCTGCATCTTGGCAATTTTTCAAAAATGATAACAATAAGAGGTTTTGTCGCTTCAGACATGTAAATCAAAAGGATATTTCAGCACTAAAAATGATACTGAGACTCTCTAACCATTGACCCCAAACCAGCATCCAAAAATAGACATTAAAACTAAGAAGCTATAATCCTACAAGCCATGCACAATCAAACCTAAAGAGCTAAAAAGATTGGATTTTTAAAGTCCATTTGAAATTAGGTTGGCAATAACAACCCTTATCCACAGCAGAAGGATTTCTGATATTCAAAGTTAAGATGTGGTAAAAAGAAATAATTCAGAAATTATATGAAGGGTATATTTCAAAACCAGCATTTGAAATGGTCTGAAATCCCCCAATCTTGTTCCTTAATAAGCAGCAAGCACAGAGAACAAGCACATGGTAGTTTGGACTATAAGGATGCTGAGAATTTTATTTGTAGGAAGTGAAAGTGTGCATAAGTGAAACATGAAGATGGTCAAATTTGATATTTAGGCTTTTTATAGTTCATTAACAAACTGTACAAATGTGCCTAAAAGCAAATAAAACCAACAGCTTGGCCAAACTGTGCAGTAAAAATTTGGCAGAGCAGAAGGGAACCATTTAAAACTTCATCTACTGATAGAATTTAAAGCTGCTTGAAACTCCCAAAGCAGGAGAGTGTTCATATATGTGAGCAATGCCTTACAAACTCTAAATGAACACATAGAAATGAAGGCATAGCATAGCACCCTGTTAATGGTGAATTGGTTCTTTTGCACTGTCCACCTCATCTGTGAGAGAGGGCAAAAACCCTTGCTGCATCAGCAAGGTGTAGCTCTTAGTGCCACTGACAGCAGAGTATTGCTGACTTATCTGGGGCATCCTATGGGAATGAGCAGTGTCGCTTCGAGAGACATATCCAAATAGCAGGCAGGATTGGACTAGGCACTTGTTCCTTTCCCCACCTAAGCCCTAACTACACACTCATACAAAAAAAAAAAAAAAAAAAAA
>NDXB01013679.1:0-14657 GCA_002631895.1 Agapornis roseicollis
AGGACTTCAACACTCTCCTGACATAGTTTACCCAGCAACTTTCTTCTCTGCTACCTGAAAATTACATTCTGTATTTTTCCCAACATACCTGATCTGCAGGATAGTTCCTTGCTCCTTCTTTCTTTCAGAGCACTGCTTTTAAGAGTAATTTGCTCTTCAGACTGCTACCACTGGAATAATTTTGAGTTGCTAAGGTCCCTTCTTGTATGTTCATCAGCTAGTAGCATTTCCTCACAGCTCAGCTGAGAGGGCAGATACTTAGTCACTGCTGCAGTGGTACAGGTTATAATATCTCCACCAGTGCCAGAGCAAAGTGCTTGCAATTAATGTACACAGAGACAGCACTGAACATCTGAAAGTTGTAATTCATTACTTCCCTCATCTTCTCCTGGGGGAAGATTGTAGTAACAGTGGAAGGCTGTTTCAAACGTTTAATTTCAGCATGAGGCCACTTGTTAGTTTTATTTAGAAAGTTGAAACAACTGTGCAGGAAGTTTTAACGCTGGGCCATATCTTCCATGGTAATTGGTTTCAGAATATCACCTGAGGAAACCTGCTGCACAGAGAATTGTTAAACCTCCCTGGGCACAGACATTGTAATCCTTATTTTAAAGAGATTGGAACATTTAGAAGTATGACACCTATTGAGATTTCCCTGAAAATTATCACTCATTAATACTAATCTACAGATCTTGATTTTATTCAGTCCTGATAAAACTTCTGCAATGACATCATTGGAGAAAGAATTTTTAACTACTCTTTTTTTCCTACCCTTGTTACTGTCTTTGAAAGACTATTTCTGTTTGTCCTTGCTTTTTCACAGAGGAAAACATTTCAGTTGGCATGAACTAGTTTCTGAACTATCACCATCATAAAAGATTAAAGATGCATCAGATAGAGAGCAATTCAAAACAGGAGACTTACAGCAATGTAAATTTAGGATAGTTGTACTAATGATGGTAGTAGAACTACCTGTTTTGAAAACAAAGTAACCACCATTACCTTGTGGGTTTGGAAGACTGTTGGTCTTCTTTCTATTACTGAGAAAATTAGAGCAGGATGTTGTAACTTTCACACCATAGGCTTTATATTTGGAAGAAAATCAACTCTGTTTCTAATGCTTGGACGTATTAAAAAACCCCCTTTCTTTCAATAACATTAAATGCACTTGATATTTATAAATATGCCTGATATCAGGAATATTCTGTTTTTCCATAAATTTCAGATCAGTAATAAGTATAGTACAATACAGAGGATTTGGTGGCAATTCTCCTCTTAGCTGCTTCTTCAGATACAGAACAACAGTTTCCAATCTGCAAATAGAAACTATTCTAATGTCTGTTTCTAGGATAGACACAATCTAGAGGCATTTTAACATAAATTCATGACCTTTCCATGCTGAACCTTACTGGAACGCTTGTTTAAGCTGCACAGACTTTTAGCAGCACTTTTGGGAAGAATTGTTGGAGTATGCTTCCTGAATGCAGCAAAGGGAATACACCAAACTATCTCCCATCATAACCCTACATACTGGGTAACCTGCCTCTCTTTGAGACACGACCTGGGATTTTTGTGTCTTTTCAGTGCAAACACTGCCACCTGGGGACTGCTGAGCCTCGCCTCGCTCCGATCTTTAAAGTGAAAAAGCTTATTAGCTGCAATGAAGTTGTTCCTGATTTACAAGATCTTATCAGAGAAAATAATCAAACGCTGGTATCAGATGCTGCATGTTTATAATCCAGAATACAAGTTGCTCAAGACCAATGCCAAAGCAGGCTTGATGACACTCAAGTCTTCATTGCATTTTGAACAAACAAACCATTTACAAGCTAATTATAGGTATCATTTTGTCTTAAGCATTTGCTCAGTATTAGATATTCTACAGGTTGTTTCTGTGCAGAAGAAAAATTCAAAGCAAATACTTCTTTAATATAATCCTTTTAAGAAAAGCAGCTGAATAATCCTTGTGCCCGTGAACACAGACACAGCAGATTTCTTGTTCGTAATTGTGCAGCTGGTTTTACTCTGAAAAAAGAAAAAAAAACCCCAAAACCTTAGTGTCCTTCCTCTCAACTCCAGCCTCCAGTGAATTCATCCCTCATACTTTATTAAGGTATATAAGTTAGAAGCATAGGTTCCTTCTATTGTTGTTTTTTATATATTCAATTGTATAGATCTTCCCGTCAACTGTATAGATCTTCTTCAGTGTGCACTGAAGATCTGAATCTACCATGCAGATGCCTTTCTTCCTCTACTGATTTTAAGAGTGACTGTGTTTCTAACAAGAGCACCTTGGTTAAATACTGGTGTTTGATGGGATGAATTGATGCCTGACTGCTGCTAGGCTCAGAAAACCAAACAGGCTTTCACAATTGGCATGGGCCCTCTGCATGGACCTAGCAGTGTCCCTACTAATATGTGAAAACTGGTATTTCGAATTATTTAAGAATTTACCAGAAAGAAAGGCTGGTGTGTTATATTACTGCAAGTATTGCTTCAACATTTAATAAGCTTGCTCCACATAGTGTGAATACACAAGGAGGAAATATGTTCTTGATTTTGTCAGTGCATTACCTTAAGAACAGTAGATATAATATCACTTACATAAGAAAGTTATGGATCTAATTGTGAAGACTTTTAAATACTCAGGAGGAATACAAAGAAAGAGGAGAGGAGAGCAGTAAGGAAGGTTGCTAGGGATCTTGAGATCAGAGCCTGCTGTTTCACATTCACAAATCCATTTAGTTTAGAACTAACATTAATGGCAAATGGAGAATTCATTCTCAATCAGAGCCTCTCAGGGACCACTGTTAAGAGGTTTCACTTGAGCACTCAGATACTGCAGGAACTAGGAAGCTGCTTTTGCAATGATTCAGGGCCTGATGGCCAATTTGTGTAAGAGTTTAGGATGAGTCCACATCCAATTGTCAGAAACGCACTCTCCATCCCAAATTGTATGTATGACATATGAAGGCTGAAGAGCAGATAGGCTCAGCTCTCCCACTGTGAAACTGTACAAGGGGAGAAAGAAATGAATTATTTCTTTCATGTGGGGGGAAAACAAATGAACAGACAAAAAACAAACCAAATAAACCCCCCCAACTTCTTATTTACTGCCTCAACAGAGTGCTGAAGAGAAGAGATAAGGAAGAGAACTTCCTAGATAGACGAGTTAAGGCTAATAAATGCTCTTGTGCTTTGGTCAAGATCACAGCACTTCAAAAAGGGCAACAAGCTCTTAGGTTTTGAATGACTGCTCTAACAAGGAAAACTCCAAAAAATGGAATTTACTTAACAGAGGTCTGATTCTCCTCTCATACCAGTGACACCAGAGGGCCCAAAGAAGGTTTCATATGCTGTTGCATAAACCTTATTTAGGATGAGCACCAGGTGACTTTTTGTCATTTACTTCAAAGTCAGTTTGATCAATAATAGCAAATATAAACAAGCTGAGAAAAAAACTCATCATTATGAATTCATTGATCTATGTTGAAATTAAGCATATTCAAAAGCACAAATTTTATTAAACAACATTGTCTTCTGTTGCTATTTTAATACATACAAAGTTGTTAATAAAACTTCTTCTGGCATTTTATCATGTCTTTATTTTAAAACCATAAGGTAGATTTTTTTGGGGGTTGGGGTTTTTTGTTGTTTGTTTTGTTATGTTTTGTTTTGTTTTTTCTTTATGCTGTTTTGCTTTGCATGTGATTTAAATTTCCGTCAGCTTTTGATCTTCCAGACCCATTTTACACTGTAGATGGCACTAAATCATTGTGCAACACAAAGCAGACTCATAGTTGCCTACATCTGATTGAGTATACAGTCACTTTGCTGGATAAGGATAAAATTTTTATCCACCTATGTAAGCAGATGAAAAACAACTTAAAACCTTTCTTGCAACCTGGGACAAAAGATGTTCTCTGCTATGCTTTTCACTGATGCATACAGCATTTTTGTTCTGTAGGTTCAAACAGTGCAGCCAACTGGTGCAAGAGCTGTAATACAGAGAACATTTGATATGACTCTAGGCTAGGATTCCTCCAGCTGTCCTGGCATAGCTAAATACCAGTTAGCAAATAGCAATAGCAAAGTCCCAGTTTAAAGTCTGAGCCTCTGAATAGTACAGTGCTATAAGACTTCTTTTGGATGTGGTGGGGACCTGGCAGGCAGTCTAACTAACCAGAGACTGAATATGGCTTCCTGAGCAGTGCTGGGGCAATAGCAGAGGACACGGCTTTCTGATTCTGGCCACAGCTGTTCAGTACAAAGCAATTGCTTTTGAGAAAGGCTGAGTATTTTGCAAGTTCTTTTAACAGATATTTCTCTAGATGGCAAGGACCCAAACTGGGTGCTGCCTTCATTTTACAATGACAAAAATAACCAATATGTTGCTAACACTGGTAGAAGCAATGAAATGCTGAATTCCTCTGAAAATTATTCTACTTTCATAAAGGGACTTTATTTTAATTTGAGGGTTAATTCTGCATCCACCATTCAGTAGTTTTCCTACCAATTCTAGTTTTTCTATAATTTCCTATCAATTTTAGTGGGATAGCATCAGCTTTTTGCCCTTTTACCTGAAACACCAAAATTTCAATACTTTAACAATATTGGATATTTCCCTTCTGTTTAAATGAAGATGAGACACCTCAGTTTTTCTACAGGGATCAGTAACAGAGCTAAGTACTATTTATATTTTCCCTTGGAATCTGACAAATAAGCAAATGATAGTCTAGAGATCCAGCTGTTTGAGCTGGCACTGTACAACTGAAGACAATGGCACTGGGCCAACCCAGAAAGAAGGAAGAGATGGCCCATGGTATGATTGTTAAACATTGTATTTTGGACAAGACTTAAAACTGATCCAAATGGCTGGTAATCATTAGCTGGAGGAATTCTTGCAAAAGCAAGCAAGTCATATTACCCTGATTCATCCAATCTGGATAACTGCACTGTGCCTACTTTTAAAATCACTGCATTTACTGCTTCTTTTTTCATCACATCCCAAGAACACATAACCTTGCAGCTTTTTCTTGAGTTGTGGGTAGGCATCACTAAGTAATTGCCACGGGCAGTTCTGAAGAATGATGTAACCCTGGGAACCAGTCCAGAGCCAGGTCATTCATTTCAGTGAATGGTCCCTAACATCTTTGTCTTGCAATGCTCATTTTATGTCCAAAGTTTGCTCAGAGAGAATTACAGACAGCAAGTGAATTCTGCCTATAGAAGTTTAAAGGCATGTCTCTGGTATGCAGCAAAGAAAGCCCAACACCTTGCAAAATACCTGTACTACTCTTGGAGTCAGGTTAATATCCCCAAGCAGGGATGTGTAGATGTAACAGCTCGGCTGCACTAGCTCCATTGGTCTGAGGAAAGACTTCTGCTCTCAGTGCCTAATCCTGAATCAGTCTCTCCAGAGTAGAGGATTAATTCAGGAGGTTACAGACTGCCAGTACATGTTATGCCACAAGATTATATGCTATCCATATATCTACATGCAAACAACTGCATAGTTAACACTGTAGTCTAAACAGGCCACATAAAACAGCTCTTTAGAAAGTGAAATACAGAGAGAAAATTATCAGGATCTCACATAAATTTGTTCCTGTGGTCCACCATCATAAAATGAATTGGTGGAGTCATTGTCCTAACAAAGCCTCAGAGGCCTCTCTTTTACCCTGAAACACCACCATCACAAGCAGCTTCTGCTTTGACATCCCCAGGCAGCTGCAATGGTCTACAGAAAGCAAAGCTGTTCTTACTAAAGTAACACCTTCTGGCACATAAGGCTCCTTTAGTTTTAAAGGGCAGAGCTTGAGCCAAAAATAAACATACATGTGGTGGGAAAAGTGAGGAGTAACAAGACAAATGCCATATGCAGCACAGCAAGCGGTAGCAGCATAAAACTTCACGCAGGATTCATAGCAAAAGTTAATTTTAAGGAGGGATTTGAAAAAAGCTTTTTGCACAGATCTCCTCCCATGTACATGGGATAGCCTGAGGCAGAGGATGAAAGTGCTTGGAGAAAACAAAGATCAGTGTACAATGAATATTAACTTCTAAGGCAAAAAGGGAGGCAGAGTCAAAAGCTTGAAACATAAATAAAACCAGGCTTTTAACAAATTATGAATTTAAATCAGTGATGTTCTACCCATTTCAGTTTACTGCATTCAGGGTTGACTATCTGTTCAGATCTGCACCTATAATCTGCATCCAAATATCTTTGAATCATTAGTCAACATAGAACATCTGATGCAGCTTAAATCTACTTCTAATTAAAAAGGTCTTCTGAGGCAATCCTCTCATTCAGGTAGTTGTTGTAAATCCTTCTGTTAGCTTGAACATTTTGCATGGGTTATATGCATACTGCATATTCTATCTATATGGCAGGCCAGTGCAGCAAATTCTGATCGTTGTTTGTGATGACCTGGAGATACAGTCACTCATCCACAGCAGTTATCCTGGGAAAATAATAGGACTCCGCTAGCAGAGTATAAAAGTTCATACATGACCTCCTCAGATCTTACCTTAGTATTTAAAAGACTCATCAGAACTGGAGTGTCAATATATTTGTGATTTTCCATCCACTTTTTCTCCTTCTTCTCTCCTTGGCTAACACTCAATGTCATCTCGGATCTCACAGGAGAAGTCATAGGTTTTCATTAACTGTTCATTAACTATTTCATTAACTGTTTCATTAACTGTCCAGAAGCATCAGCAGCTGGGATGAATAAGCTGCTTTTACAGGAAATCAAATGCTTTTGAAGTCAAAGAGCCAGAGTCCAGGCAGCAAGCAAGGATTTGGCACTGAGGGTGAGGAAGAAAAGACACATTCCCTGAACCTAAAGCACACAATGTCCATGAAGGAAACAAAAAGTGTTTTCTGAACTCTCCTGAACTGGGCAGACCCATACAGTATTCTGTCTTGCTGTTCCAAGAAAAGTGTATTCAAACTCCTGGAAAGAGATGAGGAAGTCCTGCCAGTTCAGTGATTATTTCCTCGTGCTCTTCATCCATGTGAGTGCCAAGGATCCTGCTAGGAGAGAGCCTGAAGTGATCAGAAGTAACTACAAGGTGTAAAGAGCAAGAGGTAAGGCAGCAGGGGATTCAGCTTGTACTCTTTATATGCTTCTTCCAGTTATAAATTAAGGGCAGGAAAGAGAGACAGATTTTGGAAATGATCATTTGTCTGCATAAATAGCAGCAGGACCTGGGTTTTCTGAAATACTGTTCTACAAATTACTGGGTAGACTCTCAGTCCACCTGGCCAAGAAGGGGAAGGCAGTATCTTTGCTTTGTGTTCATAAAGATCATAAGGTCATGAAGGACAGTAAATCAACTCCCTGAACAAATCAGTATCTGGATATTAATGCAAGAAACACAGGAAATAAGAAATGCTAGAAATCTTAAATATAATAACCCAGTTACAGCTGAATTTGCACAACCCAAAGTGGGATAATCCATGTTACCGTAATGTTAACATATGGATAATGATAAAGAGGGATATCCACAAAGGTGGTGACACATGGACACTAAACAGGGTAGATCATTCAGACAGGGCTTTTTGAGAGCAGTGAGCAGAATCACCCAAAGCTCCAAATTTTGAAATAATGAAGACTGCCATCTGCACATATAGTAGGCTAAAAAGTATATAGAACAGGTTGTCCAGAAAACTCTTGGAAGACGTTGATGGTGTGTTTGTCCACAATACAGGTAGAAGGGAGCTCATTTCTCATTTGATTGCAAGCGGTAGGGAGGAGTTTATTGAGAATGTAGAGCAGAAAGGTAGCTTAGGCTATGAAATACCAGTGTTCTCTGTTTTCATGAAGGATGTGAGGAAGAGCAGTAAAATAATACAATGAATTCTGCTTTCTATGAAATTTCGTAAACTCATAGATCCTAAGGAAAATATGCCCATGGGAAAAAGGAGTCTCAGAAAATTGGTATTTCCTTAGAAAAATATGAATGGCACACCTATAAGCTAACCCTTAGTGAAGAGCCAGAAATGCATGTAACAAGTCAGCAGCTTGACTCAGTCACACACAATTCAGTATAAACAAGGATAAATTTAGACAAATAACAAATGACAGAATATTCTGCAAGATAACCAATAGCACAAAAACACAAGGAGCTAAAAAATTGGCTTAATCATTTCACAATGTGAGAGATGCACTAAATGACAAATAAAATCTGGGTCAGCATTACACTGTGGGAAAAAAATGTGCTTGTATTTGGAAATACATACAAAAGCATAGTCTGTGAAGTATTTGAAGGAGTCCCCTACAGCACATGCTACTGGTAAAACCTGTGCTGTAATCTGGCTTCCAGTTTGGGACCTGTACTTCAAGAAAGATGTGAACTAATCACAAAGACAACAAAGAAGTGTGAGAAAAATTATCAAGAACTACAAAACACATCTACAGGGAAACACTGAAGAAATTGGAATTGTTCAGTCTAAAAAGAGAAATGACTGTCTTCCAGACTTGTCCTATAAAAGTATTTGCAGAGACTAAGAGAATACTCTGTTCCTTGGGCCTGCTGTTGACAGAACAAAAAGTAGTGAACCTATATTGCAGTAAAGGAGATTTAGATTTGACACTAGGAAAATTTTGTTGATTGTGAGAAATCCTCTACAGTGCTCAACAATCTTTAGGGAGATTAGGAGATCTCCATCATGTTACTGCTTCTTTCCAGGCTGCTCTCCTTCTGACCACTTGCTACTCTGCCTGCTCCTCTCACTTTGCACTCCAAAACCTTCCAGCATCTGAAGGTGGTGTTAGCATTTCTCTTTCACTGACAATGATCGATTGCTCCAATTTGTTTCTAACCTCACCTTTTTCAGAAACCAGACTCACTCAGACATGTCCAGACACTATTCAGCTTGATAACAGCTTCATCACCCAGGCTTCTTTATTAAGGCAGTAGAACAAGTAGCAGTAATAACTTTGCAGGGTTTGTCCACCATTGATCAATCTCAGGAGGATTGCCAGTTTAACAACTTGAATGCAAAGAACAGGCTTTATATGCATGTCATCAGTTCTTGTATCATGTATTCTCCCACTGATCATCTACTATCATCTTTCTAATGTGAACTTCCTAACCAGTAAGTTAGTTTATCCATACATCAAGCACAACAAATTTGTGTCAGTGCTACAAATACAGCTGATGCTATGTAACTTCAAAAGCTGCATCTAATCAATAACTATTTTTAACATCAGTAACTGCACTTTACAACATCCAGATCCAACTGGGTCTTAGCAGGGTCTTAACAGATAACTAATGGGATGGACCCGTTCTGGGTATAAATCAGGGATGTACATTAAAAGTATGTTGTCCACATGTTGACCTTTGCTCAGCATGCTGCAGGACTTGGAAGGTGTAGATGGCATGAGGCAAGAAATTCCAGGAAGAGAAAGGACTGTCTCATAGCTAACTGCTCTCCTGGGAATCCGACCTTGTCTCTGCCAAAGGATTACAGTGTAATAATTAGCTATCACTTAAGCTTTAAATAAATTGTGGTTAGCTGTTTGTTCTTCATGTTCTGACTGTTTGACTTGAAATCTTGGTGCCAAATTTACAAAAGGGCAGGATCACAGCTGCAACTGAGCAGAACGGGAAACACGCACTGAACACAGCAAGTGCTACAGTACCGGGAAGCATGCAGGAGAGCCCATGTGCTGCAACTGAGCCCCACAACAAGCATTACTTCACTTGAATAATTCTGTGCCTTGCGTTGTAATCTACAGGGTGGACATTAACAACTGCTTTTTGAGAATTCATTAGTGTTTGTGAAGCATTCAAATGCCACAGAGAGGGCATTAGGAAGTTAATAACTGCATTTAAGGCAAAGGTTGAAGTGTGCAGCAAAGTAGGCATAGTGCCATACTGAACTGTGAGGAGAAATCAATATATTGAATAACTGCTCATTGAGCAACCGTCTTACATTCTCCACATTTCTCACAGAATTGGATCCTGTGGGGGGGGAAAGGGATCATTTGATAAAGTACTAAGTAGGAGAAAAAGACCAGCAGTGAAGGTATCTGCAGCCAAGCCAAGTAATTGTCATCATCACTGGTAGTTTGGTATTGGCATCTTTCTCAACACTGACAAATTAGAAAGAGTATTTACCAAGGAAAGCAGCCATATGGTGGGTGATTATACTCTCATCAAAAGCATCAGTAACACAGTAACATCAGTAACAACAAATGAACTGTACACATAAAACCCTTTAAGGACCCAACTAAAGGTTAATACAAATGACATTTGGTTTACAATGAGGTAATATCCCTTTTAGGATAGGTTTGGTGATCAGAATGAGAGATTTTCTCTGTGCAGGGCTAGGAGACACCTTCATAAAGGTCACACAGGCGAAACAACTAATTCTGGGTACTTCAATTCGAGATCTCAATCGTGTCCCCCAGTGTAAGTTTATCTAAATGTAATGGCCATCAGGCTGCCCAGCTTTGTCAGCCCATGGGCTTCACAGGCCATTAGTTTCATAAGGTTTAACCTCCTGGCATAGAACATCACCAACCTTGTCTCCATTTCTGAAGGTGATTGGCTGTCTCACAAACAGATGTCTGTCCCCAGACCTCCCCACCTTAACATGGGAGTCTAATGTCACTTCTTTTCCTCATGCTTCTTCAGAGGCCCCTAATGCCCATGTTTTTCTGCCACCCATGCCCCAGGCAAGGGCTTGTTTAACAACACTTCCTTCAAGGTAATACTTTGTTTCGGCTGGGTGCAACTATTTCATCTAGCCAAACTTGCCAGGCTTCCTGGAAGTGCATGGTGGCTGTGTGTCACTTGGCTTTTCTCTGCCTGCTGATGGGGAATTTGCTTCATCACAGAACAGGGAGAGATCCCATGGCAGCTAGTTACATACCAGTCCCAATTCCAGCTGTCCCAGGACAGCCCCCTTCTCTCCTGCTAGCAGCAAACAAATATCCCTACCCTCACTAACCCTCCTGTGCTCTCTTGCCAGAAAACAGGGATTTTCTCATCTCTGTTTAAAGGTCTGGTGACTCGAGAAATGAGCAAAAGCATGGTATAAGGAGCATTACCGGCATTGCTGTGCTTCCACACCACTTATTTCACAAAGGGAAACCCATTTCTTGCTCTGCCATCACTGATTATAGAAATACAAGTATTGTATTGTAGAAATACAATTATGAAGTTGCTTTCATAGCACCACCTCTATACCTTGGGAAGTATATAGTAGAAGTGTCCAACAATTATACATCTTTTTTTCCCTCCTCGACTGGTCAACCCATGAGGGAGACATTCTGTTACACTCCCAGCATCCCTTCTGCCCCCACCCCCACCCCCCAAACCATTTACAGCATCATTTGAGAGTTCTGAGGCTTTTGAATGGCCTTTGGATACCCTTGAGACCTGCCTGCTGATTGTGATGTGGATCACCATGTTGGCATGCATAGAGAGTGTGTTTTACCCAGGACCATTTCATCTGAACTCAAGAGTTAAGTGGAGTCATGTTTGGGCCTTGTCTAGAGTTAGATGACAATATAGGAAGACCAGGAGATTTTCCCCGAGGCTGGACAGTCAGGAGTAGCAGGGTGTGTGGGACAGTATGGGCCAGTATCTAGGCCAGTGGGCCCCTCCAGCACTTTGGAATTTCACCACTGAACAAATGCAAAAGCCAGAAAGATTAGTAAAACACTTAAATGAGGTGTGTTGTCATCCTGGTCATACCAGAGAGGGACAAATCATGGCAACATGCTGGGGCTTGGCCTATGCTTACAGAGCCCTGTTCAACATTGTCCAGCACCTTCAAAGGGAACAAAACATCCCTGGATCTGATGGTGAAGCAACAGACAGCACAGCTAATTCAACTCCAAGTACAGCAGCTATACCAGCCCCAGCGACAAGTACAGCAGCTACTCAAACTCTGACCACAACAGTGCAGCTACTCCAGCTCCAAGCACAGCAGCTACACCAGCCCAGTAAAAGAACTGTCATGGTTTAAGCCCTGCCGGTAATTCAGTACCAAGCAGCCGTTCGCTCACTCTCCCCAGTTTCTTTCTCCACTCCCAGAGGGACAGGGAGGAGAATGGAAAGAATGTAACTCCCATGGGTTGAGATAAGAACAGCCCAGTAACTAAGGTATAACACAAACCACTGCTGCTACCACCAATAATAATAATGATAAGGGAAATAACAAGAGAAGAGAATACAACTGCTCATCACCCGCTGACTGGTATGCAGCCCGACCAAGCAGTGATCTAGCCCTTCCAGGTAACTGCCCCCAGTTTATATAGTGGACATGACATGCTGTGGTATGGAATATCTCTTTGATCAGTTTGGGTCAGGTGTCCTGTCTCTGCTTCCTCCCAGCTTCCCTTCCTCCATGGCAGAGCATGAGACTCAGAAAGTCCTTGGTCAGACTAAACATCACTGGGCAGTAACTAAAACCATCGGTGTTATCAGTACTGTTCCCAGGCCAAAAGTCAAAACCACAGCACTGCACCAGCTACTAAGAAGGAGAAGGATGACTGCTACTGCTGAACCCAGGACAATAATAAAATATTCTAAGCTTTTCTTTAGCCATGATTTACTGCCCTGCATGCCATAAAATTGAACTGAAATACACACACTAAAAAACAGTCGGGATAAATTGGACTTTAAGGATTTGATCTGTAATGCTACAAAGTCGCACTTCAGATGGTCATGAATACAAAGGTGTTGCTTACAACAAAACAAAATCCCATTCTCACCAGCACAGCTGACATTATTTCTGTAGCAGGCACTCAGGGGTGCAAGCACTTTCTGCAACATGTGGTGTGACCCTATCACTGTAAATGATGCACATCCAGTTTTCTCACTGGTTTACAAAAGGCTTTCTGCACCTTGCATAATCACACCCTCCAGTTAATCTGTAAATTCTCTAGAGCATGTGTTGTAAACTGAGTTTGGCACACCATCCAGCACAGCAGGACAGTTTTGATTAGGGCCTCCACACAACACAGCAGTACAGAAACATCATTAATAATAATAAACAGTTCACATTTGGAATGAAAAGCAAATGAAGCATCCAAATGTCTAAGAAATGAATTGTGGACAAAAAATGAATCAAGGGAAGTGAACTGTTGGGGATTTTCTTCCAAGTGTATTTTCTTTTCAATATGCTGTGATAAATACCCAGAGAGCACTTCAAAGCTTGATCTTCCTAGTGCAAATGAAGGGTAAATGAACAATAACAGACATTTGAATTGTTTTTATTTTTAGTAAGTGGTGGTATATAATCAATTTTTCCTACTAACACTCTTGAATTTGAAGAAAAAATGCAATGTGTATGTACAGTGATTACGACCAGTAAGTCCCTGCGAAAACATGAATAAAGCATTACATCATTCCATATGAGCGAGGCACTGATAATTATTGTGTGGCTCAGTATTTCATTCTGCACTTTGTTCTAAAGAGGGGATGATATTTTACAATATTTAAGGCATAGAAAAGATTTTGCTCATTAGAACATCAAGAAATTATTTTAAATAAATCAAACCAAATGTATCTCAATTCTGCTAAAAATGGAAGATCAATTTATTTCTGAGAGCGCAGTGTCAGGGAAGTGATGTGTATGAACATGCTCTGGGGGTGTTTGTCAGATGGTGTGAATCTCCTATCCTCTCAACTCAGAAAGCACATTCACCTGCATGTAAATGCAATCAGCTTCCGTATCCTGCTCCTCCAGAGCAAGGTCTGTAACTCAATGTTTTATAACCTGTCTTCTGTACTGTGTGGCAGGAGGAGCTGGTCAGCTTACTTTTGATGCACTTCCCAGCTCTCTAGCTCATTAGACCAAGCAGTCCTTGAAGATAATGACAATGTGCTGCAGTCAAGGGGTGACCTCTATGCTTTAAAAAATATAAAGCAAAACCAGGTTAGCCTTCCTTGCTTCCAACTGGCCAGATGTCTCCCTGAGTTGTTTACCCAACACACTATCTGTCTGAGCCATAAGAAACAAGGTTTATTTTAGCTACTAAAAGGGCAATTATTGAAGAGCAAGATCTTGGCATTATGATTTCATCATCCATTTTCTCTACAATCTGGTTTATATTACAATATAAAAATCACCAATGAAGCAAACATTCAGCCTGCAAGTTGAAAAGGCAAGCCTTTGCCTTCCCATTTTCACAACCTGTAAGATATGAGCTGGGCTTGCTGGAGGGAAGAATGGATTTTTTCAACTACCTACAGAACTCTGGCAACAAATATGTAACTAGTTCCTATCACCTGAAAACCAAGCAGGCATACTATTTCCCCTCAGTCTAAAAGCTCTGTAACCTGTATCTTACTTATTTAACTTCAACTGGTTCTTATTTCTAGGCTGGTCTCAGCAAGCCACTGCTAAAATTGTAACAATGATATTGTAAATCATGAATGACACACAGAGGCAGGGGTTGTCTCACACTGTTGGTATTTAAGCCCCTCAGCGGCAACCATATAGATATATTTAAATTAACAATTCCATGTACATTACAACTACTGCAGTTTAGTTTCCTATAGTTTTGTATCTGTTGGTTGCTTACCTTTGATGGCCAAGAGAAGCAAAGCCTTTTCTGTAGTTAAAACATCCAATAAAAAAAAAAAAAAAAAAAAAAAAAAAAAAAAAACCAAAAAAAAAAAAAAAAAAA
>NDXB01013679.1:23897-37067 GCA_002631895.1 Agapornis roseicollis
TTTTTTTTTTTTTTTTGTATAGCCAAAAATAATATTTAAGAGAAACATTTTCTGTGGTTTTTTTTTTGTTAGGTTTTTTTATTGTATTATTTGGGTCAGAATGTGCCTCCTGCTTCTTATTTGGCCCTTAAAATCTCTGTAAGATTTAATCCTTTATTAAACACTTCTGGAAATGTGCATTTTGGCCTTGAAATGCCAAAATATCCTTCTAACATAGTAAGGTGTCATATAGTATAAGATTATTCCCTCTCTAATAGTGCTTTGTAATTCTAGACACAAGCCTGAAGACTTAATAACCCCTGGTAAACTGATTCTTATATATACTTCTGTGCTGAATCAAAGCTGCTTGTCTGTAGCTGCATTTAACCAAGATCTTTGGTGCTGTAATCTGGACACTTAAGCCTGAAAACCAACTTCAAATAGTTATGTTACTCAGAAAATTATCTTGCTCAGAAGTACAGTCCTAAAGCAAACTTCCCAAAAGATCTGCCTTGCTACTCAGGGCTTTTCCATTTTAAGAAAAATAAAATTTATTTTGTTTTGCTTGAAGTTTCTCAAGACATCTGAGTTTCTCTGCTGGGAATATCTAAAGTCATTTTGTTACTGAATATTTTCTTAGTTAATTATTGGCTTAAAATTTGCTAGTTCGGATTAACAGACTTGTGCCCATCTGGGTATTTCCCCCCCACCATTTTAGGGATCTACATACCTTTCTCCTTCTTCCATTCTCTGCTTATTCTGCTTTTAGCTACCAATTTACCTTTCTGAAGCATTAAATTAGAAAATGTCTTTTTTTGTGACTGTGTTTTACCTGCATCAAAGCCAAATTGTGTTAAGGACTAGTGATCTTCAGTAGTGAAAGTGCTTATTTAAACATCTAGTGCACCAGTTTTGTCCTTGGTTTAAATATGGAAGGAAATGGAGCTTGCCACTTTTTTTCCCCACATGTACAGAATTAATATTTCCTTGAAGCTAAAATGAGCCTTTTGTGTTTATTAATCTGAAAACTGATCCAGTTGAAACTGTTCCTGTTATTTGAATATGAATGTACAGTTGAATGGAAATTATCATACAGGTGGAGAGGGAGTTGAAATTGCCTTTTTGGTGGCAGTGTCAACTTTTTTTTTCCCATTCAAGTTGTGTGCATGTCTATGGGGGTATGATACAATAGGCATCACAGAAACATGGTGGGATGGCTCCTATGACTGGAGTGGTGGAATGGAAGATTACGGGCTCTTTAGGAAAGACAGGCCCGGCAGGCAGGGAGGGGGGGTTGCAATTTATGTTAGGGATGGGCTGGAGAGTATGGAACTCTGTCTGGGGACAGGTGAGCAGTCACCAGAGAGTTTGTGGGTCAGGGTTAAAGGGAGAACAGCAATGGGGGACATTATTGTGGGGAAGCTGTGAATGTTCCATCCCTGGTGGTGTTCAGGGCCAGGTTGGACAGAGCCTTGGGTGACATGGTTTAGTGTGAGGTGTCCCTGCCCATGGTGGGGGATTTGGAGCTGGATGATCTTAAGGTCCTTTCCAACCTTCACTATTCTATGATTCTATAAGTATAGGCTTCCCTTTTTGCATTTCACTCTTGCTTTGAAGAGTGGTGGTATCAAGGACAGTGGGAGACAAGAGAGAAAGGCAAACAAAATTTGGTCTAAAATGAGATCAAGAGCAGTGGGCTGCTTTAATGGAGTATCTGATCTGATTAGTACAATCCAAGGGACTTTTGCTTTCCTTGTAAAACTTTCTTCTTTGGAAAATTGTGTTTGGTTGGTTTTTTTTTATGTTCTGGGGCAGCTGAAAAGCTTCATTATCTTGTGGAGGGACAGGAAGACTTAACGGATTTAATCAGTGTGCTCAAAGGGCAGATTGCTTTAGCAAAAAAACCTACCTTACAAGCTCTCATAACTGTCCAGTCTCTGTGTACATGAGGCATATGTAGGTATTCTGAATTAAATATATAAATGATTGGTGCCTCTATTTTTTAGGAATAACATGTCATGTTGACATGTGTGATGCTGCTTTGACTGTTCTGTAAAAGTTGCGTGTTCATGTTACAGGATGAAAAATAAATGCTTTAGAAGTGTGGAGAGAGCTTGTTGCAGGAAATCTGGAAGACATAACTTCCTTTGCTTGCCAAGGGGAGAATGTAAACAAAGCTTCAACTTAATTGCAGCCTAACTACTAGAGCGGTTTTCTGACTAAGCCTTTCCTTCCTTACCTGATTGCTGTTATCATTGAGAAAGTGTATTTTCTGTTTCATTTAAAATGGATTTCTCTATTTTTATTGAGGACATGCCTCAAAGTTTGTGAGCATTTCTTGCTACACTTACTGAAAGTTAACTGCTGAAGCTAAAGCTACTTATGTAGCTAGTTTTTGGGTTTCTGATGGTTTCTGAAAGTATCGGGTGTTTGCTTATGAGGGAGAACATTGTGATATTAGTATATTTTGCTGCCATATGTGCATCTTCATATCCATCTTCAAAATGACTAGAATATTAAAATTGTACAACATAGAAAGATTTCTTGGCATCAGGTGTTATATAAATGTTACTTGTGAAAGTCAGTGTGGCTTTTAAAATTTTCTGAAGTTAATTGATACAGAAGATAATATAGAAGAACTCGACCAGAGGAGAAATCTTTCAAATGTGCAAGCTTTTAAATAACTGTTACATTTCTGGTACATACAGAGGTAGCTGATTTATGCATAGAGGTGTAAGATCACTGTGTTTGTTAAAAGCCTCAGAATAAAAGGAAAACAGCCTGTAGATTTGACCAGGATTTTCAGACTTGCAGTGGCAAGCAGTTCATAAAACCAATTTACAAGCTCTCGAATGGGTCAGTTGTATAAATATCATACAGTTTGATTTTTGTATTGCTGCTTGCTTCAGTGAGCAGAGTAGACATGCAAGTAACCCTGGATGCTGGGAAACAAGGGGAAGAGGTGTTAGAGTGTCAATGCTGAAACTCGAGCTGCAGAAATGGGGACTGCAAAGGAGGACTCTGCCTGTGTGTCCGGGGCCAGGTAAGAGTTGTAACTTGTTGAGGCTGGGACTGAGCTCAGAGGGAATGACAAAGGTGACTACAAGGGTGTAGTTTTGTGGAGTTGTGAGGCAGTTTTAATAGTGATAGTGTGGTCTCTTCAGATTAAGAGCTGTGGGTTCCTGTTCCAGGTGTAGATGGCTGTCAGATCCACCTGCAGAAATTCCCTTCTTCCTGTCTGTTTCCTGTCATCAGCCCTCTGAAATGACTTGTCCTGTGATCATGTAATCTCTGTATGTAGTGTGAGGGGAAGCAGATAACCGCCGTGGCTGGAGCGGAGTGAGGGGAACGTACAGCTCCCTGTTAGTTTGACTTCAGTGGTAGTGTCAGATCACCCTTATGTACCTGTGAAGAGCTGACAGGCAGGGAGTCCTGCGTGTACAGCTAGCTTCTTGCCATTGGTGGAGGAATCTGCTAAATTGAGGGGAATATATTAAAATGTGCATAGGCTTGTATTTTCCCCCAGATGGCTAATACCTAGATGCATGTATTCTGTCATTTCAATTTAAAATTATTCCAAATCTTCAAAAACACAACAGCCCCCATGGAGCTCTTTACTAATAATTGCTGCTGTCTGAAGGGCTGTTAACCAAGGCCTGGTTGAAGAGAGAAATGAACTGCACAAATGCAGAACAAAGGTAAAACAGGCCAAAAAAGGAATGGTAGTTTGGGTAGCTAACAAGGGTGAGCATGACCATGGTCAATCCTAGTGATAGCTACTGCTTTATAGATTACCTGTTTTTGCTAGGACTGCCCCTGCTTTATAGTCCCTGACAAGACTTAAATGTGGCTTCCCATATGTGTGCTAGAATGGAAGGGGACAGCTCTTCTGTAGAAATGAGTGCATGCAACTGGGAACGTTTTTTTCTTGAGGGCTGTGCCAGTTGAGTATTGGTCAAAGTGCATGTAGTGTTTGTGGGGAGCAAGCAGCCTTTTCTTGATGTTCTTTCCTCTTCTGGCTACATTCCTTCGGAGTTGATTGCAGCCAGAAGATGGTGATAGAGGTGATCATGTTATATTGATCTATGGACAGAGTTCAACCATTTGGGATGGCTGATTGTTACACGGGTCCAAGATTTTGAGTCTGCTTCAACACTGGGATGCTGGAGCAATTGTTGGGAAAACCCCAGATATTGTTGTCACCAGAGACTACTGCTGTACCTCTTAAGGTTATGGAAGTTAATAAGGGAACTAAAACTGTGATCAAAAGGATGCTTTTCGAAGGGGAATTGAAAAAAGCAAGTGGCAAGAGAGGACAGGTGCTGCTTACTTAGAGTGGATACAGAGTTGCTTTAGTAGCAACTTCAATATACTCTCAGGAAGCATGTTGTGAGAGGAAGTGTGGTGAATGTAACTGTGCAGTGAATTTAGAAGCACTCTTGTATGCAGGAAGCTCCCATATCCTCATTCAGAGCAAATGCTTTCTGTGAAATAATTGAGCCTGGAGGGAAGGGAAAATGCAGTACAAGGAAACGGTAGAATATATCCCACTGAGGCAGTGCTTGATGTAAGAAGGCAGCAGCATTAAACTCCAGAGATGCATCTTCCATATGGTTGAGGTTTGAGCCAAGACTTCCCCATCTCAGTAGACTTGGTAATTGAAAACAGCATCTTGTGTTGCGTTTGGGTCACAGCTTGAGAAAGAGGAGGAATTCCCTTTCTTAATGAAACAGGGATCTTTGGGGGCACTCTCAAAGAAAATTGAATGAAATCATGTGAATCGTGAAAACTGTTTGGGAAGGACTACCTGCCCTGATCTGTGAAGCAGCAAGCCTATTGACAGAGAAGGGGTGCTTGAATAGGAAGCCTGTGAAATATGCTGTGTAAAGGTGGGACAGCTTAATATGGAGAATTCTTACTTTTGCTGCGCTCCTGCGTTTTGTGTGGGGGAAGAAAGCAGCAGATTGCTGAGGACACTGCTGTAATAAAGGACAGGCAGTGTCTGGAGACAGAGAGGTGAACTGGTGATCCCAATATCTGAAGCTGAATTTAGCTGAAATTTGGCAGAGCTAAATTGCTGCCTGATGACACAATTAAGTGTTGACCGGAACTTCAATAGAATCAAAAAAGCAAACTACTTTTTCTTAAAATCTGATCCTTCATGGAGGTGCTATTCTTGCAATTTGTCTTAACCAGCTATTGTGTCCCCATGTTTATTATACCATGGAGGATTTTTTGCCTTTCTCAAAAAAACAAAAGCACATTTTGGCACATTTTGTTTGCTCACAAGTAGCCTTTTGAAAAGCTTTTAGACTCCTCTAAATGTATCGTAACATGTCAGAATGTTTTGCAATTACTTTAGATTGGCTAAAATGAATTATCCTCATTTTCCCTGTAAATGGGTATGTTCATGCCTAATTTACTCTGTTCAATGATATTGATAAAAATTTGGTGATAAGATTTCTCTCACTTTTCTTACAAAGCATATTTAATGACATTTTATGTCTCTCTCTGATAATGTTCCTTTCAAGTAAACTTCTGAAAAATGGAAAGTCATTGCAGGATGCATACTGTCATTTCACTTCAGGAGAGTCCTAGAGGGCAGTAAATGGGCTCTTGCTGATTTTGCTAAAAGCGTTTTGAATTCCACTTCAGGCACATTAGTAAGTCTTTCATGTGAGTATTGTCAATCAGAGCAGACTTCTGGTAACCTAGTGGGTGCTTGCAACCAGCTGGAAAGATCAGTGATGTACAGAGATGAACTTTCATTAGCCAGTGTATGAAAACATGGAAGTTGCTTAGGAAGAACTTTTATTCTGTGCAGGATTATAATGCAGTTATTCTACGTGTGCTCTGTGTTTAGTTTCTTTAGGTGCTGGAACTTTTTCTATTTAGGGGAATATAAATATGTTTATCTTGTGATTTGAACTGTTGCTCCCTCCTGACAATGTTACTAAATTGCATCTAGGATGCAGCATATTTACATCATACTCTAAATTAGTTTGGTAATGATAAAAAAAAAATCAAAAATCCTATTCTGAACACTATTTGCAAAGACAGCATTGAAAAGAGTGTTTTTTCCTTTATCTTTTGTCTGTATCTTTTCANCTCTAAATTAGTTTGGTAATGATAAAAAAAAAAATCAAAAATCCTATTCTGAACACTATTTGCAAAGACAGCATTGAAAAGAGTGTTTTTTCCTTTATCTTTTGTCTGTATCTTTTCAACTGCCAGAATGCTTGTCAGCGTTTTCAGTTTCTGAAGTGCATGTATCTTCAAGACTGTATGCCTTTATACTCTTATTTTAATGTAGTTCTTTTAGCTTCCACTCTGATTCCTCAGAGGGCATGTTGAAAATTGATAGTTGTTTCACTGTTTGTTTGGGGTGGGGGAGGAGGGAGTTGTGTGTATATGGATTTTTCTTACTCATTTCTGTATTTATTTATTTTTGTCTTTTTTTTCCCCTTCTTTTCCCTAAAGCTCAATCCTATGATTCTGAACCAATCTAGAAATAAAAAGCCAGAACTACTGTGGGGTTTTTGCTGCCTCCATTTTAAAAGAACTTCTTGATAGAGAAGTGTACTACTTCATGAAGAAGCAAGTGTTTTAAAATTCATGCTGAACTTGTAAGAAAGGGTTCTTTGTGGTAGCTGGAACACATGATTATCAGCAAAGCACGAAGCAATGCAGTCACTTTCATAATCTAGTTGTATCTGCTTTTTCTTGCCCTCTTGTGCTCATAACTGCTGATGTGGCTTAAGTTTTGGTATTTTACCATTAGATTGGTTTTGTTTCCAATTCAGTATGTCATGAAATAATACAGGTTCATTAACCCAATTCCAGAAGCACATTGTTTGTTACTCATTTCTGTACAGTACTAATCCAAATCAGAACCTTTCAGCTGTATCACCTATATCTTGCTGTTGTATCATCCAGATAATTTTGAATAGATAAAGGTTGATTGCTTGGCTGGGTAATAGAAAATTGATGGAGCTATGGACCTGCTGGACAGGGCTAGAGCAGTTGACAACATCTACCTGGACTTGTGCAAAGCATTCGACACTGTCCCACACGACATAAACTGGAGAGACATCATTTTGATAGGTGGGGCACTCTGTGGATAAAGAACTGGCTGGATGGCCGCATGCAAAGAGTTGTGGTCAATGGCTCAGTGGCCGGCTGGAGGCCAGTGACGAGTGGTGTCCCTCAGGGATTGGTGTTGGGACCGGTCTTGTTCAACATCTTTGTTGCTGACATGGACAGTGGGATTGAGTGCGCCCTCAGCAAGTTTGCCAATGACACCAAGCTGTGTGGTTGGGTGGATATGCTGGAGGGAAGGAATGCCATCCAGAGGGACCTTGACACGCTTGTGAGGTGGGCTGATGCCAACCTCATGAAGTTTAACCATGCCAAGTGCAAGGTCCTACACCTGGGTCAGAGCAATCCCAGGCACAGGTACAGGTTGGGCAGAGATTGAGAGCAGCCCTGCAGAAAAGGACCTTGGGGTGTTGGTTGATGAGAAAATGAACATGAGCCGGCTTCAGTGTGTGCTTGCAGCCCAGAAAGCAACTGTATCCTGGGCTGCATCGAAAGGAGCATGACCAGCAGGTTGAAGGAGATGATCCTGCCCCTATTCTTTAGGGTTTGTAGACACAGGACAAGAGGTATTGGGTTAAAACTGAAACAGGAAGTTTAGATTGGCTAAAAGGAGGAAGCTCTTTACCGTAAGGGTGGTGAGGCAGTGGAATGGGTTGCCCAAGGAAGCTGTGAGTGCTCCATCCCTGGCAGTGTTCAAGGCCAGGTTGGACAGAGCCTTGGGTGGCATGGCTTAGTGTGAGGTGTCCCTGCTTATGGCAGGGGGGTTGGAACTGGATGATCTTAAGGTCTTTTCCAATCCTACCTATTCTATGGTTCTTAAAAGGTCAAAATAGGCTTTTTGTGGATTTGTGTGCATGTCAGGCATTAGAATTAACTGGTCCTTCAAAATTTCAGTCATTTCCTTTGAGCAGAGAATTACTTGCCAATTACACAATTTCTTCAAAGTATGCTGTCATGTATCCATTCAGTCCTTTAGTATGTATGCTCTTGAGATTGGAAACTTCTAGCCTTGGCAAAATCTGTATGCTAGTACTTCTCTGTAATACTTCATTTGTGGAATTAGAGAAAGGTCAGGGCATGTAATGATCAGTTCTTTTCAGCTCTTCTTCCTTGGAGAAACAGCCCCAAAGTCAGAGAGTAAGAAAATTAATAGTAAATGCAGATGTGAATAAACACTTGGAACTCCAACCACAAGCAGCTTTCTCTTGATATTTCAATGTTTGTCCCTTTGGACTGTTGCTGGCTGCCAACCCCTGTAGTGATACTGCCATGTAACAACCAGCATGCCTAGGGATGGCTTTGGAGATTCCCCAGTGGGTAGGATCTATAGAACTGTTTTGAGGAATGTTGATTTGTGCCTGAATTTCTTTGTGATGCCTCTGGTGTCTGTACTGGTCACCAGACTACTGCTCTGCTGGAGGAAGGTTCAGGTTGTGAAGACAAGTTGGTGGCATGTACCTCAGCACCAATGGTGGGGGTTCATTCTCACAAGTTTTTTCGTTTTTACTTCTCTTTTAGTTTCTCTGTTTCGTTTTAGCTTAGTTTAGTTTCTAACTGAAATTTCTATGGAAATAAGTTTGTCTTTCCTAGATTTAGTTGAAATATTTCCTTGCTGGGGTTATAACTTTAGAAGGTGGTTGTTTTCCTTTTTTAACAAACCTTCCCTCTCCCAACCCCCCCCTCCTCCCCCAGTGTATCAGTTTATTCTGGATATTATCATCTCATCTTGCATTACAGTTCCACTTCTTTGTTGCTTGGAAGGAACTGTTGGAGCAAAGTAGCATTTCTGGTCTAGATAAAAATCTAAGCAAAAACAAATAAGGTACACTTGTGATACTTGTGTTGTAATTTACTCAACATAGATTTTAAATGTGTTAAATAAAATGAAAAACCTGAAAAGTCAAGTTTGTGTGAGTCTGTGCATATACTTGCTATGATTTCCTACTTTCATCTCAGTAGTATGCTGTTTCATAACCCTATGGTAACAACTCCAGAAGAAATACAAAATGTCTTAAAATTTTAGAGGGGGAAAAGTCAAATGTTTTAGTTTATAAAACATGCTGTAACACTCCCCACCTTGCCCTTTATATTAGTTAGACCCAGTGGACTACAAAAAATTTTATGAAACCTTTGTATTGAGTGATGGCTATAAATAAAGTGTTACTGTTGTCCAAAGTCCATCCTGTACACAGCCTTTTTGTTAAATAAAAATTCCCAACCCAGGCATTCCTGGCTTTCAGCCCAGACTCCTCAGATTTAAGTCATCTTAGGTTCAGTGTGACAAGTATTGAGAAGACTGAGAAACTTACTTCAGGTGCTGAAACTTCTAACTAGATTTGTGTTTATTTAAAATTTCATTCTGCTCTGACTATCAGTATTACCTGAAAGTAACTTCTGTGCTTTTTGTAGCATTTGGGATGGTAATTTTGGCTTCTAAAGCTTCCTGGTTTTGTATAACTTTTTGTATACTACTTCTGCAACGCAGGCTTTTTTTTAAACAAGCTTTGACATAGGTTACCTTTTTTCCTGTGTACATGTGTACATACATAACACATCTGTGTGTAGGTCACTGCTTTTAATGAGATCCTGTTTCAGTAAGTCAGCAGATGTTGCATTTAGTTTGCTTTTGACAATGCTTATGTGGATGTGTTATTAACTCTTAACAGAAAGGCAAGAAAAGGTTCACCTGGTGGCATGCTGATAGTTTTAAAACAAGCAAATAAATTTTTGACTATTCTGAGGCTAAAATTAGATTAAGAAACTTCTTCAGATAGGCTGAAATAAGGAAATTTTTGGTATGCAGGATAAGTTCTGCAAGGAAAGATAGTATCTTCCCTTTTGCAGCTAAAGATATGGTTGGTTATGGCTCAGAATTATTTATTAATTTTTATGTTCCTCTATAGCTGCCTTTCACCCATGTAAAGAGCATCCTTTGGCATTCTATGTGGTAACTGAGCTGTATTTACATTTGTACTAGGCTCAGCAGGTTATGTGCAAAGACGGACTTCTGTGCAGGTAGGTTAGGCTTTGTGTAGAGGCTCAAGTGGACACTAACAAAACAAAAGAAACCATCCAAACCTAGGCACCTAAATCTATGAGTGGTTCAAGTACACCTTGCTGTCAAAAGGTGCAGTTCTGGCTTTAGCAGCTTATTGTCATATTCCTGGCACAAGTATTCCTGTGCTGCCATAACAAACCAATTGGCATCAGCCCACCTCACAAGCGTGTCAAGGTCCCTCTGGATGGCATTCCTTCCCTCCAGCGTATCCACCGAACCACACAGCTTGGTGTCATCAGCAAACTTGCTGAGGGTGCACTCAATCCCACTGTCCATGTCAGCAACAAAGATGTTGAACACCGATCCCTGAGGGACACCACTCATCACTGGCCTCCAGCCGGCCACTGAGCCATTGACCACAACTCTTTACATGCGGCCATCCAGCCAGTTCTTTATCCGCTGAGTGCTCCACCTATCAAATTGATGTCTCTCCAATTTAGAGACAAGGATGTCGTGTGGGACAGTGTCGAACGCTTTGCACAAGTCCAGGTAGATGACATCCACTGCTCTACCCCTGTCCATCAGTTCTGTTGCCCCATTGCAGAAGGGCACTGAATTGGTCAGGCAGGATTTCCCCTTAGTGAAGCCATGCTGGCTGCCACCAAGCACCTCGTTGTTTTTCATGTGCCTTAGCATGCCTTCCAGGAGAATCTGCTCACTGGTCCCCCTCTCCCCCCCAAAAAAAACAAATTAAGAAAGCCAAACAAAAGAACCTCTCATGTCCTCCCCAGAACATACCACCACCCCCCCCAAACAAACAAAAAAAACAGCCTAACAAAAGCCAAACACAAAACCAACCATTTCCTCCCTTCCTCTTTTTACATAGCTCCTGGGCTGTTAATAACTGTTTCTGCTAATAGTTCTCAGTTCTTCCTGATCTCTAATAGACAAGTTATCATGCTGCAGCTGAATACAGAAGAGGAAAGTGAAATAGCAATGGCATTATTCCAGGCCTTTTGTCCAAATGAACCAAGTCCAGTTTTAGCTGCAAAAAGGGAAGTTGTTGGAATACCTACTCTAGGATGCTGGCCTTTGTGAGAGAATTGGCATTCAAACTGAAAGGTGGCTCTTAACTCCACAGAAAATAGCTAATTCCATCTGGAAATGAACAGCACATTTAAGCAACATATTCTGCGGGTACACAATTCATTTAGAATCTTGCTGGTTTAATGAAATTTTTTTATTTTTTTACCTTGAATCTATGGAGCTCTTCATATATGTAGAAGAGGTCTGCATCCGTATGGATTTGGTTATCTTGAAGTAGGTAGTTTATTTCTGCACAAGGAAGAAGTACATGCACTGGTTAAGACTGAACCGATCCAACTGCTTGTGTTTACTGAGAACATGTACTGGTGTTTGCTGGTATGATGTTGCCCATTGTGTGTGTACGCTTATTGTAACTTCATCCTGAGCAGGCTTGCTGTTCATATAGGAAGGTGCTTTAATTTTCTGTTTCCTGAAGTATTGCAAGCTGAATCTGCACAGGGACAAGTTTGACAAAGTCGGGTTCTGTACAATTGAGGAGACATTGCCAACTAGCTAGGGAGGGGAGGCGTGGGAGCTCCCCCTTTGCTGCAGCTGCAGGCTTTTGGGTTGGCTTGTATAACACCAGGAAATCTGCTATGGTGTTACTGTTGTGTCTCCTGCCTTAGCAGCATTCGCGTAATGATCGGCAAGCTGCAGCTCTGCAGGGCAGACCTGGGCTATATGCTCTTTAGAGCTGATTCTGCCTGTACATAATGTCTAGTGTGAGGTACTATGGCTTCTTTTTGACAGCATATGATGTCGTAGACCGCAAATGCCGAGAGGCCCGATTTTAGGAGCCTTATTCAAAGACATCAGATGGGGAAATCATGCACTCAATCATGCTTCCACAATGCTCCAGTCCCATGTCTCTCATCTTTTCACATGCCCACATCTATAAGCCAGGTTTCCAAACCTTTCTCTACTCTTCGTCCTCATGTGTCCAGTGCTTGAACCCTGGAGCACTTGTTTGGCCTCCACTGCTGTGCCTGTAGCAGTTTGCAGCCTTCTCCTTCTTGGCCTGTCTCCCACTTTCTGCTCCATGGGATCTGCTTTGCATACTGCATCTGTGACAAAGAGGCCAGGTGTGCCTCTCCACTTAGAGTCATATCTCATCTCCCCAGCATCATAGTAATTCCTTCTGAACTCCTCATGCCAGAAATAGCAGGAAAAAGAGATTGGAACCGTGCTGCAGCTTTCTTCAGGCACACACTTTTGCATGGCATGCACTTGTCTGATTTAACATTTCCTGAGAAAGGAGATAGAATTGGGAGCATATAGCAAATACAGGTATACCGGTGACAACGTGGTAGAACTTAGTTACATATTCACAGTATTGAGTGCAGTGTAAGTATTTCTTGGTGTAGACATTACCTTAGTATAACTGATATGTGTGTTTTGAATGTGTATTCAGTTTACAGTAGGCAGTTCTTTCACTCTGTTAACTTTGCAGTATTCATAATTTAACATTACTAATATAAAACCAAATTAGAATGTGCTTCTAGTATGTTTAACAATTCTTGCTCATATTTCTACAGGATTTACTGCCTAGGACATTTTCAAATGCCTAATGAGACTGTAGATGAATGCTTAAGTGCCCTATTTTTACTATTATAAGCCTACTAGTCTAAACTTGAAAAGTAACACTGAATGAGAGCTATGTAAATGATATGAAATCAAAATGCAGCTGAAAGCAGTAATGATGATATAGCTTCCAGTGGGGTTAGCTTATTCTGCTTTCTGAGCCAGTATAATTCAATCTGTGGGTTTTATAACAGTATGTAAACATATCGGCATGTATGAAAAAAAAAATCTGTTTTGGTATAGTTAAGGGAGCATATCTAACCTAGACCAACTCCTACTTGAAGACTTCTTAGCCGGCAGTTTGATAGCATTCCTGTTTTGTGTTGCAGGTTTTCATGTTGAATTGTGACTGGTTTGAAAAATTACAAGTTTGTTTTTTTTTTTTTTTTTTTTTGGGGGGGAAAAAGTTTTATTTTTTTTTTGTTTTA
>NDXB01013680.1:0-79795 GCA_002631895.1 Agapornis roseicollis
CAAGTCCTTCTCCTTGGGCTGCTCTCAATCTCCTCTTTGCCCAACCTGTAGCTGTGCCTGGGAATGAATAATTAGGGAACAACTTTCCTAGAGGAAGGTGATAATCGTCCATCTCTGCCCATGCTGAAGATGGGCAGGATCCTTTTGCTCAGGAGATCACTGATGTGAAGTTAGTGTTATCCTCTGCAGAGAACAGAGAACTGCTGTGCATAGGTCACACATTGGTCTTTTTTCCCTTCAGGCTGGAACAAATGCCAAGAGGAGTTAGACTCAACATTTGTAAATCTGAAAGGCAATGCAATAAAATTAACATTTGCCTGTGTCTGAGTGTATTAATTCTTGCTTACAAGAAAATACACAGAGGAACTTGTTGAAGGCATAAATTATAATTCAACTGTGTATATATGATGAATCATGATCCAGTTTTGTCTGAGAGGGAGAAAGAGATTTGACTTAGCTGTCTGGGTATCATTTTTCTCCAGAATTGCTAGGAGTGAGTCAAATACATGTCTCCCCACTCTTTCACATCCATACAAGTAAATATGTTTGTCTGGGGCTGGGTGATGCACTTGAAGTCATTTCTCAGGTTTTAAGCGCAGAAGGGGATCCCTGGAGGCTTTCCGCAGT
Source organism: Agapornis roseicollis (assembly GCA_002631895.1). Taxonomy (NCBI): domain Eukaryota; kingdom Metazoa; phylum Chordata; class Aves; order Psittaciformes; family Psittacidae; genus Agapornis; species Agapornis roseicollis. Next base: position 628 of record NDXB01013680.1, read on the forward strand.
GTGTTCTTGTTGTGCTGTTTACTCTGCAGCTTTATGGCTGCGTTTTGGGGTTCTTTTTAATAGCTGCGGTTGTAAATATTTTTCCCCACTTGTAGAATTTCATCCCTGTTTTATGCTAACCTGAGTTAGGGGGTTGATTGCTTCATTTCCTGAATTTGAGTGGATATGCATGGAATGACTCTCAGGCGAAATGTACTATTTTGGCCTCTTTGTGAATATAGCTTTGGGAGTGAGGTAACCTTGCAAGCAAGTAGAGGGAACTTCTGCACTCTGGCCTTTGGTTGCTCCCTCTTCTCTATCCAGTAAGTCCCCCAAAGCCATTGTTATAACTGGTACTATAATGATTTCTGGAAGCCCAGCATTAGGATTTGGCTGTCCTCAGATGAACGTGTTCTCACTTCTAGTTTTTGACTGTCTCCCAGCAGGTCTGGGCTGTCGGGAGCTAAGTCATACCTGCATTAGTATACAATTAACCTGCTGCAGGCAGAGAAAGGCAGCAATGATGACCATGAACTTCTTTTGCGTAGAACTGGTTTCAGCTTAAAGCAATTAGTCTTAAGAGTGATTCTTACAAATTATTTGCTTTATGTCATGTGTCCCTGTGTTCCAACACCAAGTAGAATCTTTCTTCTGTGATTAGGCTTACTAGTTCTGGATGGAATTGGAATAGAAATAGTGAAGGACCATTTGACCCGAGTACATGTGGAATCACAGACCTGTAAATTAAGAACATCACACTTAAAAGCCAAATAGTTAGTTAGCTATTCCATGATATAAGGTGCAAGAGGAGTGATTTAACTAAGAATATTTACCCCTCAGAGGCCTTCTACTGAAGTGAAATCACATCTGGGCTTAATTCTTTGTCATTCCTATTATAAAGGTGAGATAGAATTTCTCCTCAGTGCTATTGAGAGAGGTTAGCAGAAGCATACTTCCACTTAGATGCAGGTGGTATGTTGGGTCTGAAATCCAGCTTAGCAAAGATGTGTAGCCTTCCCTGAATGGGCACGGTATAAAGAAACCTTATCAAAGGAATTTGAAAGAATCTCTTCTAGAGAGGCCTTTTAATAACCTTGAAGGGATTGCTGTCTGTAGGGAATACACTTAGTTACTGCACCTTGATGTGTTAAAGGGTACATTTGAACTGTTGTCAGTCTATTTGTGATCCTTTTCTCTGAAAGCTGTCAGAAACAGATCTGTTGGTGAATGTCAGAACCTTTCCATTATTGCCATTAGTGAGACCATGACTTTTTAGAGCCCTGCTGCAACATCATTCAGCGTCACACAGGTGGGAGGGACAAGAGAGCCACTGTTGGTATGTTTTTACCTCCATAGTTTTGAGTACTGAAGCATAATTCCCTCAGCACCTCTTGGCTCTAGCAGGAGCTGATGCCTTTTAGCATCGTAGGACACAGCCTGTGGTTTTTGTAATCTAGCATTTTGAGCTCGATTAGGACATGCTGTCCCTAGGCCAAGTGTGTTAAAACTGGCTTCTATTGGAGAGCCAAGTTAGGGAACTGCATAGCCACACCAATGGAAAACCATTTCTTATGGAAAACTTTAAAGGGTTCAGGAGTTGGGGTATGGAAGGGAGAGAGGTTTCTTTGAAGTAGGTGAAATTGGGTTGAAATTCTGTTGAAATAAACGTGGTCGCATTGAAATAAAGCTAGGATACAAAGCAAGCTTTGCCTAAGATCGTTCGAGTACTTATTTCTGTGGAGATTCTTTCTATAGTAAGGATCACATTGATAATTTAATACCCTTTTGTTCTATTAGAAAATCCTGACCAAGAAAAGCGTGCTGAAGGCAGAGTAGGGTAAACAAGGTGCATGGGTAGGATGAGGAACGGGAAAGGTCTTCCTGGGAAAGATGGGATAACAAAATTAAGGACTGTGAAGCAATTGGATAATAAGAACCAGAGGAAAAGCAGTGTCTAAAGTAGGAACATGTTTCAGAAGGAATAGGTAGCTACAGTGAAGGAATTGACAGAAGTAGGGACTATTGGAGTTCTAGTGAGAGCTGAGGCAGTTGTCACAACCTTCCACAAGGGAAATCCTAAGTATACAGAATTGGTATTTTTGTTTCCCCAGCCTGTGAACTCCTCTCCATTGGGTGTATCTTCCTTATGCATAGATGTTAAATTCAGTGGGAAGCGGGTGTAATCTTTTACACAGACTCTGTACTGCAGTGGATTGTCTGGACAATGCTCTCCTTTCTTTCCCATTTGTCTTCTTTTGCCCTTGTCTTTCTCTTTTCTTACTTTCTTCTCTTTTGACTTCTGTCTGAAAGCTGTCACACCTCTTAGCAGACTCTTAGCACGTGAGTATGGAGCTGTAGTAAAGTATCTTATGTTCCAGTGTTAACAATCACTTAATGCTGTTTCTTTACTATAGGCCTGATTAAGTGTAGAGTAAAATTAACTGGAAGTCTTTTCAGCAGCTTCAAATGAACAGGATGGGGATTCATAATGAGCAGCATACCCAGTCTGGATTTTCACATACTTCTATGTGAACATACTTGGAAGGATGCAGGTTGTTTGGATGGAATGGTAATAACCACCTCTGTTCTTGTTCCACTGAGAGCTGCTATTGGCAATTTGTGGAGGGCAGAAAGAGTTCTTTTTACTTTTTTTATGCTTAGGATATATTAGCATTTGCTACTCTCATATTTGATTTTTAGTGCATGTAATTTGGCACAATTAAAATACTGGCTTTAGGTAAGTCTGTTTTCCAAAAGTCATTTATACATGTACAAAAGGAAATGGATAGCAACAATATTAATCTCATGGGGAAAAATAATTGTGTGCATCTCCTGCCTTGGCAATCCAACCTCCTCTGTAGCAGTCACCTCTTTTAGAAGGGAGTGGGAACTGTTGTGGTTGTATTCCTTTGAGATAAAAGCTGCAATATTACAAATTATCACTTGTTTTCAGTATTGACTAGTAAAATAAATGTAATTATGTTTATGAATGTTGAAAATTAAGCAAGATAAAGCAATTGTGTGTGTTTGAGGAGCTTTTCAAATGAAAAGCTGCATTCACTGTGTTCTCATCATCGCTTTCTCACTGTCATGTTTCATGATGTGAACTCTCAAAAGAATGAACAGCTGCAGTAAAAATGGCACCAGCCAAGTCCCTGGGTGCTCACAGGGAATTGAGATGTCTCAGGCTGTAACACAGCCCTTTGGGTCCCCTGTTACCTTGAGAAATGCTTGGCTTTTGATAGGATGGTGGGTATGAATACAGAGAGGTGTCGAGCCCTTATGTGCAGTACTTAGACTTGGCTCTTCAGGGTGGGCATTGTACAAACAGAACAAAGCTGCTTGGCCAGCACTAGGCAGAGGGTTTCTGTTTCAAATCATGGCAACAGTTTCTTCTGCTCTTGTGCTTTGGGTTTACTGACAGTGTAAGCATGAGGGTGGTAGCAAGAAAATGTGTTGGTCAGAAGGATGTTTTAAAGAGAGCAGAACGTGAAACCCACAACACAGCTCTGGGTCCAAGTGCTGTTTGCTTAATTTTAAGATGGTTTAGAACAAACATTTTACGTACTGAAAGTTTATGAAGCACTTCCATTTTTTAATTCGCTTTTATACCACACAGCTTTCGCACCCGACTGAGATGCTGAACATCTTCACAGGATAACTGTCAGCGACACCTCCTCGGGAGTCAGTCTGAACCATAAACTCGGGCTTAGCTCCTCACCATTCAAATACCACATGAAAACATAAACACTTTAAAAATTCCCTTTCACTCATCCCTATTTTGTTTTCTATGTGTATGAGACTTTTTTTGCCTTTCTTTTCTCCTGCAACACCATGTTCATTTATAATCTGCTCTGGTTATGGTAGTGAAGCTCAAGCTGTGAAGAATGCTGGCAGTAACACCCAAATCACATCTCCCTCACCTCCAGCCTAACTGGGATATAATCAAGATACTTAAAACCAAAGCAAACAAACAACTACCACCCCCAACCTATATACGAAATTCTTCCTTAATGTAATGCACTGAAGATATACCAATGATATCACTGTGCATTCTCATGGCCACTTTTATTACTCCATCTGTCTCTAGCAGACAAATGCCTTCTCTTCTTTCAGTTTTATAGGTTTAAGTTGTTTAGCAGCATAGTTATGGGAATATTCAAAGGTGGAATCATAACCAGAATGAAGTGGTTTAGCTTAGTTCTCATTAGCTGTTCATCTAGAACAGATTGCCTAGGATGGTCTTCTGGAGTGTGGCTAATTGCTGCAGCATGGGAATTTAATGGGGACACAATTTGATAAGCTTGTTCAAGTGCATGTGTGCCAACTGACCTCACAGCTTGGTGTGCAGTGATTTAGCTCTAGAAACTAGACTTTAAATGTAGGAGCTTGTTTGTATGGTCCCCTTTGAACTCCATTCACTGTTCTGTATTTGCTTGATTTTCACACAGCATCTGGCATCACTGTGATATCTGAACTGAAACTTCACCCTCTGTGCTGTTCACCAGCCATAAATGTTTTCTTCAGTCCAGCTTTCAAGTCCAAACAGTCCCGTTTCCTACATTTTTCTTCTTTATCTTTATTCTCTCAGCTGCTCTTCTCATATAACATGCATGTTCCTTGTCTTTCTTTGCCTAAGAGCTAAAATTTCCTCTTTTACTTAAAGGGGATTTTGCATAGTACCAAACCAAGAAGCTTTCAACACTCACTGCTGTGTCTCTTTCTGCATGGTTTCTGAGTGTCTTTTCTCAAGACCTTATGTCTGTTTCCTTTTCTCCTTTGTTCATTTCTTCTTTGGCCTCTTCTCTCAGGATTCTGTCCCTCACAGCCGCAAGTGCATTATCTGTGAAACTCTTTCCTTGAGAGTGGCAGAAGAAGAGGCCAAGCACATTCCGTGTAACTCAGCTGAACTTGTACGGAAAGGCTTCCTCAGCCTTGCAGCCTTTAAGTGAGAAACAGGAATTCAGGAGATGATGTGCTTGTTTTCATAGCATGATCTTAATTCTACAAGGGCGAGAAGATGATCGGATCTAATTGAATTTTGCTCTTTGAGAAGAAGGGAGATCACTTGCCCAGCTGCTGCTCTGAGCAAACATGGGAGTGTGCAGCCTGCAAGATAAGCTTTGAACTTTATTGAGTCTCTTGACAGTGGATGCTAATGTGTGCTGCTGGAACGTCTGCCTCTGGTTGTATTAATTAGTGTGCTGCTCCAAATGAGCTGTAACTCGCTGTAAAACAAGTAAGAGCTGTTGCATACAGGGCTTTCTCCATCCCTGATGTCTTAGTATTTGGGAAGGGTGGATTGTGAGTGTCTGGCCTGATTTGTGAGATCACAGGACTGGTGTCTCCCTTGATTTCTTTTAAAACATGAGGCACAGTCTCTTCTATTCAACATGTTCATTTGTTGGAAGATCAAGTATGTGCTCCAGTCCTGTGGTTGAAGAGAAACCTTTTTCTTCCCCAATACTATAACTTTTAATGTAACTTTAGGAAGTATCTCAGAGCGTCAGTGGTTCACTTCATGAAATTCATGAAATTCTTTTCACTTCATGAAATTCCCTCAGAAATGAAATCTGCAATAATTTAGAGGTTTGGGGCTCTTTAATGTTCCCTGGAGGTGAATTTGTTACACTCTTAAACTTGCAGTTCCCATGTGGAGGAAGTTTGCTAGTATGTTAAGATACAGTTTCGTGTCTATCACTTTCAGAGCAGTAGGCAGTGCCTCAGACCCTCCAAACCTTCCACCAGCTGGAATCTGCCCTCTCTGCTTCCATCACTGCTGTGCATTCCCAGTGTGAGTCCTGGCTTCCTCTGAAACCTAGAGAGGTACATGGTGTTGGCAGATGTCTTTTACCCATGCACAGTAACTTCAAAGTCCTAAGTATTTTGGGGAAAACAGAGCTTTGCTGTGATTACTGTCTCAGCTCATCTTGCTCATGAGGTCATTGAACTGGTAAACAGTATGCTCTGTCTCTTTATACATCTTGCAGTGCAGTAGTTGTCCAGGCTGCTTGATCAAGACCTGCCTGTCTTCAGGAAGACAAAACTATCCAGGAGTTAGCTACTGTAGTTCAGTTCTGTGTTCTTAGATGCACAGCAAAAGTTCATGACTCTTCCAGGAGAAGAGGCAGTGTGTTACAGTGCTAGAAAGACTTCACTGCTGTCCTCAATAAGACATGGGATGAAAGCAAATAACCTGTGTGATACTACAAGGTGGGGCTTAGAGCGTACAGTGCACTGAAGCTGCTCACCAGGGTTGGGAGGGTATGGACATGTGCACTTGGTAACTTCAGTATGTCTCCCTGCTTGCATTCCAGACTGTCTTCTGTCTGCAGATCCATTATTTGCCAATTTGCAGTCAGTTAGGACAACAAGATTGGCTTTCTCTCTATTATGTTATCTGAAAATATTATAATGTCTTCACACGCGTGGTTTAAATCAAATAATTGACTTTTCCATCACTTGTAGTGAGATCCTGGCAAGCACAGGTCCAGATTACAGCTTTGCATCTATTCTGGCTTGCTGCTAAGTGTGATATACCTCATGCCTGCAGGTTCCAGGTTATATTTAGCCCCCTTAGACATCTCTCTAAGCAGAGAGATGAAAACATTTAGCCAAAATCTTGGTATTGGCTCCAAGACAAGTGAGAACTGCTCAGAACTCATTTGGATCCAGACACTGCTCTAGGAGAGGTAATACACTGAGAGAGTTATTTTAGCTTTCTTATTCTATCAGCTCTCTATTTAGATTTCTTTTCCCCTTTGTCTGAGACATGAAAAATAGATGAAATGCCAACATCCTCCCTCTGAAATAGAGTTCGTACCTTCTGTATTAAAAATAAAACGGTGCATTACATCCTTCCTAAGGTCTTTCCATTTCCCTCTTCTGTGGGAAAAGAGAAGCCACCATTTCCATCTGAAATGCATCTTTGCTCAGATTGATAGCTCTGTGATTCTCCCCTGCTACTTTTAATTCAAGGGCTGTGACCAGCACTAGGGGGTTTCAGTTACCCTGCATCCCTGTGTTTGCTCCCCCCTGCTTTTCCTCAACACTTTTCATTATTCCAAAAGCAAAGGCAATAAGTATTATCTCACTTAATGGTAAATATATTTAAAGCTTTCTCAAATGAAGTTCAGATCTGAAAACTTGGGCATCCCGTATCATAAGTGTACAGTGGAATAGCCTATTGAGAATTCAGTGGGCTGTGGCAAATGTTCTACACTGTGCTGTGTGCTTGATGCATGTACTCCCATACATCTGCTTGAACTTAGAGAAAGTGATAAAAACCTGTCAGCCTTAGAGGCAATGCCATACTTTATTTAATAGGTGTTTTTAGGGCAGTGACTAAGTCTTTCCGTTCAGTTTGCATACACTCCTGGAAATTCGTTGGCTGTGTGCATGTGTCCTTGGTTAAGAGCTGCAGCTCTTCCCTTTTACACCTCTGCTGGTGTGGTTGGACCGCTGCTGAGCCGCCTTGTGCACTCATAGTAGAGGTATAATTCTGCAGTAGGATAATTACAGGGCTGTAGAATGTGTACCCAGTTTGGAACTAAATGTGTGTTCTGCCATTACCTCATCCTGCAGCCTGAGCTCCAAACACCAGTCTGCACTTTTTGCTTGCTATTTGCATCACCATAAATAATTACGTTTTTACAAAACAATTATGTTTCAAAAACATAGGTATAATCCCTGTTGCCTTAATTTATTGTCTTACTTGGAAGTTTGCCACAAACCCCATGTTATCTGCGACAGTATAACATTTTCTGTTGTGTTTGTTACTGTCAGCTTCTGTTGGTAAGGCAGTACAGCAGTGCTGCCATGGCCACGGCTGCACCCGTATCAGAGTGAAATCAGCACATCCCTGTACACAAATATAAGCTATGCAGTCGCTTCAGACCAGCAGAGCTGTGGCTGGCCTAGGTGAATCAGTGTTCCATAGGTGAAAACTGTGAAACTGAAAGTGTCTGTGTCTTCAGGAGTGAGTTCAGTTTGTAAAAGAATTGAGCTACTTTTTGATTGCCTAAAAGTAAATGCAGGGTTTGGTGCAGAAGTGAAGGAAAAGTGAAGGAGGTGCTGGCACAGAGTGCCCAGGGAAGCTGTGGCTGCCCCATCCCTGGCAGTGCTCAAGGCCAGGTTGGACACAGGGGCTTGGAGCAAGCTGCTCCAGTGGAAGGGGTCCCTGCCCATGGAAGGGGTTGGAGCTGGGTGAGCTTTAAGGTCCCTTCAACACAAACCAGGCTGGGGTTCTGTGAAATGGTTCTACCTTCTGTAAGTACACAGTAAACTCTTTTTCCATACCTCGACTTTTCGCTGCAGTATTACTTCAGAACATTTAACAGTGCAAAGTACTTAGCTCTAAAAATCCCATCATGACCATTACTTAAGTTGTATTTCTTCAGGATCCTGCTGTAACTGCAGGAGCAGTCAGTCACCGCTGTAGTAGTGCAGGCTTCCTGAATCTCTGCCAGGAATGTAAATGAAAAGCCATTCTGTTTTCAACGCGCTAGCTAATATAATTAATTGCATTCATTTTCCAGGTGATGTTTGGGGGAAGTGAGCAATAGGGGATAAAAAAATAGAGATTTCATCAGTGATTACAAAAGAGACAGTGATTTACTAATGGCCTCTCACTGGTGCCTGACAGTTTGTATCTCTTGCCACCGAACAATCTGCCTCAAGTCACTGGGAACATTTGTGTATTGAGAGATTAGGATAAATGTACTGCAAGTAATTCTCAAGTGGTAAGTTTGTTGTTTCCTTTCATAGGGAGCTAGATTTGTCTTCTGTGTGTAGTAGCAAGTGCAGCCATTTACCGTGGGACCCCTGTGCTTCAGATAAAAATATGTCCTGAAGACCTCAAGCGAGGTTTCAGCGGAGCAGAATAGAGTTGGGAGTGATGCTCAACCCCCTCTTGGATGGTGTGATGGAGCTGAGCTCTGTTGGCACCTCTGCTCTCATGGTTTTAGCTTCAGGAATCATGAAACCAGTGGTGACTTACATCAGCTGAACCAGGGGGCTGGGGGCTGCTGCAGCGGTTGCAGGTTTCCCTGTATTGCTGCCTCTCTGCAGCTCAGTGTCTAATTAAATGAATGGAGTCAGACTTCATAGTCTCATTCAACTGCCAGGTACCTGCTAGGACAGCAGCTCCCCTGCTGGCATTGCTCCTGGTTCCTTGTTTGCTGCTGTGAGGTTTCACTGTGACCTGTGCTAGAGGTAGTACATGATCTGTTCATGGTTGTGCAGGTTCAGATTGTAAAGAAGCACAGTTACCTTGAAACCCAGTGAGGAGCACTGAAGGGAAATACTCCTTTTATGTTGACATAAATGCAGCTGGGTTCCCGTGCCAGTGCGAAGCTGGAGCCTGGTTTAGGTTTTACAAGACAAATTATAAAAAAGAGAAAGCTTTGAAGCCGGAGAACCCTGAGAGCAATGTGATAGGAGAGACAGGGACCTTTTTAAAGCTCTTTGAGCTTTGATGGAACCTATATTTTACTACAAATGGTTATACTTACTACTCATACATTAAAATGCTCCTCATTTCATACCTACAGGACACTACCTGTGCTGTGACTCAGGATGTCCAGTGTACCCACTTACATAGATTGACTTTCATTCCTAAGCACTGTGTGCCACAAGTAGCTGGTCCAGGACAATAATGGTGGCTGCAACCACACCATGAGGAACTGAATCATAGAACCATAAGTTTGGGCAGGAAAGGACCTTAGGTTCATCCAGTTCCAAGTCCCTGCCACAGACAGGGACACCTCACACTAGACCATGTCACCCGAGCCTCTGTCTAGCCCAGCCTTGGACACTCAGGACAGTAGTTTCACTGCTGGTGTATTCTCACTGGCAGCCTGTGGATAAATGGTTTAATGAGATCGATCTGATTCTGTTGAGTTCTGTAGGAAAACAGATTGAATGTGGACTGAATCATGGTAGTGGGGGCTCAGACAAGTGTCTGATGTGTGTAGGATCCTTCAGGCATTTCTAAGTTTCACATAGAAATACAAATGGTGCCAGCTTTGTGACCTGAATGAACTGGCAGATTTGGAGCTGTGAGTCTGTGGATTCAATGAGGCAGAGCGCCTGCTGATGCCAGCAGTAACCCAGTTCCAGGTTGTTTAACAAACCACAACAGGAACCTCTCAAAACTATCAGTAGATAAACAAAGCATCAGAAGCTGAATAAACAATAAAGGCTTGGACAGCATATGGAAAAAGATCATAAATGATGCCTGTGATTCACTGAGGCTTAAATCAGTTCCCTGTAGCCAGCTCTGTTTGGGAATGAATAAGTAAATACTTTGTACTGCAAGACTGGGCTTCTCCAGTAAAAACAAGTTGACAGTTGTTCTTTTTTTCCCCTGAAATACTTCTTTTAGGTAAAATCAATGCAAAAGAGCAGACAAACCTGGAAGTAACAGTGTGTTAAGTGAAGTTGCCCTTGATAACTGCGTGCGAGATCTGCCTCTTGCTGCTGGCAGAGTAATGGGATTCAGCATTTCTGTGCTGAGATGATGTGAAATGATCCTGCAGTACTTTGCAGGCTGGCTCCATTGTAAATTTGCTTCATTTCCCCTCAGTTCATCTGGCATTCTTCTCAAGGTAAAAGCCGGGCAGGAGCAAATGAAATGGAAGTGGTGTTTCTCCTTGTGGAGGATGCTCTTCTGTTCTGTTACAAACTTGTGTGTTGACTTTGTCACCTTAAGTGGTGGCAGAAATCGAAAGCTACTTAGGACACCCGTTAAACTGAATTCAGCACATACTCCTTTTACTCCCAGTAGTTGTTACTGGCATTTAAAGCCCCTGAGCCCAGTTGAGCTAACCGTTGTGACTGTCACACAGTTGTTTTTCTTTCCTGCCCAGATGAGATGTGTCCCCTGAAGGTAACACGAGTCTGGTTTGCAGGAGCCCAGCTCTGGTGCGTTAAACAGATGGCAGTTATCCTCAGTTATTGTCATTTGTGATACTCCTGGGTTTTGGATTCATTTTCTTTTAAGCACTTTGTGATGACTGTCCTTTGACATGTAAAGACTTATTTGCTTTAAACTGGTTGCTAAAGCTATGTACTTGTGTATTAGAAAGGTGCTGGATTCCTCCTGGGGACATGACAGTGGCACAGATGTGCAGGAGGGACTTGGCTTGCTATAGGGAGCATTAATGGTCCAGTACAGAACAGGAGACTCCATAACCTGTGTTTCTGTTCAGATAATCTACATCATTTCCCTTTAAATGCCATATTTGCTCTATGCCATATTTCGTTGGTGTTTTGAAGCCTTTCTTTCTTTTAAAATTGCATTTAGAGATATAACCTGGAATAGAAGTCAGAAAGCAGGAGATTGTCTACACGCTTTTTTAACGTCCAGTTACGTAGACTGAAGATGGGTTGTGGAATCTCTAAGCTCTGAAAATGACTATCAGGAAACTCAGATCTGCCTCCTTCGGGTGCAGGTAATGTTGTAGTGGTAACTATGAAGATGCATAACAGTTTAATTTTCATTTTGTAGTGTTTCACAACCAAGTCGTCGTTTGATCAATGAGAGGAGTAATGTGGATTTTAAAAATGTGAATAGTGATATATCTGAAATGTAAAGATCTGAGATATTCTTGTGTAATTTCTCTGCAACCAATGGAAGTCAGCTTGGCTGGATCGGGAAAACATGGAAGAAAGTTGCTGCCTCCATAGAATTTTTCTGCCTTTCACAGTTGCTTTATGGTCACTTTGGGAATGGACTATAGAGTGAAAAATAAGTGGTCACAAATGTTTCATTCTAATACATTCAGGATATTTGCTTCTGTCTGTAAAACACAGACATCCCTCTGTCTGTTCTGATCTGTAACCTCACTTCTCATGTCCTGGCACAAGCCCTGAGGAGGAGTTTGAAGAGCAGGGTGACATTTGGTGATTGTGATCTGAAAAGGTCTGAGCAAGTGGGATTTGTGTTGTGTAAATCCAGGTTTGCTGTTCAGGGGACTCTGTTCTGGTGGGTTTTAGTCTTCCTAAGAGAAGTTTCCCCTCTTCACTGATCGCTGGTTATGGAGTTTCTCTTCTCTGCAGGAAACAATCTCGGAAAACTTTGGGCCCACATCTGCCAGGGGCGCAGTGAAGGTGAGCGTTGCCATTTGTTATTCAAGGTGATGAGCAGTTCTCAGCTTCCTTTTGGTGTCTTCCCGAAGGAAAGATTGTCAAGCAGAAAAGGGAAAGGAAAAATGAAAGTAGCTCCTGAAGCAGAAGAACTTGTCTGTGTGGTCCATCCAGTCTTGCTCCTTTTGAGGACTAGCAAAACTCTCACTGGCTGAAGCAAGCTGGGCATCAAACCCAGAGTTCTGTAGCTCCTGCTGCAAAGATGATGGTGTCTCTGAGACACAGGGGGGAGATCAAATAGCCTTCTTAATCCAGAAAAGTACGCTTGATTATTGTTGTTATGTTCACAAATGAAATCTCAAATACCAGAAATCTTAAAGTATAGAATCACAGAGTGATGGGGTTGAAAAGGACCTTAAGATCATCCCTGCCTGTGGCAGGGATGCCTCACACTAAATCATGTCACCCAGGGCTCTGTCCGTCCTGGCCTTGAACACTTCCAGGGATGGGACATTTACCACTTCTCTGGGCACCCTGTGTCAACACCTCACAAGCCTCACAGTAAAGAATTTCTTCTTTATATCAACCTCAACTTCCCCTGTTGAAACCCTGTTGGTGCTTTCTTTGTACCTCTTAGGTACTTTGGAGAATGTTAGGTAAAAAGTATTTACTTATAGCCATGGACTGTTCTAAGTACATGCAATAATGCTGCATATTTCTAATATAATTCTTAATCCTATTAGAACAAGGGAATGTTTCCTATATCACAATCAATGAGCTGATACCAGGATCAAAATATTCACAGGTACAGATCTGAATTCCAAACCAGGAAGTTGGATGTTCGGCAGACATTGTACTTTTCTTCCAAATCCTGTCCTTCTTATCCGGATGCAAAGTGAGCTACTAAATGAGAGAGGAAATGAGCTGTTGAATTTATTCTTGAATCCTCTTGGATTGAGTAGGCAACAGAACTGAAAAGGGGAGTATTTCTTGTGTAGAAGTGGTGATAAAAGAAGAACAAGCCTAATCTGAAGTAGGGGAAGGAATTGCATCATCATCTGGAATGAAAGATTATGTTTGTATACATGAAGTTAATCAGAGATGTGGAGCAGGTCCACTGAAGATCTGAAATCAGTGCATGAGCTGAGCTTCAATAGGTATTTCACCCCTTTGTTATATAGCAAGTTGTCAGAATGGAAACTCCTAAATTTGGCTTTTGGAATTTCTAACAGGGATGTCACCTGGAAGTCTGTAGGAAGAGGTTGAAAAATCAAACGTGAGGTTTTGTATAAAGGTTATTTATAATGAAAGGAATAAAAAAGACTAGAACTGGTTCCAGCCCAGAGGTTAGGACATAGATGATTTGGGAGTTCTGGATAAATGTAAGGCAATGAAGCTGTAAAGGCCAAAAATAAGGGGAATATAAGTAATCATATAGTTTAAAAAGGAACAGGAAAAGAAAGAGGCAATAATAGAAAAAAGGTTTATAAAGGATGAAGCTGCTGCCTTTACTGCATTGCTCAGCAGCATTAAACACAATAAAAAGCAAACCAGTTCTGGAGTGAATGTGACAATTCTGGCCGTCTGTTCAGCCTTGCAGGACTGGGGGGTCGGAGGCAAGTGGAACTCAGCCAATTACGGGAAGGCTGTTACGGAAGAAATGGGAATACAGCAAAAGTCAAAGTGGAATGGTCTTGGGGTCCTCAGGATCTGAAGGTACAAATGGAAGTTAGGAAAATGCAGGTTTAATAGCCTTTGGAAAATAAAGGTGGAAAAAGCCATTAACAGGGGGCCTCACTGGATTAAAGATGTTCTGGTGGGAATACAACGGGCAGATGCTCCAGGAGCGTTTCAGCTGGTGATACCTCTGAGAAAAAGGCTTGGGAACTAGAAGTGAGACAGGGCCGAGCACATTAATCACAATTCCTTGGAATAGAGGGAAATACATCAAATAGAGACTTTCAAGGACAAGAGTCGGGTAAATGCTCTGTGTGTACTATTAAAACAGGAGCTAAGCTGTAACTCAAAGAGTGGGAAAGAAGGGAGAAGTGGCTTCCACCAGCTCTTTACTCCATAAGAATTTCCCAGACTTTCTTCATGGAACTATTTTGCACATCTAAACCCTACTCAGTTTGAAGTATTGGAGAGTGAAGGTGTTTGTGTGTCTCCTGGGATTGTTAACGAAAACCAGCCCAGAAAGTAGAGGAAGAGGGGAGAAAGACTGTGAAGTTATACTGGGAATTGAGCAGTGCTTTGGTGTGGCTGTTAAACTGGACCTTGCCCCATGGGAGGAAGGTGGACCATGGAAGCTCCAACACAAAGTTCCTATGTGGTTGTTTTAGAGATGTAGCATTCTTTACATTCTTTATGTTTTCTGAGGAGAAACGTTGCTGAAGACACAGGCACCCCACTCAGAAGGGTGCTTTTACTTCTAGAAGCACTCCAGGTAGTTTCTTGCACAGTATCTGCAATACCAAGCACTGGATTTTGTAACAACTGTATGTAATCTTTCTAAAGAAGCTACAGAAGGATTAATTCTCCAGTAGAATGTAAGTTTCTAGAGGAAGAGATGCTCTTTAATTGAAGATGAATGAGATTAAAACAGAAACTTTATTGCCTGGGGTTAAATTCTTCATAAGTAATCATATAGTTTTACTATATATATAGTTATATGTATATTATATACATAGTTTTACTATATATATATATAGTTTTACTATATAACACTAACTGTAGTGTTAGGACTAGGGGTGATGGATTTAAACTGAAACAAGGGAAGTTCGGGTTGGATACAAGGAAGAAGTCCTTTACTGTGAGGGTGGTGAGGCCCTGGAACAGCTGCCCAGAGAAGTATGCTCCATCCCTGGTAGTGTTCAAGGGCAGGTTGAAGAGTGCCTTGGGTGACATGGTCTGCTGTGAGTTGTCCCTGCCTGTGGCAGGAGGTTGGGACTGGATGAGCTTTAAGGTCCCTTCCAACCCAAACTGTTCCATGATCTTATGAATTTCCAGCTGTCCCACCCATCAGACCCAGCTCCTCAGTGATGAATTCACTTGGTAGTGACAGTGCTCCACTATGTGCCTCAGACCTGTTGTACTCAACCTTTCCCAGCTACAGAACTTATCTCAGGTTGTTGCTTATGTGCCTTTATTAAGGAGATCTGATGCACAACACTTGTACTAGTGATGAAAATTATGGGCAGCGGGGCTGAAAGCAAAGAACTGAAACCAACTCTCCTTTTTGTGTGACTTCTCCGTATATACTGTTGTTGTGTTTTTCTGTTCTCTGAGATTTTTAATTGACAGCTTTAATTATATATTCAGCGTCCATTTAGAGTGTATGTCCTAAACATGATGGTTGCCCAGTCTGTATGGTCTTCTTGACTCCTGTGGAGGTGGCGTTTGTGGAGTTTTGGAGCTAATATGACTAAGAGATGTTGTGTTTATTAGCTTGTCTCCATGTTTATTATGTATGTGTCAGGGTATTCAACACTTGCTTGTACAGCTGATGTTTTTCAGGCTGGGAAGACATTGCTTTGTCCTCAAGGAATGATTGTTTGTCTTGGTGGATAAGAATTTACATAAGTATCTTGGTAAATAGCAAATAGAACAAAGTAAGAAGTTTTCTTTCATTAAAATAACCTTTATTTTTTTTTAAACATGTTTCCAAACTAATTCTTGCAGGCTAGAAGTAGACATTTAAGCATTATTTTTGTTCATGAAACTGTCAGATTTCCCAGAATGTGTGCTTCAGATTCCCAGGTTGGTTTTGACATCTGTACACGAGGATGCGATCACTACACTGTAGAACAGCCTGGTAATATTTGACAGCAAAATAAAACCAGTGCAGTCTATGACACTGTTCCATCTGCTTGGCCTGCCTACACATATATACCTGACTACCTTCTTTTCCATCTGCTTGTACCTGACTGCCCAGACATACATGGTATGTTTGAATGTTTTAGCACTTCTCTTGAATATACTCCTGTAGCAACTATTCCATCACACTTTACTTTGAGAAAACATTATACAATATCATTAAAGCCAAGGCAAGGTCCTGCCCCTCGGTTGGGGCAGTCCTAGGCACAGCTACAGGTTGGGCACAGAAGTGATTCAGAGCACGTTCAATCTCCCCTGTTCTGGGAGGTTCAAGCCATTGCCCTTGGCCTGTCCCTACAGGCCCTTGTCCTAAGCCCCTCTTCAGGTTCCCTGCAGCCCCTTTAGGCCCTGGAGCTGCTCTCAGGTCTCCCCTTCAGGAGCCTTCTCTCCCCCAGGCTGCCCCAGCCCAGCTCTCTCAGCCTGGCTCCAGAGCAGAGCTGCTCCAGCCCTCGCAGCAGCTCCATGGCCTCCTCTGGCCTCACTCTCATCTTTCAGTGTGTTTTCATCTTGCCTTGCAGTGTTCTGTGAGCAGTACTTTGCAGACTGGCCCAGAGCTTATGATCGTGGCCCCTTTCCTCTTCCAGTAAGAGCTGTTGTTAGGAAAGGCAGAGATGATGATTCAGCAGCCCGCAGTCACTGATGCAGTGCTGGCTTTGGTGAGCTTGAGGTGAAAATTGTGAGCCTTCAGAGTTGTTTTTGGGGAAGGGATGGGTTGCTCGCTGTCATACGGCAAATCTTGGCGCAAACTTTGTTGTATGTCTTTGCTGTTTGAGCTCTACCGCTTGGTATGAGGTCTTAAATCCTATTGCAAGTACAGAGCTGCACTTGAGAAGCGTTGAAGATGTGTTCTTACTTCATGTGCAAATAACAATGGCACTAGCGTATCATGAGGCTAAACCGAAACTAAATGGAGCTTTATGGGCTTTGCTGGTTCTCTGGAGATTTTGTCTGTGGTTTTTGTGGTTTTGTTTTTCTATGTTCATTTTCTCATTCTTTAATATAGGCCTTACCATCAGGCCAGATCCTTGCGTGGTGGATGGAGTATCTCTCAGTTTATCTCTCCCTTGGCTTTCCTGGAGCCTGCTGAGTTTGCAGCAGTTTAGGGTGTAATTCTTCCCTTAAAGGGCATGTGTTTATCAACTGCAGTTGTTTTCCCAAGGAAAACCCAGTCATTTTCCCATTGTGCTGCCTGCCTTTCTCCTGCATGGTGCTTTCCAGAGGGCAGCATATCTTAGCACATTTGAAACATCGCAGAGGAGCTGAACAACTTCCCCTTCAACGTATGGGATGCATCATCAGTGAACTCTGCTGCGGCACTGGGAGCTGCAGGCAAATGGCATGAGGGAGCCTTGGCACAAAAGTGAATCAGGTGGAAAGATTAAAAATGTGGAATTAGTGAGATAAATCAATAAACCCCTTTTAAATATTTGGATAAAGTAATATGCTTGAACCCCCCTGGAGGAATTACTGGCTTGTTTCCAGTCCATGCCCAATATTTATTTAATCTTATGTCTTCTGCCTGTTTGTAATGTACTTTTATTAAAAAACCCTAACAACTGTGTACATGTGAGGTAATTTGAAGTAGTGCCTTGCAATTTAAAAGCAATTGTCTTTATTATAGCTAGAAGACAAGGCAGGTTAAACTGGCTTGTTGTCAACTAGAGAGGGAGGGAGTGTTTCTGTGCTATCCCCAGGACACCATGTGTGCACACGAATCATTTATCAAGAGCAGACAGGTCAGGGTTATTTGCTTCTTAATACTGTTTGTGGGGTTTGTTTCTTTTAGTTGTGGTTATTTCCAGTCATTGAAGTGCTCTGTTATGCATGAATGTACTGTGTATATCCAGGCACTTTCTGTCAAGGAGGGATGGAGCAGGCTGGACTAAATGGGGACTTAGTGAATTTCCATGTAGGTTGTTCTGAACTCCAGTCTGACTGTTGGCTCTTCCTGTAGGAATGTGTCACTCCAGCCTTCCGTGTCTGAACTAGTGTAACTGGATCACCAGAACCTGCAGTGTCACCCTGAAGGGTACAGTTGTGCTTCCCCACTCTGCTGCTTTGGAAACAGCTGAATGCCTTCTCAGAGCTGGCAAGGAGGTGGCTTTGAGCACTTGTGCCTACCCCAGAAATGAAAAGCAGTAGCTCAAGTGCTCTGGAATAGCACTGAGACTGCTTGTGGAGGAAGTCAAGAGGTTCTTCACTGCAAGTTGTTCGTTTTCCTTTACTTGCAGCGTATTCTGCATATTGAGTTGAGAAATTAATGCTGTTTTCCTGTGGCACGTGGCCTTTTTCACTGCATGTGTCTGGTGGAGAAACCCTGCACTGTTCAGGGCTCTGTTACCTCAGTGTGTGCTCCGCGATGCAGCAGGTCACAGAGAAAAGAGAGCAATAGGGAGCTGTTGTACAGGATTTCTACATGCCATTGCAAATGCTTTCATTTAACTTGTGCCATTTCTGCCACTCTGGTCTGAGCAATGATCACTTGTTCACTTCTGCACAAAAGGCAGAAATCCTGCATGGAGTTTGTCTTGCCACAGTCTTTGGCTTTCGCCCATTGAAGTAGACTGGGCTGAACCAGGGACTGAATTTCTCTGACAGCAGCAGGCATTAGGACTCTTTAGAGGGTCGCAGTTTATCACATACATATACAGTATGTCTTGCTTCACCCAAACTGGACTTTCAGAGTTTCACCTAAGTGTGTTGCTGTTGGAAGTGTTTGCTTCTGTTTGGTCTCTCTTTGGTATCCAAAGCAGATCTTAAAAAGCAAATATAGAGCTGAGTGAGAAATGAAACTGGAGCAAACCACAGTGTTACGGGAGCAGCTGCCCTTGTGTCTGTTGTACAGAAATGAGACTGAAGGTGCCAGAGGCATTTGTTTGAGACTTTAGAGCTGAAATTGAATTTTCCAAAGCTAAGAAACAATGCAGTGTAATGCAAGACTTAGAAATGGACAGGCACAGAGCTGAGTGGTTTTGTCTGGAAGCATGGATAGGATCTGTGGTATTTTTAGGACTAAATCACCTTACATGAGTGGTACCCATAGCTCTAATAGTCTTCTTACTGTTCCTCAGCTGTATTCTCTGTCAGGGCATGGGCTACTTCACAGTGGTGCAGGTCTAAGCAGCTTACTTACAAGTGCGTTAGAATGAAACCAAAAATACTGAGGAACACGTGTGTTAAACCAGCACCTGCAGTATATGCTGGGGCTTGCTTTCAAAAGCTGTTACATAAAATTACTGCATGTGTTTTGATGCTTGGGTGCTCTTTTGTGAGCTGACAACACTTGAGGTTTTTCATGTCATCGTGAGATGGTGATGGTGGAGACACTTGCAAATGCTGTTGTCCCAAATCCCCAAGGATAGTGAGGCACAGCTACTTGGAGTTGTTCCCATTAGAGCTGTTAGAAGTACATATACCTGTTTGGATGACTTGAAAGAGTATTTGTGTAGGATCTCAGCTTGTCATAAAGTACTCTGTGTTATTACAGTGATATTAGGCAAGGTTCTTTTCTGTTCATATGCCAGTAAGTGGCAAGAACATGTATGCTTGGGCGGGGGGAGGGTTGCAATGCAGAGGGTGTTAACAGCGAGAACACTTGCAGGCCTTTGAGTGATGATGGGGACTGTGCTGGTGCGACGGGATCAGAACAGGATGGAATGCTACAGGAGTCCTTGAGCTGAGCACTGTGCTCCATGGGATGCTTGAGGCTCCAGCCAAAATGTTCATTAAAATGAATCTGGCATTGAGCATTAAATTCAGAAGTTGCTGTTAGTATGGCAGACCCCAATTCCATTCCCATCCAGATGCTTTTAAAGTGATTGATAATGCATTTCCCAAAATATTTAAAAGCAAATCAAAACATTAAATTTATTAAATTATTTTCTTTCAAAGGCACTGCTGTTCACACAGGTCATTGGGAATCTGCTTGCTGTGTCTTTCCTGGGAATCTGCTTGCTGTGTCTTTCCTGGGAATCTGCTTGCTGTGTCTTTCCTGGGAATCTGCTTGCTGTGTCTTTCTTCCCTGGGCATTGGAGGTTATGCTTTTTCCCAGTTTCATTCCCATACTAAGACAAGAGGGTGTTTCTTTCTGCCACTCAAGGGCAAGGTGTGTTCAGGAGTTGGCAGAACAGGTCTTTTCTGCAAATACTGCTCCGGATCCCGGAGTTGTGACAGTGCATTTAAAAGCTGCTCCTGGGCTCGCTCTGGTTCTCTTGTGGTTCTAAACGCATTCATCTTATTCTCTGGATCAAGGACATACATACATATAATGGTTTAGGTTGAAAGGGACCTTCAAGTTTTAGTTCCAACTCTCCATAGGAGAGTGTTCCAACCTTCTGATAATCTTGGTGGTACTACTCAGGGCTCACTCTGACAGGTCCATGTCCCTTTTATGTTGGGGGCCTCAGAACTGAGCACAGTAAAAATCAAGGTGGAGAGAGCAAGGGCAATACTGGGAAATCAGTCACAATGTGAGTGGGTTTGGGTTTTTAGGGAGTGGGAAGCTTAGAGATTTGTGCAACTGGCTGTGAGGATTCGAGTCTGCCTGAAAAAACCCTGTCTCTGCTCTTTGCTGTTTGTTGTGGGAGCAGTTGTTCCATGCTTGTAACAGGCGCTGTGATCCAGTCCAGGAATAGAAACAGGGCTTTTGTTGCTTAGAGGCACATGTTGTGATGAGCAGAAATGAGCAGTGAGTAACCCATCAGCTGAAAAATGCTACGTGCAGGATTCACACTGTTACAGAGCCCAAACAAACCCATAGTTGTCAAGCTAGATTGAAAGTAACACAGAAGAGAAGTGTCCATGTTATTGGGTGAACCGCTCCCATGCAGTTGCTCAGCCCCTTCTTATGGTGGTGACTTACAAACTTGTGTAATTCTCCCCATAGCTCCACAGCAGCCTTTTTCTGTTCCATTTAACTAAATAGCTATGTCAGGAATTCAGCTGACATTTATCCCTTCTGCCAGAGCTTCTCAAGGAGCTGAGACATGGATCCTTCCTTCACCAGATGGGCTAGCGGGCTAAAAGGAATCTAGTTCATGCCAGCATGGACTCTTGCATTACTTCCCTGAGATTCTGCTTCCATCTGAGCAGAGAGAGAGTAATGCAAAGCATATGCTGTCCCATTCATTACAGGGGTTTGTAGAGCAGTGTGTCATGGAAAGCTGATCCTGCAGGAATGCTCTTGTGAAGGGCTGAGTGTTCCTAACACTTACACATTGTTCTGCCTCTCTGAGAGGTTCTTCATAGCAGGGAAGTAGAAGGATATCAGTGATTCATTCATTTTGCCGAGCAGAGGATCAACCTTGCTGACATTAACTCTCCCAGGGAGGCAGAGTTTCGTGTGTGTTCGGTTCCTGATGTTAGGGCAATGAACAGGAAGGCTCTTGCCTTTAGTGGGAGGAAGGCAGCAGGAGAACGAGTGGCAGAAGCAGCTGAACCACTGCGATGTTTGAGCAGTTTCTTGTGTATTATCACCTCTGTTTTCATTACTGTATTAGAGTTCATTAAAGCCACTTGGATCTTTGAACTGGTGACACAGTGTTCATTGAAATGTTTTGCCCAGCTCCTGCAACAAGTCGGTGTGTTAGTAAATGAAACCCTGAGTCTGAACCTTGGGTTTGACATCTCTGGTACCACGTCAGTGCTGGGGAGCAGTGTTTAACAGATAAGTGTGGTTTAAGTCCTCCTTAACTCTGTGAGTGGTACCGATAGAACATACCAGGGATGAGGCACATAAACAGAGTTTGGAGCACACTGACTACCTTGTATTCCCTGATTCCTGAAGGAATCTTTGGGACACCCTTCCAGCAAATGCAGAGCAGCATGGTCAGCTGTAAAAAATCCTGGTGGCCACTTTGAAAGAAGAGGTGAGGCACAGATATTCTGGATCCTTTCTCTCCTATTTCATTATTCAATATAGCAAATCAGTGTATCTGTGCATGCTGCATGTGGTAACAAGATAGTTGTAGCATCTGGATGCCTTGTGAGGCAAAAGCCCCAGAGAAAATGACAAATAAAACTTGTATGTTGAGATCAGACAGTACCAGCCTTGAAAAGCTTTTTTTGTGAATGTGGTAGGACTTGGCTATTCTTATTCTAATGACTTATTCAACAGAAGAAAATCTGTATGGACAGAACAAGATAAATCTGTGTTTCTTCACAAACACATGCATCAGCACATACTTCAAGTACTATAATAGTGTGTTCTTATCCCTAAGCCTGTCCTAAAGGACTAAATGATGCTGCTGTGCTGTGAGGCGGGGTAATACATTTTAGCAATTCTGGCTTTGGAGCAGTAGAGCTGTGTCTCTCCATTGGTTAGGAGCACATCCTGTTGCCTTTAGCAGGGAACCTGCACTGATTGGTCCATTTGAAGAGGAAGGAGGACTTGTTTTCCATGTACGCACATTGAATTTTGCAACATTTACAGGTGGGAAGGGGCAAATCCCCCTGAACCTGAGGTACCAGGGAAGAGTCTTGACTCATATGTGAAATACTGTGGCATTGGAGGTGGCCTTCCGATCCTCAGCTTATTTAAAACTTGTTTTAGCAGCGAACTCCCTGGTAGCATATCTTCAAGGAGTGGCAAATCTGCTGTGATTCTCAGTAGCTGAATTAGAAGTTATTTTGCTTGTGATTTTTCACTGTATAATAAGCCTGAAACATCTTAAGTTTGATGGTTTCAAGGTTGATAACTAATTGCCCAGCCTTAGAAGAGTTTCTGTAAAAGGTGTTATTCTCTAGCTGTTCAGTGTAAGATTTCTTGCACTATTTTATTTGAAGGCATTCCAGGGTAGCTGATTCTGAAGAGAAAATACCAGACTCATTAGTTACTTGTCAAATGTGGTGTGTTGGTTTCTGTGTTCTTTATCTGAAGTAAAAAACAGTCTCACACTGATGAAATATAAACCAATAGGAGTAATTTTGGGTTGACTTTAATCATAGACTTATAGACTGGTTTGTGTTGGAAGGGACCTTAAAACTTACCCATTTCCAACCCCTGCCATGGGCAGGGACCCCTTCCACTGGAGCAGCTTGCTCCAAGCCCCTGCGTCCAACCTGGCCTTGAGCACTGCCAGGGATGGGGCAGCCACAGCTTCTCTGGGCCATCACCCTGTGCCAGCGCCTCAGCACCCTCATGGGGAAGAACTTCTTCTTTATCTCCAACCTGAACTTCCTCTGTTTCATTTGATTCCCATCACCCCTTGTCCTGTTGCTACAGTCCCTGATGAGGAGTTCCTCTCCAGTATCCTTGTAGCCCCCTTCAGATACTGGAAGCTGCTCTGAGGTCTCCACGCATGCTACAGGATGGAATATCTTTTGGCTAGTTGGGGTCAGGTGTCCTGTCTCATGCTCCTTGTGCCCCTCCTCACTGGCAGAGCATGAGAGATTGAACAGTCCTGGATCATGGTAAGTGCTACTGAGCAACAACTAAGCCGTTGCTGTGTTACTAGCATTGTTCTTAGGCTGAAGCCAACACACAGCATTGCACCAGGTACTGGGAGGAGAGTGAACTCTATCCCAGCCAAAAGCAGGGCAGCATACTTGAGACTTGCTGTAAAACGGTGTAGTTGAGGATGTGAATTCCTGCCATGCAGCAGGCATATCTGCTTTGGAGTGCAGAAACAACACAAGAAACAGGCACTTGAAAAGTGCACCTTTAACTAACTTTCAGGTGCCAGGAACTGTAGGAAATGTTGATGCTGTATTGGAAAAGAGCTAGTGTTCTGCTTTCCCTGCCATTGCTGCAGTGTGGTCAGTGTCCTTAGTCCCAGGCACTGTTCCAGTGTTGGTGGAAGTACTTGGGAACGTGCTGTGCTGCTGTTAGGTGGCAGCATCCCTGTCCAGGCTTGTGTTCAGCATTTCTGCGCAACAGCAAAGTACTTCTCAGCTTGTCAGGATGGGGAAGTTTAGGTGCTTCTTGATGTTGGATTTCTAACATCATTGTGTATGAAATAGACTTGTTTGATGGTTTCCTAAATAGCAAGTGGTTAAACAACCTTCTGGTCAAAGGCATAATGGAAGTATATGAGGGAAAAAGTATGTCAGTGAGCCAGGGAATTCCAGGAAGATTAAGGATATGCTCTTTGGAAACACAGCTCTTGGAAAATGGATAGTGAAACGGTTGTATGCCCAGTCTGACAGATCCTGTGAGCAGGAGGAAATTACACTGCTGTGCTTCCCAGCTGGTGCCCTTGATAGAGGCTGTGTGATTCCTAAAGACAGAGTGATCCAAACTGGACAGATTTTATCTTAATTCTTGTTAATTCACTTGTGCATTGTTGTGAATGCAGTGACTGAAGAAGTATTGATCTGCTTAAATGAAAATGGTCTAATATTGGATCCGTGTTTTAGAAGAAAGGAAAAGCAGGGTAGAGTTATTAGAGTTATTATTTTGGAGCCAGAGGAGGGGTTCCCTTTAGCATGTGGTATGCACAGCACTGTGAAATCAACATTTCCTCAAGCACGTGTAAATCAGGGACACATTACCAGGTTTTAGCGGAATATGCTGAGCCTTTGCCTTGCAAGAGTGAAACCTAATTGTGTCCTCAAAGCACAAGCTGCAAGTGGTATGTGTTTAGAATGGAAAGATGTGTTTTAAATGGACTGCCTGGAGGTTTGGAAATTGGATTCTTTGCTCCAGGGTAAGGAGGCAAACCTGCCACAGGAATTGTCAGGTGAGATGACTGCTAAATCCAGGCGGGGGGGCTCACATCATGGAGCTCGGCATGCCAAAAGTAAGGGAGAAAACTAAACAAATGGAAAAGAGCTGTGGGTTTGTAAATGTTGTTTTTTACATTTGCATCACAGTGGTCCATCTCAGGTGTGTTTCTTCCTCAGCCCCTGGCAATGGTGTGTTTACAGAGCCGCTTTGAGCAGAGCATTAGCAGGGGATGTCTTAAGCTGTGAACATTTTTACTGTTCTTTTAAACAAGAGGTTTGTTTTATTGTAGCGTATTCTGACCTGTGCTTCCAGCCCAGAGCTGGGAAGGGCAGGGTTCTGTGCGCAGGGCAGCACTGCATCCGTTCTACAAGGGTGCTGGAGAGGGGCTCTTCATCAGGGACTCTAGTGATAGGACAAGGGGTGATGGGTTTGAACTGGAACAGAGGAAGTTCTTTATTGTGAGGGTGCTGAGGCGCTGGCACAGGGTGCCCAGAGGAGCTGTGGCTGCCCCATCCCTGGCAGTGCTCAAGGCCAGGTTGGACACAGGGGTTTCGATAGTTTGAGAAATGTTCAAATCTATCCAGCATCCAATACCATTATCCTTGACAGATGGATCATTCTGGCAATGCAGTAGGCTACCTGTACATGCACCCTCATTTAAAGGGCAATATTATGGGTTTCATGAGTTTCCTCATCATAATGAGTTCAATATGGCAGTGTTCTTTGTGGACAACCAATATAGGAGCAAGTTGTGCAGGTTGCTCTGATTGAGTATCAGTAGTAAAAAACACTGTTGTGTACCCGTCATAAATGCTGGGATTATTTCAACAGTTGTTTTTCAGAGGTATAAACTTTCTAGTTTAGTCTTTAATAGTCATCATCTGCCCGTGGAGTGCCATTCTAGTAGCTGTGGGTAGAGTATGTATGCTGACCTTGCTCTAGTGCACATGGAGTTAACACTAGTAGTAGTGAAAGTGTCCTCTGGAAGGGGAGAAGTTGTGTAAGCCCCATCAGATGTTTAATGTTAACACTGGTACGTTCTCAAGTAACCACCTATTTTTAGACCTTTGTGCAAGCTTAAGTAATATTAATAAATAAGCTTTTGTAATGGCACACTTTATGTTGTTACAACTATCAGAGGCATAAATCCAACTTAATTATGCATTTAGAGACAGTCTCTTATTTCTCCTGTGATTTTTCATCTCCAAAGCTATCTGGATGAACACAGTGTGGAAAACAGGAGTGGCACCGGTTTGGGTTAAGGAATCCGGCTGTTCTTGTCTTCTGCATGGGTCAGGTCAGAGTTCTGAGCCATTATTTGGCAAATAGTTTAAAGGTCTGGGGTATGGATCTGCAAAAGATAAAGTTGTCAGAAGAGATCCGAAAGCTTTCATCACTTCAGGGGAGTATCAGCAACTTGTAACTGAATGGCATGCACAGACACATGTTTTTCAAGAGAATATGCTAAATTGTACTCCTACAAGCAAGGGACCTCTTTAATGCTTAGTTTAGTGTTGTGAAGGCAGCTGAAGGATTAAGGGAGTAAGTGACACCAAACAGCATTTCTAATGGCAATAGGAACACAATGAATGTGTGTCACACAATGTATAATCTTGATAACACTAGTACACACCTCGAATTGCAATGTTGTTGTCAGGGGATTACAAATTCTTGGCTCCAAAGGCTGACAGGAACCTGGGATGTGTGTTCATGGAGGATGGGATCTGCATTCTCTTCCTTCAACTCCTGCTTGGAATTCCCAAGTAAGAGGTCGAATGAAAGTCATCCCAGTTTGCTTGACACACACCTGGCTGTTTAAACAGGGTTCTAAAGCTGAACAGGCTGAGAGTGTTTGGGCTGTTCAGCCTGGAGAAGAGAAGCTGTATGGAGACCTCAGAGCAGCTTCAAGTACCATCTACAAGGATGCTGGGAAGTGACTCTTCATCAGGGACTGTGATGATAGGGCGAGGGGTGAGAGGTTCAAACTGGAACAGGGGAAGTTCAGGATAGATCTCAGGCAGCCATTCTTCCCTGTTGAGGGTGCTGAGGCGCTGGCACAGGGTGCCCAGAGAAGCTGTGGCTGCCCCATCCCTGTCAGTGTTCAAGGCCAGGTTGGACACAGGGGCTTGGAGCAAGCTGCTCCAGTGGAAGGTGGTTGGGGTCTGGTTCCCCCCCATGGCAGGGGGTCGGAACTGGATGAGCTTTAAGATCCCTTCAACCCAAACCAGTCTGGGATTCTGTGCTGGGGAAACCTCTATCCTAAACCCCATTTCTGAACACTGTTGACTCTTGGAGCAGACCACAACCCTCATAACTCTTGTACGAAGAGCAGAATTTGACATATTAAGCAAGGAAAAATAGAAGTATGACCCTGGACTAGTTTTCTGTGGTAGAGATTGATGGGAAAACTGAAAGCTAAATAGTGTCCGAGTGCTGAGGTGAGCCTCTGTGCTGGAATGCATGGAAGCTCAGTGTAAATCCTCCATAAATGGCCTGTTTGAAGCAAGGCCACGAGGAGTAATTATTTTTCGGGAATAGATAATCCTACTGAGAAACTGCTTGTTAATGATTGGCACTGATGCTGATCATGCTGGGTTCAGGGGGAGGTTCATTTACAACAGGAGCAGAACCTGCCACAACTGCTCATGTAGATTTTGAGTTCCTTCTACCCAAGGTATTTACAAAGTGCTTCAGCTACAAACCTTTGAATAGTAAAGAGAACCCCTGCCCATAGGGAAATCTCTGTTCCCTTCTGAAGTTGTGCCTGTGCTGAAAACTGCATTTGAGTTCTGCAGACATGCCTGGAGCTTTCCCTTTACCTCTCAGCCACCTGAACTGCAGTGCTAGATTGCCTCCAGGCAAGTCTCAATCCTTTATATTTGTTCCAAGATATTTTATTTAGGATTTTAATATCTAATGCTGTTTATGCTTGGAACATGTCCCAGTATTCATTGTCTGCTGATGGATAAAATGTGTAATCCCCCCAAAATGTTGTACATCAGCTTAAATGACAACAATATTGATAAATAGAATTAGTGACTCAGAAGTCTACCAGAGCTGCCCTTTTACTGGAGTACGTCCTTATCTTGCAATTTGTTTCAGTACAAGAATTAAGATGGAGTTGTATGCAGGAAACCTTACTATTTGTTCTTCACATCAGGAAGTATAGCTTACACGTTGGAGCAAGTCATAGAATCATGGAATGGTTTGGATTGGAAGGCACCTTAAAGCTCATCCAGTTCCAATCCCTGCCACGGGCAGGGACCCCTTCCACTGGAGCAGCTTGCTCCAAGCCCCTGTGTCCAACCTGGCCTTGAGCACTGCCAGGGATGGGGCAGCCACAGCTTCTCTGGGCCATCACCCTGTGCCAGCGCCTCAGCACCCTCACAGGGAACAGCTTCTGCCTCAGAGCTCAGCTCAGTCTCCCCTGCTCTGGCAGGTTCAAGCCATTGCACTTGGCCTGTCCCTACAGGCCCTTGTCCCAAGCCCCTCTGCAGGTTCCCTGCAGCCCCTTTAGGCCCTGGAGCTGCTCTCAGGTCTCCCCTTCAGGAGCCTTCTCTCCTCCAGGCTGCCGCAGCCCAGCTCTCTCAGCCTGGCTCCAGAGCAGAGCTGCTCCAGCCCTCGCAGCAGCTCCATGGCCTCCTCCGGACTCCAGCAGCTCCACAATCATTCAATCATTGCTACGTTTGGGGACATCTTTGAAGACTGAAAGTTCCATCTGGGAGAGACTGCTGGGCCTGTGCTGACTGGCAAAGAGATGGAAACTTTGAGGATAAAAATGTCATTCTACTTTTAAAAATGGAAAGGAGCCTCCTAAGAATAAATTCAAACCATAGCATAGACACTTTAAAGTAGGGTGAAAAGAGAACTTCAGAATAAGGTAATAAGAGATAGAAGATTTAAATAAACCTACTAGTTAGAGGATACAAGGAGTAGTGAGTCAGCAGCACGTCAGTCATTAGCTGCTTCCCTTTGTGAGAAAGGTACCCGTCAAATGGTTTAAATGATTCCTTTGTACTGCTTTTAGTTTTAGGAATTACTATGTCTGGTTTTGGACCTTTCTGCTTGGTTGTCAGCCTGAGATACTTCGGAGCAAATGACCAGGCATGGTTTTGGTGAGGAACAGCAAATCTTGAGAATTGGAGCAAATTTTGCAGGGAAGGGGTTATTGTGCTGATGTGGGGCTTTCATGCGGTTTCATTGGCCACTGAAAAGAAGAGCAGGGAAATGTCTTTCTTTAGAGAAAACAGGATGATCCCAGAAAACTCGGAGGTAGAACAGCTTGAACCAATAGCAAACAGATGAATGCACTTAGGGTGTATCCAGCATGGAAGTCCAGCCAGCAGGGCCTTAGCAGAGGGAACCTATGACTTTCTACTGCCATGCCACCATAATGCTGGATTAAAACTGGGTTTACCAGGGATTTCCAAGCTCTCAAGTAACCCTCAGGGGGACAGAATTCTCTGTGGGATTTGAAGACTAGTGGCGATAGTCACATGTGGCAGGAGGTTAACAGCTGATGAACCAAATGACCTTCCTGATAATGTATAAAATTGCATCCTGTGAGAGGAGATCAGCAATTGAATGTGTAGAGTGGCACTGGTGGGAAAAGTTGTTGAGAGCTGCGCGGAACTTGAGACAAACTGAGCTGGGATCCTTGGGATGGGTTAGGGGCTGTGTCTTCTGGATAACGTGTGATTTCTGGTTCATGGGATAAACTCTGTTTACTCTGCAAGCTACACTTCTGTGTAAGCTCAGCGTTGTCGTGTCCGTACGCTTCGGCTCCATCCGTTGAAACAAAGTGCCAGGAGCTGGTGGAGTGTTTGTGATGTGGCTACATTCACCTTTCCTTTCAATGAGATCCTCCCAGGCAGTTCAGTGACCGTATTTATGACCATATTTATGACTGTATCATGGAATCCCACCCTGGTTTGGGTTGGAAGCTCATCCCGTTCCACCCCTTTGCCATAGGGTCAGTACAGCATCTCCTGCAGGGCTCAGCATGGCTGTTGTCATACACAGCAAGAAAACCTTGACCAGAAAATGGGATTTGTCAGGTAGCATTGATTTCTAATAAAAGCATCATCTCATGTGTGTGCCACCGTGAGGTTCTACATGGGCCGCAGTCCTCAGGAAATAAATCTGTGTGTTCTGCTGGACAGTTGAGTGAAAAATATTTACACAGGCATCCAGCTGGGCTCAAAAAACCACATGAGAATAAAAGCCTTGGAAGATAGCGGTGAATGTGTTGGGCCTAATAGCAAACAGAGCAAGAAGTGAGTCATAATAAAGCTGTTGCAAATTTTGTGTATGGGAAGTGTGCTGAGCATATTAGTTTCATTAAAATATGGAGCTGTATATACAGTGGCTCAAAGGCAGCAGATTTCAAACCACTCAAATACTGCACACAGCTGTCAAGTTATTTCAGTACAAATATTTGGCAAGTTTCAGTAGCTGTCAGATGTTTCCTTAAATAATGATTCAACTTTTGTGTAATGATGTATCTAGTTTTATAATCTCGAATTGCAACTGCATGGTTTGGGATGTTTTGAAGTACAAATGCTGTTTTGTGTCATGAGCCAGTCACCAACTTGATCATGTTATGGACAAATATCTTTTATTTGGATTATCTAATCCAAATAAAAGATATTGGATATTTATAGTTTTCTTCTCTGAATGCCAGTACAGCCACTGATGGCAACCAAGCTGCTTCAAGGTGGCATTTCCTTTTCTGTTCTTGAAATAGGTCATAGGATCATAGAACCACAGCCTGGTTTGGGTTGGAAGGGACCTTAAAGGTCTTCTAGTTACACCCCCTGACTTGGGCAGGGACAACCTTCCACTAGAGCAGATTGCCCAACTTGGCCTTGAACAGTGCCAGGGATGGGCCAGCCGCAGCTTCTCCGGCTGCCCAGCTAGAAAGTGTCCACCTGAGCAGGACAATATACCTGAAAAAGAGGATGCTGGTAGTTATTCCTGTGCTGTAACTGTAACAGGAGTTCAGGCAGGCAAACAAACACTGCCTATTTAAAAGGAAAATGTGGTGCAATGTGGTTCCCATGGGGATGAGCAATGGCAGTGATTGCAGCTGGGGAGATGCGGGTTGGAGTTAGGGAGGATCCTTTCCCCTGCACCAGTTCACCTCCCCAGTGATCTGCAGCAGCCTCTGCTTTGGCAGTTCTGAGCTGCTCCTTTTGAGACGCTCTCGCTGCCACACTGAGCACTGCCTTCTGAGGTGGCCTGGAGTATTTTCTGTATTCACTGTGCCAAATTCCCTGCCACCCAGAATAGCATCACTGCCCTCAACAGCACCAGCACACTGAAACCAAGCTCAGCAAAGGTGAAAATGTGATGCAAAAATAGCTTAGCCTATAAACCTCACCATATTCTGGGGTTAGAGCTGCAGTTTTGATATCTTAAATGTGCAAACAAGTGACCATATGGTTAGAACACAGCTATGGAAAAACAAACTGTTGAAGAAACAATTCCTCTTCAGACATCGGTTGCCATAGTTGTATTTTGGCGTTGGGTTTAATATGTGGTTTCTGCCACAAATATAAAGGTAGTAAATCCCTTTGCTGTTTCCTAGCAAGTGTTACATATGCACAGCATATGGAAGCTTTACACAAGTTGCAAAGATCATAAATGTTGGCTACTAATGTAGCTGCGTGTCTGCTAATGAGAGATGGAATTCTGGCTGACATTCTAATTACGGAATGATGTAATGAGAAATGCTGCGAACACTGAGCTGCACCAGGGTGACCACAGGATAAGATACAACATCAGTGGCTTTAGAGTAGCCAAATGAAACGAAATTATATTCAACCTTACTATGATCCTTGAGCCATCCATCTACATGTCTTAAACGAGACTGCATCCCACAGAAGCTGCTCCATACTTGGAAAGGGAAGAGTAAATGGGGATTGTAGCATGTGTCCGTCTTTTAAAATGGTAGAAGAGAGAATTGGGCAAAAGTGAACAAATGTATTCAGAGGAAAAGCAGAATTGAAGAACAAGAGAAACACCAAATACAAATAGAGCACAAAGGGCACCCTGGGAAAGGATTGCTGTTAAGTTTTTAATGTCATAATCGATCAACCACTGTACCTGGATAATGCAGGAAGTCGATGAGGATGCTCATGTGTTATTAGAGTTTTCTGTGTCTGATGACCATTACATGTATCAGACCTTCATAGGAAAGACAGGGTTTCAAAACAGATACTCTAATCCTAATATTGTGCATGTCAGGTATATTTGGACAAATCAGATTCTCTTCCTGTTGGCAGTTTTCATACTGAGAGGCAGCAGACTTTTGACTTTTTCTTGCTGCCCCTCACAAGCAAAGCTGCCGGTGTTGCAGTAGCTGAGATGGAGTGATTTAATTACTGAATTCCTTCTGGTCACTGCACTGTAACACTGCTCCCTGGAATCTGTGTCTGCCTGCGTGGAGAGCTTCTCCTTTTCAGCCTTTGATGAAATAATGCTGTGCTGCATTTTAACAAGTTGGAATTTTGGTTTTAAAAAGAGTACCAGGTTTGAGTCCAAAGCTGAGATGTGTAACAAGTAGCAGTTACCTTTTCAGAAAAGTCTACGCAATGCCTCTGAACTCCTTCATTGTTGGCACTTCATCCTTGTTCAGCCTGAACAAGAGAAGGCTCCTGAAGGGGAGACCTGAGAGCAGCCCCAGTGCCTGAAGGGGCTGCAGGGAACCTGGAGAGGGGCTTGGGACAAGGGCCTGTAGGGACAGGCCAAGGGCAATGGCTTGAACCTGCCAGAACAGGGGAGACTGAGCTGAGCTCTGAGGCAGAAGCTGTTCCCTGTGAGGGTGCTGAGGCGCTGGCCCAGGGTGATGGCCCAGAGAAGCTGTGGTTGCCCCAGCCCTGGCAGTGCTCAAGGCCAGGCTGGACACAGGGGCTTGGAGCAAGCTGCTCCAGTGGAAGGGGTCCCTGCCCGTGGCAGGGATTGGAGTTGGATGAGCCTTAAGGTCCCTTCCAACATGATCCATTCTGAAAGCCTGCAATACTCTCATCGCACAAGTAGTTGTGCATTTTGAATTTAGACACCTGAGTTGTTTTCCAGAGGTTGCCTATAGAGGCTGATTACTGAAATGCTGCTGTGTTCATGAGAGAGGCAGGCATTTGGCAGTAGTTCACAGCACAGGTTAAATCTGGTGACAGGGATACTTGGCATTCAGCTGAACCCTGAGTCTTGAGAAGTGCTTGCAGGAGGCTTTGAACCAGAGGCTCATTAATGGTCCTACAAGTCATTTCACTGTAATAAAGCTCTTGGGTGCTAAGAGCAGGATTTGCAATGTCTTTAAATGAAGATATTATGTTGAATTATGGCCGTTCCGCCTATTTTGTTTATTTGCTGTTCAATAGCCTAAACTATGAAGTGTTTCAATAAATTGCCTGCATTTTACGGAAGTGTTAAGATAGTCATTGATAAGATGAATAGTTGTCAGGCTCCTGGAGTTAAAATGCAACAAAATCTATTCGGTTTTCAGGGTTTAGTGCACATTTCCATCAGTTTTGAAAGAAGACAGTGTAATGAAGAAGGTATAATTAAAGTTATAGAGAATTCTCGTTGTTTATAGATAATTATGTTTATTATTGCAGGATTCCTTCACCTCGGACTAGCATGCCTCCAGTGCTTACAGGGCCTTTTGTTTCATGGCACTGCCAATTTATACATATTTATAACCAATGAAATAAGGATGTTCCAGGTGTACTACAGGAGTGACCTGAACAACGGTGAATGTGGGCAGTGAATCTACTAAAACACTTTTCAGTGCTGGGGTTTCTAGACCTGTTTTTGATGGCAGAGCATGCCCCATGGTTTGTCTCTCAGTGAATCTGGGCTTCCAGCTGCTGCTCTTGGCCTCTATTTAATAAACTTTTATGATGTTGGGGAGGAAAACTCTAGAAATAACTGGAGCCTAGAGGTAAGCAGGAAATACTCAGAGCGGGTCCTGGTGGCTGTAACTTCAGAGCAATGGCTCTTCTGAGCTTTGACAGAGTCCTGCTTTGTAAATTGGAATGTGAGTTTGTAGATGAAGAGGGAGAGGGGATTTGACTGCTGATGGTGTTCCAGCAAACGTCAGTCACAAATGTTTTCCAGCTGATTTATAAGGGGTTTAAACTGACAGAGGGGAGATTAAGATGAGCTGTTAGGCAGAAGTTCTTCCCTGTAAGGGTGGCGAGGCACTGGCACAGGGTGCCCAAGGGAGGTGTGAATGCTTCATCCCTGGTGGTGTTAAAGGCCAGGTTGGATGAAGTCTTGGGCGACATGGTGTGGTGTCCCTGCCCATGTCAGGGGTTGGAACTGGACGATCTTAAGGTCCATTCCAACCCAAACCATTCTATGAGTCTAAGGTTTTTTTCTGACACCCCCTCTCTCTGCCCCCCAACAACAACATTCTTTTCATGACATGAATTTTCAGAAGAAAGGCACTTTACAAAGAGCAGACTGTCTCTTTAAAAACTACTTCCCTATCTTCTGACAGTTGCCCAAGTGAATGGATTGGCCTCATGAATTATGCTGAACTCAGCTTGCCCTTTATATTCCTATCTGTCTGTGAATCAAACTGTTTCACTAGTAGATTAATTCAGTATGGCCACATTTGAGAACTAATCCCCGTGGGTCTGATTTTGTCCTTATATTTGAAGGAGGGGTAGCAGCGAGGAGATACAGCTTGGTTAATCTTGAGTTGGTACAAATGCTGCTGGCTTCAGGGAGAAGAGATTTCTGAGGCTTGTTCAGGTGATACACACGAGTCTGAAGAGCAGGGATGTCAAAATGTGGGATTGACAGCTTTTCATACTGTAAGGACTGCAAATAAGGTTGCAGTAGCTGAAAGCATGTGCAGGGAAATAACATATTTCTTTTCCCCAGCACAATGTCTAATTACACTATAGATCTTGGTGACACAGTCTTATTCCTGACTGGCTCAACAGAAATTACAGGAGGAAGATCAGCCCATGGCTCATCAATGAAAGGGCTTGATGCAGCTTTTGACTTCAAAAACTTGATAGGGCTGACCAACAGCAGCTTGAAATGGAAATTCCTCTTCACAGTACCCTTGGCAGATGGCAAGCTGAACATGAGCCAGTGGCATGCTTCTGGGAGCAAAGGGGGCTAATGGTATCCTGGGTTGTTTTGAAGGGGTCGTAGCTGGTAGACAAAGGGAAGAGGTTCCCCTTTTATTGCCACTCATTGCATTGCATTGCATTGAGCATCCTGTGCCTAATATCAGAGGTGCTGATGAACTGGAGCAAATTCAATGAATGCCAACAAGCCTGTGGGGCTGGAGCAGTTGCCTTGTAAGAACAGGAGTTAGCAGGGGTTGCTCAGCCTGGGGCAGAGAAGGTTTTGCGGGCACCTAGCACTGGCTCGTGAGTACTTAGGAGGAGGTTGTCATGAATTCCAAGTCAGAATCACTGCAGTAAGTGATTAAGGGTTGAAGTTGAAAAGAGGTTTTAGACTGGCTATAAGAAAGAACTGTGAGAGCGGTGGAGCAATGGAGCAGGTTTCCACAGGGACAGCACAGGCTGCTCTCCTGGGACGTGTGTAACACATAATAGGTGTTACATCTATGTTACATCACCTGCTCAGAGAAACCTGGTCTGGCCTCGTGGTTGACCCTGCTTTGAGCTAGAACCTGGGGCCGTTCTAAGTGGGATTATTCCATGGTGCTGTGTTCTACCTTAACAAGGACAGACAGCACACTTACTTTCTTGCAGATAGAGTTGGTTTTGGCAATAAGCAAAACTGTGTTTAAAACGGGCTCGTGCGCCTGCTTGAGCTGCTGGAAAGCCTGTTCCTTTATTTTGGGAAGGAGTCTGCAGTTTAAGAGAACACGATGTACCTGATTGTGGGTTTTCAAGGTTCCTAAAGGCTCATTTTGAAGTTGAGCATTTTGACAGCTTTCTTTCCAAGTTTACATTCAACTTTAATGGTTGCTATAATTTCACTTTTAAACAGCCCTGTTCTTCAAAGGCAATAATGAAACCACATCAGCTGAGGTCTGTGTGGTGATCACGAGAGTTCTTGGTGCCTTGTTTCTTCAGCTGTCATTTGTCAGCACACACTCATGTAATCTTAATGAACAATGTGCAAAGCCATTAAAAACTCAATTATGGTTTTCTTTTTACTGCAGACGTGAGAAAATGCAATCATAAAGTGCTGATGTGTAAACACAATAGCCACCATCTGCTATGGAGTAGCATTTCAGCTCCAGAAAGAGGAGATATGTTGCAGATGCATCAATAATAGGACGCTTATCAAGGCATCATTATGCACCAAGCAGGGGAAAAATTGAAATTTATGGCCAGCAAGAGAGCACTTCATGGTTTAATTTTGCAATTTCCAGTGCTCTGTTTAATAACTATGAGAGAATGCTGCTTTATGGGCCTGGGGGTGAGGGGAGTTTTAAAGATGAATTTATTTACCAGCTTCCCAACCTCCTGCTTCTGGCTGATCCCAACACAACACGTTCGCTTTGCTTACACAGGACAAAGCCAGCAAGATATTAGTTGCTCTAACCTGTTGATCCAAGAGCACTAATTTTCATTGACGTGATAGTCAAGCTGCTTATTTCTTCATCCAATAACTATGAATTTTGCCCCCCAAAAATCATGTTTTCACTTCAGTCTTTATTACACAGGAAGTTGCCTTAAGGACGTGAACAAAACAAGGCCAAACGATTCTTTTCCCTACTGTTATTATTCTGCAGAATTGGATATGCAATGGTCTAAGTTAGAGTTTCTGCAGGATATCTTGGGTTTATTCACATTCTTGCCTGCAGTCACTGAAGTGGCTTTCAGTCATCCACTGATAAATAATTTCCATTTATGAAATGTGAATTCATTCTCTAGTTCTGTACAGGAGTGGAATATGGGGCAAGTGTTTTGTTGGTGCCAGACCAGATTGTATCTCTTTTATTTGCACATATAGGCCTATAAGTTGAGAGTGAGTTCCATCAGCCTCAGTTCTGTGTTCAGGCTAAAGAAGGATGTCACGCTCTGTATCACAGTGTGTCAATTTTATTAAGTATAATAAGGAAAACCACAATTGTCCCTAAAATGCTGTTTTCTCTCCACCATCCCCTTTCCTTTCCCCTCCCCCCCAAAAAAAGTTGTCATGATCTCTCTCATGCCTCTAAGTGATGTATCCTGTCCAGACAACTTCCCTGGGCATGAAATCGTAGACTCCCAGACTGGTTTGTGTTGGAAGTGACCTCAAAGCTCATCCAGTTCCAACCCCTGCCACAGGCAGGGACCCCTTCCACTGGAGCAGCTTGCTCCAAGCCCCTGTGTCCAACCTGGCCTTGAGCACTGCCAGGGATGGGGCAGCCACAGCTTCTCTGGGCCATCACCCTGGGCCAGCGCCTCAGCACCTTCACAGGGAACAGCTTCTGCCTCAGAGCTCAGCTCAGTCTCCCCTGTTCTGGCAGGTTCAAGCCATTGCCCTTGGCCTGTCCCTACAGGCCCTTGTCCCAAGCCCCTCTCCAGGTTCCCTGCAGCCCCTTCAGGCCCTGGAGCTGCTCTCAGGTCTCCCCTTCAGGAGCCTTCTCTCCCCCAGGCTGCCCCAGCCCAGCTCTCTCAGCCTGGCTCCAGAGCAGAGCTGCTCCAGCCCTCGCAGCAGCTCCATGGGCTCCTCTGCCCTCGCTCCAACAGCTCCATGTCCCTCTTGTGCTGCTGCCCCAGAATAGAAGAATAGTTCTTACAAGTGTTCTTGCATAATTTGTAAGGGAAGATCAGGCAGACTGTGTGTGCTGACAGAGATTGTTAAAGGAAGTGTCACAACTACTCTTAGAATCCAGGCTGTCTGTCACATTTTCAGCCTTAACTGTCTGCTTGTGCTTCCTCTTCAAACCTCATCACTTACATTTTCTGATAATCAGTTATTAGAATCCAGAAACAGAATCCAAATTCCAGTGTCTCTGCATTTCAGTTTACCTGGGTGGGTTTTAAGATGAGCATGTACTTGCTGAAGAAGGAGATTTTGTGGTTGATGGGGAGCAGAATTATATCAGCAGTGAAATGTGTCAAGATCCCATGGTGCAGACTTCGATTATTAGAGAGATACTAAGCAGTTTGGATTCAGCTCTTACATTTCTTGATGTCCTTGCTATGAATCTGGATTTGTTTTTATTTGGGGCCATTTTTATTTCAGCGTATCAAAATGATGTCATCTTGCCTCGCAGTTTTCCTGTTTCTTAGCACACCCTCTTCCTTGCATTTGGTGTGGTTTTCCCAGGGCCTCTTGAGTTTGTGTTTTCTTTTCTTGGAAAGATTGCCTTCCTTCTGCATCCACGCTCTTCAGGGCTTTACAAAATGCCCATCTATCACAGAAACACAAGGGAAAAAAACATTTTTGTAGGAGCAGGTTTCTGGTTTCTGTTGAGATGGTTTAGAATATCTGGCTGTTCACTGCTCAGAATTGATCAAAATGGTTACCCGGCTGCTCACAGCGTCACCCTGCTGGAATAGGGAAGTCAAGAGGTTAGGAGTGAGGCAGGGCTTTTGAAACTCAATCTTCTGGGAGCTGCAAGAGGCCAGCAAAGAAATACATCTGCAGCAGCATCAGAACCAGCGTGTCGAGAGGGCTGTGTTTGATTAAAAATTACCATGCCTGGCTGCTGACACACAAATTCCTCCCACTCTTGGTGTTTTCTTTAGCTTTCTCCAAGGGTGAGTGTCTGTGCACACGTAAAGGAGAACCTTTCAACAGAATTGACTCACATAACTCTCATAATGTTTTGCCTTATTGCTAACGTTTGACACCTTGATGCATCTGCAAAGACATGAGTCAAGACACAATGTGCTATGAAGGAACAGCTTGATGTGTCAAAATGTTCATTCAATATCAAGTGCCATGGTTAATATTAATACAATGCAAGCTTCCAGGTTAACAAACTCATAAATTGCCTTAGTATATATTTCCTTCCCTAAATTCAGCCTGTTCTTCCTTCCTAGAAGAGCAGTTGTCTTTGTTGCATTAGTTCTAGTCGAGGTATCGCTGATGCTTGCAAGCCTCATGTGTTTGGGCTCCTAAAATGGTTTGGTTTTCTTTTTAAGACATTACAACCTTTCTAAGTTTCTAGTGCCAAGGTACAGGTACAGATTGGCTTCAAAGAGGAAAGGCAGACAACAGCTGTGAATTGGGTCCCTTTGTGGTAGTAGTTCTTTATTGAATGTGCCGTTGGGGGACCGTGTTTGGCAGGAGAGCCTCGCTGCTGCTGCGTTGTCACTGTGCTGCTGGTTACAGGGCCTCTTTTATCACAAGTCATACATGAAAGCCCAGTATTTTTATCTTTATTTTTTAAGTTGTCTAATTAAAGTGTTTCCAATTGGACCTCAATCTATTTCTGTGCATATACACCTTAAATTTTAATACCCATTCTTTCTGTTACCTAACAACAAGCATAGAATACTTAGTTAGAGCTCTTCAGATAGATGTTTTCTTTTCTGGTTTCTAAGGGAATCACTGACTTTTCTAATGAAACTGTTTTTCACAGAATCGCAGCCTGGTTTGTGCTGGAAGGGACCTTAAAGCTCATCCACTTCCTACCCCTGCCACAGGCAGAGCCACCTTCCCCTAGAGTGCTTTTCCTCCAGGCCCCGTCCAACCTGGTCTTGAACACTGCCTGCACTGGGGCAGCCACAACTTCTACTGCAAAAGCCAGGTATGAAACCACTCCTCCTTCTCTTTCTGCTTTCTTTTATAGGCTCCTTCATGATGGTGAACAGCTCTGGGCGAGCATCTGGGCAGAAAGCTCACCTGCTCTTGCCTACACTGAAGGAAAATGACACCCACTGCATTGACTTCCACTATTACCTGTCCAGCCGAGACCGCTCGAGCCCTGGCTCTCTGAACGTCTATGTGAAGGTGAATGGAGGACCACAGGGCAATCCCATATGGAATGTCTCAGGGGTTGTTACAGAAGGATGGGTGAAAGCAGAACTTGCCATCAGTACATTCTGGCCACATTTTTATCAGGTATGAGTTTGGAATGTTTTTCCTTGGAACATTTGGCTGTGTATGAGCTAAGCTATTGTTAGAAAGGAATAGACTGAAAATCATTTACCCCTTCCCTTCCTTCCCCGCTCTCAAGTCTGACAGCAACTTTGCTATAATTGTTTTAGTTTTAATTAGGCAAATTCCTCACAATGGACTCACATACTAGGAGTTGAACATGTGTGGTAGGGGGTTGGAACTGGATGAGATTTAAGGTCCCTACCAGGCCAAATCAGTCTGTGTTCTTATGAATAAGAGACAGGAGTGAGAGTGGAATTAAGATAGAATAAACTATGAAAAGTCCACAGATAGTCTGTGTATGAGAAACAGGAGATAGAAAAGCTTGCTTTTGTTTTTCTCTTTCTTTTCTTTACTTCTAATAACTGGGTTGCAGGTCTGTAAAATCAGAGCTGAAGTAGAATGCTTTCATGTTATACCTCTGGAAAAGAGTTGGGGATAGCAGCAGCATATATAGAACCATACTGTGCAGGGCGAGAGGGAGGGATAAAGGGATGCAGACAGGTGGAATGTGGTGTTTTAAGGGCTGTGCACATTTTGTCCCTTGTTCTGAAATCATAGTGAAATGCTTACACTCCATTCAGATTAACATGAACCTCATCATGAACCAGAATTTGCTTCATAGTAGGTGCTCCACAGAGATAACAGGAATAATCTTTCACCCACGTAATTAGTACTTTTATAACCTGGAAGAGATAGTCTGATCTCACTCCATGAGAGCTCCTGTACTTAGCAATACCAATAGCAGATTGCCTGAGCCTGCCTTACTTCTTTTGCAAGTCCTTTTGCAAATCAAGTTTGTTTTTCCTGATCAAAAAATCCTTTAAGTCAGACATGATTTTTTTCACTGGAGTGTAAAATGAACAGATTGGAAGCAGCAGCAAGTGCTCAGGAGGAGTTCCTCCCTAGAAATGCAAGGGGTTCCTGTTCTACTTTTTGCTGAATGGGGTAATGTTTCCTTCTGCTTATATTTGTATTCTTTCTCCTTAAGTGTGGCTTTGATCCCACTGTTATAGAATCGTAGAATGGTTTGGGTTGGGAAGGATCTTAAGATCATCCAGTTGCAACCCCCTTGTCACGGGCAGGGACCCCTTCCACTGCAGCAGCTTGCTCCAAGCCCCTGTGTCCAACCTGGCCTTGAGCACTGCCAGGGATGGGGCAGCCACAGCTTCTCTGGGCCATCACCCTGTGCCAGCGCCTCAGCACCCTCCCAGGGAACAGCTTCTGCCTCAGAGCTCAGCTCAGCCTCCCCTGTTCTGGCAGGTTCAAGCCATTGCCCTTGGCCTGTCCCTACAGGCCCTTGTCCCAAGCCCCTCTCCAGGTAATGGAGAGCATTTTTCCTAAATCATGACATCTGTGTCAAGCAAAATGTGGGTTATTCTTTAATGCACTGAAGCCACCATCTTCAATTGAAGTGTGCATCAAAAACCTAGTCAGGCAAAAACTGCCTGACCCTGGGTCTGAGGCTTCCAAACTTACTTTGGTCTTTGGAGATGGGACTAGTGGAATAGTAGTAACGCGTTGGCAGAGTTCATGTGTTGGGGTTGGTAGTTCTGTGCAAGGGTCACAGGAGTCATCTAGATCCGAAAGCACTCTGCTGAGCTATAAATGGTGGTGGTGGTGGTGGAGATTTATGATGTCTGCCCTGGAGTTACTCGTACATGGATTCCCACCCTGCGGGTGTTCTGAGTGCAGTGAGAAAAAGCTGTAATAGTTCTTGGAGAAAGGTAATACATGTAAACTTGAGTTACTGCTTGCCATAAGGATGAGCTTAGTCCCAGAATGCACCAAGGGCAGCACAGGAGTCTGCCTGGAAGAGGTTTTTTGATGTATAGCAAAGAATGTTATTGATCCATGCCTGAAGAAAACTGTTGTACCACAACAGATGAGCCAAGCTAACACAGGCGCTGTTGGTATAGAGCAGCAGTGAAGTGTAGGATTATTTATTGGGAAGGAAACATGAAATGACTTTGTATTTCCAGGTCTCCCAAGCATTTAGGAATGTTTTTTCAGAGTAAAGCTTTGCCTTTTTTCATCTGTATTAATTTTTGGGAAGTTTCTTAAATGTAAAGCATTGTTAAGGCCCGTGTCTCAACCATTACACTGCATTTCCAACAGAAGGTCAAAGGCTATGAGAGATACTCAGTGTGAAATTTGCAGAGCTGAGCCTCATCAGCCTTTATTCGTGCCTATTCCTCTTCAGGAAATTTCTCCTCAGTTCTCAGGAAAACCCGGATGCTTCCATGCTCTTCTTGCTTTGGTAGGGCTGAGATGCTGCAAGATCCAGACGAAGACAAGATGGAAATTTGAACTGGGAAATAACAGGAATATCCAAGTGTAAAGCAGAATAGATAGTAGCTTAGTCTGTCAGAACAATGTTGTGTGACTTGAGAGGATCCTCCACCCTTCCCAGTGTATTCTGCATAGGTTTTGTAGGAGCTGACTCTGCTACCAGTGTAAGTTGTATTGTGCTGCATTAAAGACTCTGAACATGTAATTAGCGAAGGCAATTTTCTGGGTATCGGTGCTTCCAGTTGCCATGCAATAAATGCCAGGGCCTCAGAGAACTTTTCTTTCCAAGCTCTTGGTTTGCAGCAAATTGGGATTTAGTTCATTGTGGCTTTATAGCTTCTTGGTAATACAAAACAAAAAAGAGGATTTTGTAGCTGTAATGTTGCACTGGAATTGAAGGCTGAAGGGAGCTGCAGTTCCTTCCGTGCCCTCCTCAGGAAGTGTAGGTTTTGTCACGAATGAAATCTCATTTCTAAAATTATTATAATTTCCATAATAAGGGCTTGCATTACACTGTTATACAGTCCTTCGGGAGAATATTAAGAGCCTTGATAACAAAACACTTGGGGGTTTTTATTGTTATTATT
This sequence comes from Agapornis roseicollis, assembly GCA_002631895.1. Lineage (NCBI taxonomy): Eukaryota > Metazoa > Chordata > Aves > Psittaciformes > Psittacidae > Agapornis > Agapornis roseicollis. The sequence continues at coordinate 43,153 of NDXB01013680.1, forward strand.
TTGTCTTTCAGAGACTTGCTTCCTCCTATTGTTCCTTGGACAGTTGTTCCTTGGACAGTTGTTCCTTCCTGGTTTTCATCCACCCTTCTCTGTAGTAGAACTTTGTTTCTATGTATTTAAGCGTTTCATCTTTTCTTAGTTTATAACTTTGCCTGTTAATTTCTATGTTCTTCCTGGTTTTATGATGCCTTTTTTACTAATGGAGGGATTTCTGAACATCTCACATTTGGATGTGTTCTGAATTAGGGAAGCGGACCATAGGAAGTCATGGAAACATGAGCAGAAACTGCACTCTGAAAGGCCAAATGCAAAGCTAAATGATTGAGGGTGGTTCTGTACTTGCAAAGGACATGCTGCTCAGTTTCATAACCAGGGTGTGCAGTGACCAGTTTTTGGGCAGCTGAATCTTTTCCTGGTTTGTATCTGATGAAGGAGCTTTAGAAGAGGCTACACAGCAACAGACTGGGGATACCAGCTTTTAGTTAGAGTGGAAGTAAGTGTTGAGATCTGGCTTTAAGTAGTTAACTTCTTGTTCAAGTGATGAAATTTAGAGGCTACAAATTACTGAAGGATTTTCTTGGTGACACAAGTATCTGCACTGGAATCCAGCTCTGATAGTGGTAACGGTGCCACCTGAACATGGTAATGAGAAGAGCGTGCAGCAAGCTCACTACTCTGGACTTCAACAGAGCAGACTTTGGCCTCTTCAGGAACCTGCCTAGTAAGGTGCCCTGGGATATAGCCCTAGAGGGCAGGGGGACCCAAGAGTGTTGGTTGATATTCAAGGCCCACCTGCTACAAGCCCAGGAGTGTTGCATCCCAACTAGAAGGAAGTGCAACAGGGGGGCCAGGACTTGTGCAAAGCGTTCGACACTGTCCCACAAGACATCCTTGTCTCTAAATTGGAGAGACATCAATTTGATAGGTGGGCACTTGGTGGATAAAGAACTGGCTGGATGGCCACATGCAAAGAGCTGTGCTCAATGGCTCAGTGTCCGGCTGGAGGCCAGTGACGAGTGGTGTCCCTCAGGGATCGGGGTTGGGATCCCTTAAGTCTCCATCCATTCATTCTTTTTCGGAGTAGTAAAGGATTCTTTTGGGAAGAGAATCACTAATTGAGAGGTAGCGCCACCATCACATTAAATAACCAGGCTGCTGTTTTCTGTTGCAGTTTAATATTTCTAAACTTCCCCTTTCCTCACAGGATAGCTCAAGTTGGAAGGGATCCATAGGGAATGTTGAGTCCACCTCCCTTTTCCTTTGCAGGACTACCTATGAGTAGTCCAGATCATCTGTGAACTCTGGCCAGCTCAGTCCCTGACCGCTGTGTTTGTGGTTACAAATTAGGGAAAGATTTTCTCCTATGAAACAGGTAGCCCAGGGAGCATGTCCAGAGGCAGACCAGTGTCTCAGTGAAGAGCCTTTTCCTACTGTCCAATTGAACTTCCCCTGATGCAACTTCATTTCTTTTCATAGAATCACAGAATCCCAGCCTGGTTTGGGCTGGAAGGGACCTTAAAGCTCATCCAGATCCAACCCCTGCCACGAGCAGGGACCCCTTCCACTGGAGCAGCTTGCTCCAAGCCCCTGTGTCCAACCTGGCCTTGAGCACTGCAGGGATGGGGCAGCCACAGCTTCTCTGGGCCATCACCCTGTGCCAGCGCCTCAGCACCCTCACAGGGAACAGCTTCTGCCTAATGACTAATACAAATCTATCCTCTTGCAGTTTAAAACCATTGTCCCTTGTCCTGTTACTGATCAGCAGAGAGGAGCTCAGCACTTCCCTTCACTGGCCCCTGTCAGTAAGGTGTAGGCTGTGATTATATGTCCTAATATCCTTTACTTGTTTGTCACACTGTGCGTATTTAGTGCTATTTTGTCCTGAACTTTTGGTTAGCTTATTTGGCAGTAGTTAACTTAATGATCTCTTTATCATTTGTTTAGGTTTTACTAATGCTGCTGACTCTGGGATAGCTTGTATACTTTTGGTGACAGGATAGTTCAAGGCAGTTTTCCAGGTAAAATCACAAAGCCATAGGGAAGAATGAGATTTGGTTTCATGTGTAATTTAGTATCTACACAAACTAGTGGAACACTTTCATTGCCCAGCTACATAATATACATAATATAATATACATATTCTACATAATATAGAAATTGCTAGTTAGTGTACCATTAATGCAGAGAAATACTACACGTGGGGTTTGTGAATATTCATTCTCAGACTGTGTTAGTTGAAGCCTTGGAAAGGCAGAAACATCTTTATTATATCTGTGAGAATCCTATTTCATCCCAGTAACTGGAACTCAGGATCAGCAGTTGCTCATGATTTGCTTTCCAGTACTGAAGTGGTATGTGTGCCAAATGAAGATGTTCTCCGGGAGGATCCATTCAGGGTTTCTGACTCAGTTGAAGTACATGTACAGCATTCCCTGGCATTCCTAGGCATACTAAGAGCAAGGTGATTATCCACCTAATGTTCTTGGACTGGTGCTTCAATTAAGTGTAGGTGTGGATATACACAGTCTATTTTTTGCTCTTCCAAATGCAAGCAGCACATAGTTGCATAGCTGTCTTTAATCCTAATGAATGTTGCTCTAACGTTTTGCTTTTCATATCGAACAGATTTCCAGTCTTTGGTATGCCTGTACAGACTGTATTGGTATCCCTTTGTTATTCCTGATGAAATGCCTTGAATGACTCAAACACTGGAATAAGAGCAGAACTTGTTATGAGCCATGTGTAATTGCTCTTCTTAAGAAAAACTTTCTTGTTTTGTGTTTCAGGTGATATTTGAGTCTGTCTCTTTGAAAGGACACCCAGGTTACATAGCTGTGGATGAAGTCAGAGTTCTCGCCCATCCATGCAGTGAGTACTCTTTGTTTTTCTAACCGTATCAGTGTGTTATTACCAAGCTTTACAGTCTAAAGAAGTGATTTACCCGATTTGGTCCGCACTAAAATGTCATCTTGTGTCCCTCTGAGGCACCTAAAGACAATAAAGACAATCAGCTTTGTATAATTATCTAACTTAGCACGTTGTGCAAGAGGCAAATGTGTTCTCAGGCTGTAGCTAGCGCCAGGCCATCTGTGGAAGTCTTTTTTCCTCTCTTGTTATGAGAACATAAACCTGATTGGTTTATTATTTCTGAATCGTATTGCTGTAGAAAACAATTTGAAAAGCTTTTGATGATACCCTGTGTGAGCAACGTCAGGAACAAATAGTTTCAGTATCTCCTTGGTAAAGGACATAGCCTAAGGGTCTCTCAACAGAGGTTAAACCCACTCAGCCCACAAAGATATTATAACTAAGTCTCAGTCAGACAATACACTTGCACAGGAGTAGAAACCAAAGCAGGTTCATCATGCTGTTCAAAAATATTAATGCCATGTTTCCCCTGCTGCAACTGTAACGGTGCACTTAGATTTATGGGTTTTTTTTTTCTATTTAAAGAACCTTGAGCATCAGACTTTGAGTCTGAACTTGTTTGCTTTCTCTGTGCATCTGCAGTGTGGCTTGAGGACTTTGTCTGTCTGGTTTGTGAATGTTATATCGTTTCTTCTAAAGATTTAATTTGTTTTAACAGCCTTTAGCAGCCCCTCTCACTGGGTCGTAGTTTTAGTCAGTCCATGGCAGCTGCTCACACAGAAATTCATGGATCATATAGATGGAGTGAAATCAACTGATTTTCTTGCAATGAGGATTTCAGAGAACAGCTGCCACTCAATGTGACAGATATGGTTCTGCTCAAGTTTAACAGGACATTCTTGATAACTGCAGTATGGTTAATTGCTGCTTAACTGAATTATATTTCTATTTACCATGTGCTCATTGCTCAGGCCTTTGGGTGCACTTATTTCATTAAGAAATACTTAGAATCTATGAGCCAGATGTTGCTGATAACGGCAGCATCCAGACAGATCCCCTAAATGATCTCTGTGTGTTCCACAGCCTGTTGGGTGATGACCAACCCCTTCACTGAGAGACAGGCCAGTGTGGGGCAGAGCCTGACCAAGGTTTGGGATTTAAAAGCAGAGACAGGATGCTGTGTTACACCCCTGCTTAATTTAACTGAAGTATTCAAACTGTTTTTAAATCCATTTGTCCAAGTATATGCACTCCTAAAAATTAAGTGCATTCTTGGTGACTCAAACCAGAAGTGAGTAAAGCAGTTGGCTACTCTGTTTTGAATTGGTTTGCAACGTGCAGCGTACAGCACCCAGTACAAGCTGCAGGGTCTTTGTAAATCCTTCTCCTGTCTGATTGCCAGTGTTGCTTTTGTGCTGAGCAATGACAGCCACCAGGGGAAATGTCACCAGAGTGCCTTCCATTGACCGGTACAAGCTTTTCCCCTCATACTTGTTTTGCAGTTGTTAGAACTCAAGCCATGGGGACCATGGTACTCCTGATAACACTGGTGGTTACTGAAATTACTGGTGTCACTCATTTCTGCTTTACCTTCAGAGATGACAGCACAGCAGACAGACCTAAGTAGCAGCAAAACCACAGTGAAGTGCCTCCAATGACACAGTAATGGAAACAAGGAAGTATTTCACTGGTGTTGCCTTTTTGTCTGTCCTGGAAGGAATGCAGTGCAATATTGATTCTCATGATGCTAAATCACAGTGACTGTATGTGCAGTCACAGACCAGCTGCATGCTCTGGTCGAGGAGTATGAGGTTCATGTGGCTGAATTCACCCACTCCAGACATATTCATATGTGGAGCTGGCTGATATCTGCCCACACAAGACTGCAGGCAGAAAGTACTAGTATTATCCTGCAAATAGCATGTAGTACATTCTGTCACCCAGAGTAGTGTTCCGGTAAGCTTTGATGCCAATTGCTGGTTCCCAGAGAACACGATGGTACAGTCGCTATCTTTCAGGAGGTGTCAGCAAGCTGAGCATGTGATGAATGGGATAGAGAAGCTAGATATAAACATCTGGCATAGCGTATTGGTGTGTGTTCTCTGTTCATGATTCTGTAGTGCACAAATACTTCCGTGTCAAGCTTACACACAGACACAGGTGCCCAAATCTTTTTGAAGCTGTTCAGAAATAGAAAAGTACAGGTTAGTGTCCTCTGAAGTGATTGAATTGGTGTCTAATCATACTAGAAATGCAAAGATGAAAATCTGTCCTTTGGAATCTCTTAAGGCTTCAGTGTGTCCTGCTCAGTGGTTCCAAATGGTGGCCAGACTTTCTTCTGAGGCCCGGGAGGAACTAAGTTCATTTAAAAGTGTCAGATTCCCTGTTGCAAGCTTTTTTGTTTTCTTCTATGTTAATATACAGAGGTGAATGAGCCTGGTGTTTAGTCAAAAAGAGAATCCTCTGCTCTGGTTGCTTTGTGAACAGATGTGCTTTTAATTTTAATATCAGTGGTTTAATATTAAATTGGTACTGAATTTAGTATCAGAAAAGCTCTGATATCTGCAATCTTAAACTAATGCAGTGATTCAACACTGTCAGATGAAAATTTCATTTAATACCTGATTTGGTATTAATGACACATTATTATTCTAAAGGTCTCGGATGTATTTGATAGTCAATAAAATTAAAAGGAAAAAAGACCCTTGGGAAGACTGGTTTTGGGTCAGTTGTGCTTGACAAGCTCAGGAGCGTTTGAGGGGTTTTTTGACCTTTTTAGAAACATAACTTTCTGAAGAAAAGAAATTACTCAATTACTCCTTATAGCAAGCACCGGGAGATTGTGCTGATGCCCATGAACTTGTGATTTGATCTCAGTCTGTGTTTTTAGCTGTGCTAGAGCTCTCTATGGTCCCTCAGGCCATCCTCTGTCAGGTCCATCCTCCCCATCACTCTGCAGTGAGCAGTTAAACACTGAAGGACAGCTTTATTTGACAAAATCCCTTTGTCCAGGATAGGCCGTAGTGCTTTGCTGAGTGTTTGTGTCTGTTGGTGTGACACAGACCTTCACTGCCTTGCTCTACCCTTGCAATACTTCTCTTTTGTTAGGAAAAGCACCTCATTTCCTTCGGCTGCAGAATGTGGAGGTGAACGTGGGACAGAATGCGACGTTCCAGTGCATTGCTGGGGGGAAGTGGTCACAGCATGACAAGCTCTGGCTCCAGGTAATGTGCCTTTGTGGGGTTTTAGGTTTGTTGATTTGATTTTGGTTTGGTTTGTTTCTTTTTCCAAGTAAAATAAGACAGCGGAGAAAGACTGGGTGGAAGGGCAAAATCTTCTCATCAGAGCTGTTTCTAGTGAGAGTGTAAGATGACAAAGTACAGAATAGTGATAGAGAGGGTGGGAAAAATGGCCAGTGACAGCAAAAATTAGGATTCAAATGAATGCTGATGTACCTGTAAGGAGGCCATAGAGCAGAAGAGACAGAACAAGTGGAATAGTTCTTCACTTCTCCTTTATTATGCAGTCTTCTTTCCTCTCACTCTCCAAACACATCCTCAGCCCGGAGTCAGTGATATGTCAAGAAGGAAACCTGCTCTTTAAGTTCTGAGATTGCTCCCTGGCTGGTGAAACGAGGCAAAACCAGTTTGCAGCGACTGCTTTTTTTCCTCCCAGTTTGCCTCAGCTGCATTGAGCACAGATTGTTCCTTTTAGTCCATCACTAAAAGGCCAAGCCATTCCCTTTCCTGATATCTGTACTTTCACCCTGCTAGTTGGACTTCAAAGCCTGGGTCTTGCTATTCAGGTGGGTGCAGTAACAACTTTAAGAACTCATTTTCTGTTCTAGGGTTAGAAATGGGACATACATCAAACTGAAATTGTGAAGTGCATGTTTCCTAGTGAAGAAAAAATTACTTCTTCTGCCCTTTGAAGTGCTGTCATCTGTGAGTTCCAACATTGCCATGCACTGCACAGAGTGCCCTTGTAGAAGCTTTTAAAATAACTGAGCACTTTGCTGCTTCTAAACTTAGAGAGTCATGGAATGGTTTGTGTTGGGACCTTAAATCTCACCCAGCCCCAACCCCTGCCACGGGCAGGGACCCCTTCCACTGGCGCAGCTTGCTCCAAGCCCCTGTGTCCAACCTGGCCTTGAGCACTGCCAGGGATGGGGCAGCCACAGCTTCTCTGGGCCATCACCCTGTGCCAGCGCCTCAGCACCCTCACAGGGAACAGCTTCTGCCTCAGAGCTCAGCTCAGTCTGCCCTGTCTGGCAGGTTCAAGCCATTCCACCATGTCCTGTCACTTCTGTGCCATTAAACACCTGACATCCCAAACAAGTCAAGAGTAGTCTCTTGCTGCACCACATGAGCATAAATGTGTGCCAACATAAGTCACTCACCAGGTTTTATTCTCAGGTTGGCCTGATGTGACTGATGCCTGACAACCTCATCTTTGTAACACCAGAGGCAGCCCGGAATGGCCTTCATCATGGTCTCTGTGGCATGCGTAGTCAAACAATTGAGAGCTTTGTCTCACGCGTTTTTGTTGACTTCAGATGTTTTAATAAACTTGAAAAATAACAGTTTCAAATGTAGTGGAAATACTGGGGGAGGAATCAGTTTACCGGATCATGAGAACGGAAATTCCTGTTGGGAAAAGGCTTGAGCTGGAGAGGAAAGCAGTTGGCATTACATAAGAAGGACTTGACAGGCACTTTAAGTGTACTCTTGTCACAGCTGTTCTCCTAAAAATTCCATTTTAATCTGAAGTTTAGTAACCTGTGGTGTACTTTTAGCAGCCCCGGACAGATATTTCTGGCTTATTCTTTATCCTTTTTTACATTCTGTCAGTGAAATCTTTCTGCATTATGTCTAGATATGTGTAAAACCACTTCTGACCTGAAGCAGTGCATGAACCTTTTCCTGTGAGAAACAGGGGCTTGGGAGGAATTTGTTATTGTTGCTACTGGAAACTTGTTTTCCGTTCTCTAAAATTGAAGCATTTAATGAAAATAGCATTGGAAACACCTCCAAAACCTCATTACTGGGAACTGGCAAAGCAGCATTGTGTTCTCCTTTGCAACTCCTAATAAACTGGGCCAGCTGAGCAAGTCTAGGTATTTTTCATGTGAAGAACTTCTGTTTCTTTCGAATTCTTCAGCTGTCCTTTTTCCAGTTGGGAAAATGTAGGCTGGCTTTGGCAGAGAGGAGTATTGGGGAAGGTTGGACATAAAAGGACATCTGCTCATCCAGCCAATTTCTTTGAATTGGTCCAGAGTCAAAGTTTTACATCTCAAAATGCCAAGTTTAAGCAATCTGGTCATTTGTAGTGTTTTCCCAGGTGTACACAAGGCATTCAGTAGTTGTCTTTTCATATCCCAGCCAGGCTTCTAAATGTACTGAGTACAGTTGCACAGTCTGAACTGTTTCTCTCTAGCCTTTCAGTAAATATAATGCATTAAATGCCCAAATATTACACAATCCCAGACTGGTTTGTGTTGGAAGGGACCTTAAATCTAATCCAGTTTCAACCCCTGCCATGGGCAGGGACCCCTTCCACTGGAGCAGCTTGCTTCAACCCCTGTGTCCAACCTGGCCTTGGACACTGGCAGGGATGGGGCAGCCACAGCTTCTCTGGGCCATCACCCTGTGCCAGCGCCTCAGCACCCTCACAGGGAAGAAGTGTAACAGAGAATGAATCACACATGGGTGCATGATCTGGGTGTCTTCATGACTTGCATTATCTTTGTCTGCCTTTGCAGCAATGGAATGGAAGGGACACAGCACTGATGGTCACTCGAGTGGTCAACCACAGGCGCTTCTCTGCCACGGTGAGCGTGGCTGACACCTCCCAGCGCAGCATCAGCAAGTACCGCTGCGTCATTCGCTCCGACGGTGGATCCGGAGTTTCCAATTATGCAGAATTGATAGTCAAAGGTAGGTTGCATTAAACCAGCCAGTTTATGCAGGATGAGTATTTTCTCCCAGATGGCAACTCTGTAGAAACCTGGCAGCCTATTGGACCTTCTTTCATTCATATTTAATTTAGGTGAGAAAAAAAGGGTAAAAGCGACATGAATTTCAATCGTTTTATCAGAAGGAATGTTTGAATTGGAACTGTGTCTGGATACAGCCCTCTTTGTAAGCTTTTGGAGTAGGGTATGGTAATTAAGGATACTTATACTGTAGTCAGCTAACAGTTTGGCTGTCAGTCAGCTTCATCTGCCTGCCTTTACAATACTTTATCAGGCATAAATCATTTTGTGGTGGAGTATTGCACATCAGAAGAGCCTGCTCAGGGCTGCTGGGAGTAAATGCTGGGATTGACTCTGCTGATGTCCTGAAGTGCCCAGTAGGACATCAATAGTTCTTCAAGGATACTAGGGGCTTACCTTTGTTATTACTGTGATTCAAGAGCTGATACTGTGCCTGACACGTGCCAGATGTGTCTTAGTCCTGCCTTCATGTGGCATGCGGTAAAGTGCTGTTCACTGAGCTGCTTTTCTCTTTTTTAACTGACCCTGAGCTGCATCATGGGGACACTCAGGGGCTCCTAGGTGGAGAGATCAGAAGGTGGCTCCAGAGACATAATGTATTTAGGGTGGGGATGATGTGAAGTTAGAGGAGTTTGAAGCATGGGGTTGCTCAGTGTATAATTCGATTGATCTGTATGCTTCACCTCTGTGTGCAAATAGAGGGCTGCTGCAAAAACAAGATCATTTTTGTTCACTGCCCTGCTTCTTGCCAACTTACTCTCTCATGTGATGGTCAGTATGTTGATGCTTTTACAATGCTGTGAATATAGAGTGTTGTGTGGTGCAGTTATTCAGACCACCCAGATCACACTTCTACTACATGCCAAGTGCTTTTAATTCCCACTTGGTAATCTTGCATCTTGTTCAAATCTGAAGGAATCAATTCATGCTTAGAATGGGACTGAGTTGCCAGGAATAGCGTATCTAGCATTGTATCATAGCTAAAGAGAGGGAAGGCAGTCTTCCAGCACAGCCAAATATCAGCATATGCAAAGTTGAGCAGGTGCCCAGCCCTTTCATGTTCATTGATATAAGAAGGAAAAATCCCAGAAAGATGAGTTAGAACCATGAATGGTTTGGATGCCCATCAGGAGAGACATTGCTGGATCCACTGCTGGGTTACTCAGGCAGGCACCCAGCTACAAGAGATGTTAGTAGGGTGATTCAGTTATGGGAAGGTGCATGCTTCTTTGCTGGCTCTGTGTAGGAAGCAGGTAAGGCTGGGTGGCTTGGTGGAGGTTAGTTTGCTGAAGCACTATGACATGCTGGGGTTGCATGGATGAGTGCTTCCAGAGCCTGACACTGATTTTAGTGGGGATAATAGCAAATCTGTAATGCAGGCACATAGGCTGAGCTGAAAACAAACTGGAATTGTTTAATTCTGAGGAGATGTTTATTGAATTACAATCATGTACTTGGGTATACATCAAATTAGGCTGTAATTGAAGTTTCGCTCAACTGAGAGTCCTGCCCCTAACCTGCTAAATCCAAGGTAATACTCAGCCTGTCATGTACTTTTTCTCTTGATCAGCTGAACATCAAACCAAAGGGAGTTTCTTCAGTGGAGGTTAAGGTTTAAAAGTGTATCTGTGGATCTTTTTAATGTAAGGATCTGTTAGCTTCCCCGTATATACAATGTTTTATTGTAGTATTGAGAAAGGAATGATTAATTTGTGTTGCTGTATATTGAATAAGATTTGGTAGACACAGAAAGAGAAGGTTTGCTTTGAAATACACACACTTCCTCACCCTAAATTGGAACAGCAGAGATCAGCAAATGATCAGTTGAATTGAAAAATGATCAATGCAATGAAACATCCACTTGCCGCCCCCCTTTCCCACTCCCAAGTCCTCCCCTTACATGTGTGTATGAACATCTTTACTAAGGACAGTATCTTACTGTCAAGTAATTACTGAAGGCCTTATACTGAAGATCATCACTAAGTTGGTTTCACATCACTGCAGTCTATTTGGTGGCAGGAGATACATTGGTAGTGCTGTGAAAACGCTGTTCTATAGACAGCTATTTGCTGTGTATGCTAATGCCTTCCTGCTTCCTGACTCTGTTGCAAGGTTTGTATGAATGACAATACATTCATTCTGCTCTTTGCACTAGAAACATAATAGTTAAGTCAGAGAAACCTATAATTTCCATCTGTACACTTTGCCATCCTTTGGTGCTCCAGTGGAAGTAGGTCTTCTCTATTTCTTATCTCTTACCATTGCACATATAGCAATTTAAGCCAATTTTGTGCGGGGCAGTCTTCCACAAACCCTGCGGGTCTGATTCTCACTGCCCTGATCACATGTGAATGGGAAGCTGCCTCTCTGTAATTTTCCTTTAAGTAAAAGCTGTGTGGCACTTGCTCACATTGTGAACTAAATGTAGGGCTTGCTTGTGTAAAATTGCTTAAAATACTGTGGAAATTGGCTGGAATCTTACCATTTAAGGTCTCTGTCAGTGATGGTGTCTTTCTGGGATGCCTGTCACATTAGGTAAGGCTGTGAATAACATTTTGAACTCTGTGTGTGTAGCAGGTTTGTTTGCAATTGTTTGTTTTTTTGTCCTGATCCCTTTCAGATATTCTGGATGCCTAAATCAATGATAGAATCCCAGAATGGTTTAGGTTGGAAGGACTTTAAAGTTCATCCAACCCCCTGGGACTGGGGTGTTGATGTGAGGAGCAGACACTGCACTGCAGTTCTCCTCCTTAACTGTCAGGGTGGCTGGAAGTCTGAGTCAGTTCCCTGCCTCACATCCACTTAGGAGATAAGTTTAGCTGTGGTCTATGTGTCTTTTAGGTTTTACTGTGTCAAACTACTTTTTCTAGTCTACATTAATAAGTTCAGATGGGAATTTTCCTGCCTGCCAGCTACTTACCAGACTCATCTGGATCATGGAAGATGCAGGTAGATTTGAATTCATCTGCCTGAGTAATGTACGTTAATCAAGGTCCTCAAGGTTATCGCTCTTTCTCGTGCTGACCTCAGTGTCAGAAGCTGTGACAATGAGGGTTCCCCTTGGGCTGCCTACTGCCTCCTTCCCTTTCTTCCAGCTTACACAGGTAGATTCAGTCTGCAGAGCTTACATGTCCATGAGAAGCTATGTACAGGTTTGATAAAGCATGCGATGGTGCTGCTCTTTTGAACGCTACCCCAGCACAGAATGCGGGGGGTGTGTGTGTGTGTCTGTGTGCCTGTGAGCCATTTAGGAGGGTCGTGCTGCCTTTGGAATTCCTGAACAAGGGAGAGTGGCTTTGTTATTGTGGGGTGTCTGGAAAAGCCACTTACAGTCTGCTATTTCTGTGCAGCCTCAGTGGTGGAGGCAATGCAATGCTCCCTTCCTTGGTGCTCGCATCTGCCTGGGAATTACTCAATCTTGTCATTGCTCTGTTTAATTGCTTGGTTTAGTGAGTTGCTCTAACTTAGCTTTAATCGTTAGGTGTGGGTGTGAGAAAAGTGATGGCAAAGAGATTACGAGCACTCCTCCACTCTTACAAAAGCTTTAACTCCTCTTTCTCTTTCAGTCCAACTTAGCATCTTTCTGTGAAGTGGATTGGAGGGATTGGAAGACAAAGCCCATGTTTCATAGATGTCAGTAGTTAGTATGAGCCATATGTGTTCCTTCCAAATGAAACATTTCCTTCTCCTTCCGTTTAACTTCTATAACAGAACTGGCAAACAAAGCCATTTCCCTGAGAACTGATTAATGTCTACTGTAGAGATTGGATCCTGCTTTCAGAATTGCACAAAGCGCCATGCAGGGGTGCTCCAGCTCAGGGTAGAAATTAGAATAAGCACATCTAGGAAGAATCCCAGCTACAGCTGGGATAAGGGGAAGTTCACAAACTAATGGTGTATTGACAATTCCCTATGTATATTTTGTCTGAACTTTTTTTGTCTCTTCCTTCAGTACCATTTCTATTCCTGTGTAATACGAGCAGGGGGGATTGGCTTAAACTTCATCTTGGAGCCACCTGTAAAATTATGATGATTTTCCTATCACACCACTGAGTTGTTTCAGGAATTTCTTGGCAGATTGATGCTGTCCATCGTTTGTGGGGCTTTGTTTTGGATTTCTTTGTCTGGTTGTTTCTTCCTGAAACAAACATTAGTCCAAGAATTCTGATTTTATCCCAACTGAAATTCTACTTGAGACTGGTAGAGAAATAGGCATTGGATGGATTTGCCTGGACTTGGTTTAATGTGTAGATTTTGAAGTATGATGTTGCTGATGATATATTGACTGAATACAAGATATAAATACAATAATAAACAGAAAGATTAAGGAACAATCTTTCTGAAGCAGAAGGGACTTGAATAAACCCCCTTCAGTTTTCCAAGGATGAAGAGTGTTATGGGAAGCTGTTTCTTCCTTCCTTGTTTGTGGAATTGTCTCCAGCCTCCATGATGCACAGTGGATACCAGTTGGCTCGGTGAGCAGACAGCTCATGTCAGCAGTGGTTCTGAGTGGAAGTCATGGGGAAGGAGTCCTCACTGCTCCTGGAGAAAGCTCTAGTAGCTGGTATTAGTGAGAAGGTACCTGATGGTGATTTCTTTTTCTCTCTCAGCACCCTAAGAAATAGCTTCTCCTTCTTCCATGAAGCTGTAAGTAACTTGGTGAAAGATTTGGTTTTTAAATTTCTCTTCGATTGCAGTTACCTGAACTGTGCAACTTCAAGATTCCCTGTGGGGAGAAGGTTGCTTCTTTTTGCTTCATTTAGTAACTGGTCTCTTGCACTTCATCTGTCATAGTTCTTCTTCCTCCCATTCAAAGGAAACAGAAGGAATCTCCAAAGAACAAAACAGTGACAAGAGAAGCACCACTGTAGGGGTAGATCTTCTCTTTCCCTTAGACTCTCTCTGCTTCCCTTGACTTCTCAGTGACTTGATCATGCAGGGCAGACCTCCCTAGAAGAGCCTGGTTCTGTCATCTGCAGTTCTGAGTTGCCTAATCCCATCAGAGAATATAAAGGAGAAAAAAGGCATCCAAGTTTAAACAAGCTGTCTTGTGAAAGCATTCCCAGTCCTGTGAAGGTAAAAATGCTTCAATAATTGATGTTAAATTTTGATCTTCAGGTAAAATATGAACCCCAAATTAGGAGAAATAGTGTTATTTACTGGTGTGCGTTGCAGTACAGCATACATCCCTATTGATTTCCTATTCTACAGGAAGCTCCCAACAAATATTGCAGCTGGTGGGAGCTGGGATGCTGCAAACCCAAATGGATTTGTTTCAGCCTACCTGGGATTACACTCATGTTTAGAAGGTATGGACAAGATAATCTCACATATTTCATGCTGCCTTCCATCCTGCAGCAGTAATATGACTCTCCAGAGTATTGCTGCTGGGTGTAGAGTGTTAGCAATCAGCTCCAGTTCTGGGTTTCAGTGCTGGAGGCTTCCATTGTGCTGTAGTACCCATTTGTCAGGCTGGAGTGTTGCAGCTATCACTTCTCATGTGTTTATTTTGAAAGGAAGGGGGGAGTAACAGTTACTTGGTTACTATTACTCCTCCCTGTTGCCTTGTAGCATGCTTGCCAAGTGTAATCAAAATATAGAGCTAATTCTTGTGCCATTTTTTATCCAACTTATGCTGCTGTTGCTAGTGGGGTGTGCTCCTGCTAGATGATCTCTATGGTTTATGTCCTGTAGTCAGAAATCTTAGCCTTTCCAGTGTCTAGTTAAAATTAGCAAGAAGGTTTAAGGCAACTACACAGAAACTGATTCAGGACTGTTGATACTCAGAAAAGAGCATCAAATGTGAAGGTAAAGCCCCACTGCCTTCATAAACTGGAAACATTCTTGCAGTGGGTAGGTTGGTAACTCAGACATGTGCCATTGTAAAAGATGCCTGGCAGCTTTTCCTTGTTTGTTGTTTCTTTTTAATGTATAAATTATCATGCAGGTTGATTTCTGATGATGCTTATGTCACATTACACTGAACAATGACAATTCTTTGCTTACGCCTTAGCTAAAGATTTAGCAGAAAAGATGAGTCACATTCAGTGCTAACTCTTCTGTTCATCCTTCTTCTGCCTGTTTAATTATAGGGAAGTTATTAATGGACTTCTCCTGGAAAGCAGAATCTAAAGCTGTCCTTAACTTATTCACTCTGTGGTTAAAATCCTGTTACATGCTTTTAATTCAAGAGAAGTCTCTTGAAGTATCATCTGTCACCATACCTGGATGTTGTTGAGGAGTATGCTTTGATTTAGGTTTACTTGGGCACCTGTGCGATGTATTTGTTGGATATGAGCTGTTACCTCAGCAGGAAGGGTACCCTTTTCCTATCAAATTATTGCTTCTGTTAGAAAAACAGCCTAAAAAAAGTGGAGCTTTACTTAATGTGAAATGCAGAGATGCATCATAGAATCAGAGTGGTTTGGGTTGGAAGGGACCTTAAAGCTCCTCCAGCTCCAACCCCTGCTCCCACAGGCAGGGACCCCTTCCACTGGAGCAGCTTGCTCCAAGCCCCTGAACCTGGCCTTGAGCACTGCCAGGGATGGGGCAGCCACAGCTTCTCTGGGCCATCACCCTGTGCCAGTGCCTCAGCACCCTCCCAGGGAACAGCTTTTGCCTCAGAGCTCAGCTCAGTCTCTCCTGTTCTGGCAGGTTCAAGCCATTGCCCTTGGCCTGTCCCTACAGGCCCCTATCAGAAGTCTCTTCCAACCCAAACAATTCTGTGATTTCTCTGACACAGCCAGTTAAAAGCAATATATTGGTTCCTTACCTTACCTTGGTTTATTTTACTTAGCTTTTTTCTCTTTGTTCCTCTTAAGTCATCCTGGATTATATTGAGGTCTAACGCTTTCTTCAAAGATATCTCTTTAAGTCTATACTCAGCTTCCTCAAAGACTTCCAGGTCTGTGTGTTACATACACCCGTCTATCACCTCTCCTTTTATTATACAACTGCATATGCTGCAGCTGATCTACTATATGGGCACTTGTTAAACTCTTCTGCTGGGTTTGGAAGTTTGCATTTACAAGCTGAAGCTCTAATACTAAGGTAAAGAAGGTTGCAGGTTTTGGAGGAAAGACTGAGAGAGCTTTGTAAGCACTGACTATTGAGTTCTGAGCTAAGGATGTTCATATTATGGCAGCTTCAGAATGTTTTGAGCTTCAAAGCGTGGAAATAACAAAAATCCTTTGTTGGGGTGGTGAATGGAGGCCGTTCTGCACACTTGTGTTGGGTGTTCAGATGAATGGGGTTTTTAAAGTTTGCATAGCATTTACCTCTGAATGATGGATCTGAACTGCTTTGCTTTCAAAGCTGGTATTACTGAACTCCAGGGAGAAGCTGGGTTTTGGTTATGTTTGCATTTGTCCTGTCTGAATGAGAGATTAAAGAGTGTGTTTCTGTGTTAAGGAAAGAATGATCACTTTGAAGTTAGTTCCCCACTCAATTGTGAGGGTATTTGAGGCAAGAAAACAGGCAAAATTGGAGGTTTGAAGTGAGATTTTGTAGTCCTTCTCCATCTCTACCCATTCAAATAATGCTTCGTTTCTCTGAGCAAATAATTTTCCAGCATCCATTCTAAGTGTAAGATGATGAAATACAGTTCTTATAGAATCACCACCCTGTAATCTGTTGTGCTGTTTTTCAGCTTTGATCTGATGTGTTAATCATCTGCCATGTGCTGGGACACTGGATTAGATCCCATCCTCACTGTTAGCCCTGTGCAGCTGTGGCTTTTAAAGTGTGCTTTAGATGTAAGGAGCAGAAACCTGCTGAGCAGCAGTTAAACAGGGTGATGATTACAGCAAACCCTGCAACTTATTTTAATAATTATACTATCAATTTCAGAAGAAAAAAGACATCCTGTGGCATTTACTGACTCTCTACAGTCCATGCTGCCTGCTGAACAGTGATGCTAGAACATCTTCAAGGTGAACCTCGTAAAACTCTGGCTTGGCTTTGTTCATAGAATCCCAGACTGGTTTGGGTTGGAAGGGACCTTAATGCTCCTCCAGTTCCAACCCTTGCCATGGGCAGGGACCCCTTCCACTGGAGCAGCTTGCTCCAAGCCCCTGTGTCCAGCCTGGCCTTGAGCACTGCCAGGGATGGGGCAGCCACAGCTTCTCTGGGCCATCACCCTGTGCCAGCGCCTCAGCACCCTCACAGGGAACAGCTTCTGCCTCAGAGCTCAGCTCAGCCTCCCCTGTTCTGGCAGGTTCAAGCCATTGCCCTTGGCCTGTCCCTACAGGCCCTTGTCCCAAGCCCCTCTCCAGGTTCCCTGCAGCCCCTTTAGGCCCTGGAGCTGCTCTCAGGTCTGCTCTTCAGGTCTCCCCTTCTCTCCCCCAGGCTGCCCCAGCCCAGCTCTCTCAGCCTTGTTCATAGACCTCTCCTAGTGTTGCTGATTTTTCTTGCTTTCCTTTTATCATGATGAGTGATTCCAGCTGCAGCACTGTGCTCTGCTTTGCTGCACAAATACGTAAAACCCCCTCTCCGAAGAAGTTATTCCTGTCCTCTTTCTTTTTTACCATCTTTTTCTCCAATATATCTCTTGCCTTTCTCTCAGCAGGAAACTTTCCATCAGTGCTTGTTTGTGTGTGAGGCAGATGCAAATAGCTGCAAGACTTGGCCTCTCTTTGGATCCTATAAATCAGTCTTTGCATATGCTTTATAGTCCTATTTATTAGCCTGCAGCTAATACAGAATTACATGACAGACTACAGCTTGCAGAGTGTTTGTTCCCTCAGCAGGATACAGACACAAATTAAAATGGAAGAGGTTTGGATTGCTTCCTTCCTTATTTTCCTCCTTTCTTTCCTTCATGTTATGGCAAATCCATCTTTTGTTGCTGACGTTTTGACTGACCCTCCTATCTACTGCTGACCATATCCTATTGCCTTTTGAGCAGCAGCATGGTGTTATTCAGTCTTCTGGCCCCGGTTGCTCACTAAATATGATTTGTCAGTGTTTTCTGTGATTTTGAGGCTGAAACTCAAACTGTCAGCAATTCTGTGCTTGCTCTTACGTGGTTTTCTACCACCTCCCTCTGCTTAACCTTACCTCTGTTACATACCTTTGCTTTGCATGGGGAGTCCTGCAACTCATTTACTTCTGTTTGCCTTGTGCCAAGCCTACAGCACTTCAAGGATGACCAGGAATTTCGATACTTCTGTTTTCTAACAGAATCCTAATTTGGGTTGGAAGGGACCTCCAAAGCTCATCTAGTCCAACCCCCCCTGCAGTGAGCAGGGACATCTTCAAAGAGACCACGTTACCCATTGGCTTAGCCACTCTGAGCTGTCTCTTAACTAGTGGGAAGTTTTATGGTTATTGTTGCAGTCACAAACCCATATGTTCTTGGGAACTGAGATCTTGTAGCAGAGAAGTATTTTGCATCAATTTCTATACATGTAACTCTGAGACATCCCAATGCCAATAGTAAATACTGTGATCTCTGAGAATACACCTCAGACTCTGCAAGCTTGAGTCCTGGCAGTGTTCAGGGCCAGATTGGATGAAGCCTTGGGTGGCCTGGTTTAGTGTGAGGTGTCCCTGCTTATGGCAGGGGGGTTGGAACTGGATGATCTTAAGGTCCTTTCCAACCTGAACTGTTCTATGATTCTATGATGAAGTAAATGGCCTTGGACAAATGAGTGTTCTACTTATTTTCTACTGCCTGTTAAGGGAGGACAGGGCTATGTTAGAGCTGTAGGGATGGGGTGACACATGTTGAGGCAGACAAGGCTTAGCTCCACTATCTAGAACTGAATGCACACTGACAGTAACTGGAAAAAATACATTCTTTGTCTTCAAGATAAAACCTTTTCACCATATTCATGGTCCTCGGCAAAGTTGTGCCAAATGGATATGATTTAGCATTAGTTAACACAGCATTTAGTCAAAGCATCTGAGGAAACTCATTCTGTTACAGAATTATCCTCAAATTCACTGTAATTCTTTTTAATGTTGTTGTCCTGGAATCACAGCCCTGGTCTAGTCTTTGCAGTAGGATTATTGGTATTTCCTGAGCAAACAGGGAATGTTAATAGTCTTCATTAAAGCTGGGATAGCTTCAGTAGGAACTAGGATGTTCTGTCTTCCAAGATTTAGTTTTAGAAGGGAGGATGTGAATTTTCTGCACGCCTCAGCCCCAGGTACAGCAGTTCTGTACTCATAGGGAACTTTTATTCTTTCACATATATCTCATCTCACTTAGAGCTGTAGTGACAGAAAGAAAAAATGTTTCATCTAATTTGACCTTTTGCAATATGCAAGCCATAGACTTTCCAAGTCATCCCTGCATCAGGAGCAATAAAGGAGCAGTTTTCAAGAGAGGTTGATCACGATTTAAAGTTCTTAAACTATAGAAGATCTCAACAATTTGAGGTGAGTTCTGATGATATTCAGTTCTCAGTGTCTAGCTTATTCCAGGCAAATCTTTACTGCTTTTGCATCTTTACAGCTTTTGCATCTAGCAGATATTAAGTCTTCCTGCTAAGTAGAATAAATCTTAAAAGTATTGAATGTTTTGTTGCTGTGGAGAAACTTGTGTTGACCATGATCTTGGCTGTGATATTTGGTTAACTTAGATTTGTGTTGTCAGTATCTTTGCAATGTCCCCTGTCCTGTTGAAGCTCTGCTGCCACCTCTGAGGAAGTATCTCATATGGCTCCAGAGCAGAGCTGCTCCAACTCTTGCAGCATCTCCGTGGTCTCCTCTGGACCTGCTCCAACAGCTCTGCGTCCCTCTTGCGCTGCTGCCCCAGAGCTGCATCAGGGCTGCAGGGGGGGTCTCCGCAGAGCACAGCAATAGGGGAGAGTCCCCTCCCTGAGCTGCTGCCCACGCTCTGGGGATGTGGCAGGAGGTGAATTTTCCCCATCTTATTGGGATTTTAGCAATAGCTTTTCAGAATTCCTCATGTTTCTCTCTGTCTTTATGTGCTTTAACCCTGCTAGGAATAAAGCACGGATGTATTTTGGGAGCACTGGCAAGCAGTCTATCATCAGCAGGTAAGTGAACAGCAGTTTGGCCATAATGGAAAATGAAGTGCATATGCTTCTGGAATAAATGAGGCTCAGACCTTGTTTGGTGCTGGCTCTCCCCACTTGGCCTGTTTTGCAGGAGGATTGTGTGATAGTTTCAATCTTTCCCAATTTCCCGCAGGCTCTGGAATGCTTTTTGTGGAAATACCAAGGCCTATCAGGCATCGTTACTGCTATCACAGTAAGCAGCACACCACGCAGCGTACAGCTACTTGTAGCATTTATTACTGCCTCAAAATGCATTTTCTGAGAAAAGCGAAAGAATTGATCTTTCAGTGTAATGCTTTGGAGGCTCTCATAGGGAGCAGCCGAAATCAAGAAGTGTGTTTCAAGGCTGAGCTTTAAACTGAAAATAAGCAGAAATAATGCCCAGGAGAGGTGAAAGATGGGGAGAGAGTGTTGTGATCTGCAGGGGATTCTGAAACTATGTCATAAAAACCTGATGTAAAAAAAGTCAGTATTGAATGGAGGAGAAAGATTCACCTGGTTTCCCTATGACTTCACAGGTTAGCAAACACTTGAAGTTTGTCTACCAATGGCATCCAGGACATTAGATTACTAAGGGGGGTGCTAATGCTATTTGTTGCACTTCATATGGGAGGTGGCACATTTATGGCACAAATCCTGAAGATGGTTCAGCCAACATGTGGGGAAANAAACAGGGAATGTTAATAGCCTTCAGGGAATGTTAATAGTCTTCATTAAAGCTGGGATAGCTTCAGTAGGAACTAGGATGTTCTGTCTTCCAAGATTTAGTTTTAGAAGGGAGGATGTGAATTTTCTGCACGCCTCAGCCCCAGGTACAGCAGTTCTGTACTCATAGGGAACTTTTATTCTTTCACATATATCTCATCTCACTTAGAGCTGTAGTGACAGAAAGAAAAAATGTTTCATCTAATTTGACCTTTTGCAATATGCAAGCCATAGACTTTCCAAGTCATCCCTGCATCAGGAGCAATAAAGGAGCAGTTTTCAAGAGAGGTTGATCACGATTTAAAGTTCTTAAACTATAGAAGATCTCAACAATTTGAGGTGAGTTCTGATGATATTCAGTTCTCAGTGTCTAGCTTATTCCAGGCAAATCTTTACTGCTTTTGCATCTTTACAGCTTTTGCATCTAGCAGATATTAAGTCTTCCTGCTAAGTAGAATAAATCTTAAAAGTATTGAATGTTTTGTTGCTGTGGAGAAACTTGTGTTGACCATGATCTTGGCTGTGATATTTGGTTAACTTAGATTTGTGTTGTCAGTATCTTTGCAATGTCCCCTGTCCTGTTGAAGCTCTGCTGCCACCTCTGAGGAAGTATCTCATATGGCTCCAGAGCAGAGCTGCTCCAACTCTTGCAGCATCTCCGTGGTCTCCTCTGGACCTGCTCCAACAGCTCTGCGTCCCTCTTGCGCTGCTGCCCCAGAGCTGCATCAGGGCTGCAGGGGGGGTCTCCGCAGAGCACAGCAATAGGGGAGAGTCCCCTCCCTGAGCTGCTGCCCACGCTCTGGGGATGTGGCAGGAGGTGAATTTTCCCCATCTTATTGGGATTTTAGCAATAGCTTTTCAGAATTCCTCATGTTTCTCTCTGTCTTTATGTGCTTTAACCCTGCTAGGAATAAAGCACGGATGTATTTTGGGAGCACTGGCAAGCAGTCTATCATCAGCAGGTAAGTGAACAGCAGTTTGGCCATAATGGAAAATGAAGTGCATATGCTTCTGGAATAAATGAGGCTCAGACCTTGTTTGGTGCTGGCTCTCCCCACTTGGCCTGTTTTGCAGGAGGATTGTGTGATAGTTTCAATCTTTCCCAATTTCCCGCAGGCTCTGGAATGCTTTTTGTGGAAATACCAAGGCCTATCAGGCATCGTTACTGCTATCACAGTAAGCAGCACACCACGCAGCGTACAGCTACTTGTAGCATTTATTACTGCCTCAAAATGCATTTTCTGAGAAAAGCGAAAGAATTGATCTTTCAGTGTAATGCTTTGGAGGCTCTCATAGGGAGCAGCCGAAATCAAGAAGTGTGTTTCAAGGCTGAGCTTTAAACTGAAAATAAGCAGAAATAATGCCCAGGAGAGGTGAAAGATGGGGAGAGAGTGTTGTGATCTGCAGGGGATTCTGAAACTATGTCATAAAAACCTGATGTAAAAAAAGTCAGTATTGAATGGAGGAGAAAGATTCACCTGGTTTCCCTATGACTTCACAGGTTAGCAAACACTTGAAGTTTGTCTACCAATGGCATCCAGGACATTAGATTACTAAGGGGGGTGCTAATGCTATTTGTTGCACTTCATATGGGAGGTGGCACATTTATGGCACAAATCCTGAAGATGGTTCAGCCAACATGTGGGGAAATTTTGGGAAGGAAGTTACAGGGAAGAGCACAGCTTCCTGCTGAGCACAGACATAAAGGGGGTCTGTGGTTGCTGAATGGTCACCCTAATGGTGTGAAGGTTGTATGATAATGTTCCCCTCTCCAAACCCATACCAGGGGGTGACTGGAGCACAGACACATAGGAAAAGCTTAATGAAGGTTCACAGTAAAGTAAAAGGCTTCAATTATTAACTATTTAGTGTAACACTGTGAGGTGTAAGATAGACAGAACCTAGCCTTGGAAAACTTTGGGTTTATATGAGCATTTCAGATGCTCCTTGCTCACTATAGCAGTTAATGGCTGAGTTTTTACATCTAGAACTTACTGGTGCTTAGCAAAGGCTCTGTTTCTGTCGATTAAGTTTTATTCTTGCTGCTCAAACCTCAGTAAGTTGGCAGCTGAGCTTTTTGTGTTTTGAATTTTGACTTGAACTTTTCAGATACATGGACCTACAGCCTCACTTTAAATGTGAGGCTTTTCTCTGTGGCTTACAGTGCTCCTCCCAGCTGGGGAAGAGAGAACCTCCTTGGGTGTTGTAGGTAGAAGATGGCCAAATGGAGTGAAATAGGGGGGAAGAACTGAACAGATGTATTTACTTGGAAAAGCCAACGTGGTGCTCAGTAGCCAAGCTGGCATATGAATTGGCATACGCACAGTGTGGAGGGGCTGTGACCTCTGAAGGCGTGCTAAACATGCCGGAATGTTTTTCTATTAGGTACTTGTATGATTTGCTTAACTCCATGAAGTCTGAGCAGCCTCAGGAGCATCTTTACTCAGGGACAGCTGAACTAGGAGCCTGCACTGTTTGGAGTCAGGCTTGTTTGGCAGAGGATTGTGTCTCTGCTTCAGAGGTGCTGAAGCAGTAATAAATGGCAGGGATGGATCTGATTTCTCTGAGATGTCAGCAGGAGAAGATGAATGATGTAGAGACAAGTGCATCAGCAATGGACTTGCTTTTCTTACCTGAGTGAGGGCTTCTGCAGTGAGGTTGCCAGGAACTACAGGGGAATGGATTCTCTGACACAAGGGATGGTCTAAAGATCGCATGAGAGTGTGAAGCAATGATCTTCTGAAGCTTAACACTGTGCAGCTTGTGAAGCATTTTAGCTGAAAATTGGTTCAAGTGTATGCTAAATCAGCAACCTCCAGCATTTACTGCATTCGCTTGGAGCAAGCTGCTCTTGTGGAAGGTATCCATCGCCAAAGCAGGGGTTTGGAACTGGATAAGCCGTAAGGTCCATTCGAAGACCAATCATTCTATGTTCTATGCTGTACCACCTGTTTGAATAAACAGAAAAGGGAGTTTGTCTGTTGTAGATCAAACCATTGTACATTGTCAGCTCTTCCATTTTTATTCCTTCTTTCTCATCAGCTGCTGTCCAGGGCAGCAGTTCCAGTGCCAGCCCATGATGTTTTGCTGCAGGTGAGGTGATGATTTTCCTTACATCAATCACAGTTTTGGCAGTAAGATCAGCCAAATGACCCCCTGGTTTCTGCAATATGTGTTTATCCCATTTCCAGTTGGAACAAAGGAAAATACAGCAGGTGATACTGGAAGAAGTGAAAGGAGAAAATAACTGGTAATTGGCCAGTAGACACTCAGGTTGCTAGGGTTACACCCAAATGGTAGAGCTTTAGTACAATTTACAGCATTGCAGTTCCTCGTATGTGCTTTATAAAAGGAGAAGAGGAAAGCCAGTTAATTGCAAAACAAGGAATACTCTATGCACAACAGGTCCTCCATTAAACCAGCATTGCTTGTGCATTGCTATGTAGAATGTGGTGTTACATACCTACAAGTTGAAGGCTTCAATGTGCTCTTTGTCTCACCATTTGTGTCTGTTGAACAAACGAATATTCCAGGCACTCATATCACAAGTGGAGAGTAAAGAGAAATTCAGCTTGTTACAGGATGTGTGAGGTACTGTTTATATCCATGGGGAGCAATAAGTGAACTTTTATGATCACACTATAATTCAAAAGTGCTTTGTGACAAAATGTATTTGAGTAACAAAAAAATCGGAAACAAACTTCAAAACTGTATATCTTGTCCCATTGACCATTGTAGACTCCATCATGATTTGCTCATCTCAGACGTTCCTTTTAGGTTAAAAGCCATCTGTACCTGCCATGTGTGGTCTGCGTTATCCAGGTTGGCCAGTGGAGCTGTGTCCTTGGACAGGAACAGAACTCCTAGCTCTTCTCTTCTGCTCTTGTCTCCCCAGGCATTACCTTGTTATTAAAGAAGGTACAGCTGTTTTTTTATGTAGTTTTGGTTTTAACTGTGTTTTTTGCATTCTTGGTAGTCCCTGCTTGGCCTGGGTGGTGGCTTTGATTACAGATATTCCTCAAAACTTGCTTCACTCTCACAGCAGTACATGACCTGCATCTCAAGAACCTCCTGTCCAGTACTTTAAGGCTTCTTAAAGGGAAAGGTCATTCTACATGCACAATAAAGTCTATATTGAGTATTTTCTAGACTTCTGTAAATAGATGGAGACAGGAGACAAACTAAAGGCAGTAATTCCGGTGGCTATTGGAGCTATTGGAAGCTTTCGAGCACAAGTTTGGTTGTTTAGAACACATGACATCAGCCTGCCAAAGCTGAGCCTAAACTCGAGCAGTCCAGGTTTTGCAGAGCTTTTCTCAGTTAACACACTAAGCGACTTGCTG
This sequence comes from Agapornis roseicollis, assembly GCA_002631895.1. Taxonomy (NCBI): domain Eukaryota; kingdom Metazoa; phylum Chordata; class Aves; order Psittaciformes; family Psittacidae; genus Agapornis; species Agapornis roseicollis. Next base: position 68,091 of record NDXB01013680.1, read on the forward strand.
TCTGAGGCCATTTCATTAGACCACTAAGGTGAACACTCAAAATAGCTGTGCTAGACATCACTTTCTGTGCATATTGTTTCTTGGTCTTCCTAAAGTGGCTGTAGCTTTATGCCCTGGTGAACTTAAAATATTCTCATGTAGTTAATAGAGTCATCCTGGAGTACGAGCCCCAATTCAGCTCTTGCCATGCACTGTCACACACATTAAAGCATTTACTGTACTGCAAATCCAAGTTTATATTTGTTAACATTAGTGAAAACTGGACCCAGGGGACTTCACATGCTGTGTAACTAAATGGCTGTGATTAGGGCCCTGAGCTGCTGGCATGAAATGTGGCGAAGATAACTTACCTGGAATAATAGCTCAAACCATGTATCTGTTACATGAGTTGTCACATACCTTAGTAGGGTCTGCAGCCTGCTTTTCGTTATAGATGGTGTTCTGTTCCTTTTTGGAACCACCACTTTGAGAGGGTATAAAAGTAATCTTCAGTAAAATCTTGCTGGGTTCCATCATCAGGAAAATTAACAACTGCAAAGTTAATTAGAGTAATAAAATGGTAAAGGATAGGGCCTTGTTAATATTGCATGAAATGCATGTCCAGGATGAAAACAAAACCAGAATTTGGTAGGTATGTGCATTTGCATCCTGAAGGGTTGCCATTAAATCCATGCATGCTGCTCTGATCTGAGCAGTTAAACCAGTGTAGGAGGTAGAGACATGGACTCTGAATGCACTGCTTGGCTCCCTTCCACCCCATGATAGTAGGAAAATTCATTGTTTTCTTTTGTGCTTCATTTGCACTGAGGGTTGTTTTGGGATGAGACCATCCATCAGGATGTCAGAAGACTTGATGGGAGCTTCTGGAATTCAGTTGGCAGTGGTCATGTTCCACCTCCCATAGGAGTGTTGTCCATCCCTAGCTCAGTGCAGTACTATCCATGTGCTTAAATCCACCCCTTCCTGCATTCCTTTTCACATTCATCAGAACCAGATCTTCTGACATTACTTCTCCTCCTGCATCACTCCTCTTGTGGCCAGTTCTTCCTGCTTCACTTTTGCATTGGTCCTATTGCTATACCCAGGCCAGGAAACAGGTATCTAACGTGTACTCTGGATGCAGACGTGAAGCTGGGAGTCCTTGATGCCCTTAAGAAGGAATAACTCTGGATCTTGTTGTTAGTCACACAAGCAACTGTAGGAAGGAAACCCAAGTTCCTCTCCTATCCCCAGCTACAACTCTTGCAAAACCTGTTATATTTTTACTGAATTCAGTTCCACCACTGTTTCTGTGGAGTGGAATCGCTAAAAGGAGGCATTTTCTAGGTGAATGTTGCTGCTTGTTGAAGTCACAATATTGCCAAGCCATGGGCTAATGCTACTTGGCACGAAAGGAAGTTTGAGTTCTCCAGCCTTTCCAAATGAAAGGCGAGCAGACCATTGCATAGTGCCTTAAATCTGAAATTCCCATCAGTTCCAACCAATTAGGATTTTACTTATCCATTGGAAAGAAGGAGTTCAAATTTAATTTAGTCTATAACAGCCTTTCCTGTTCTTTAAAGACACCCTTAGGGGGATGCTGCTTTCACCCAGGTTAAAGCTAGTTAATTTTGAATGCAGCCAGGTTGAATGTTGTAGCAAGGTTTATTTTAGTGCAAGACACTTCACTGGATGGAACCACCTTCTTGAAAACAGCTTTTTCTTTGTGGGTTTTTGAAGGAAAAGCAAGTGCAGTAAATACCACTGCCATCTGCTTCATTTAGGAAGTTTGGGGCTGTGAATGGCCTTGCAGAAGCTGAAAAGCCTGCACAGCTTTATCTTCTTTTTTAGCAGTTAAAAATGAGTAATTTTAGGATTTGTGTTGAATTTTTCGTGGATTTGATTGCATCGAACCAGATGTTGTTTTTTTTCTCTGAGAGCCTGCACCAAATCTGTGTGTGCGTGTGATGTATGCTCTGAGAAAATACATGGCTAGCAAATTCTGAGGGCCTGACGTAGAGATCTGAAGATGCAGTGTCTCACGCTTTTCAGAGCACTGAAGTAAATACAGAAATAGCTGCAATCCGGGTACACTACCTGTGAGGAATGAGCTTGTTTGTCCAAGCAGATTTCCTTTGTATAATGCACAGTTTTGCTTCTGTCTGTTCCCTTCCCTGGTGTATTCACTCTGAAAGCAAACCAGCTTGGATTCCAGAAAGTCTTTTCCTCTCTGAGGTAGTATTCATCACTGTTGTGTGCCATGTGAATGGAGCAGAAGGCATGTATTGACTACAGCAAGTAAAACTTCTGCATGGGTTAGAAGCTGCTGATACAGTCATGATTGCTTTTATTTATCTAGAAACAGTGTGTTCCTCTAAAGGATTGCTGATTTCATTTTAAACAGGGAACAGAAATATCTGACTCACTCTCTGGTAAGTCTGCTGGTCTTCTATAGAGAATGCCTTTGCTTCAGTATTCAAGGCATCTGAAAATGCTTATTCACATGCCACTTTGCTTTTTAATAACTAAGGGTTTCTGAATAAGTACCATCAAACAAATTAGTACAGAGTATAAACATTTATTGTATTATGCCAGATAAAGAAGTACCCTGTTATTCCACTCTGATTCAACCTCCTTTTCTTTTGTTGATAAATGTCTTCTGAGGAGTCTGTGCCAGCAGACCTGCTTGACCTCTCTGATCTTCTGTACCAAAGTGACACATAGCACTGCTTTGGGAGAGGATTTTAGTTCTTATTCCATGTGGTGGATTAAATAAGCATCACTGAGGTTCTGAGACATTTCAGTTATTTCCTCTGAAAGAACCTTAAGTATTCTGTGTATCTCTCAAGAGCTGCAGTTCCTGTTGGGTGCCATTAGTTGCTACATTTGGATTTGCATTCTCCCATTGGAGCCTACCAGTGTCACGGTTTGGCACTGTGGACTTGAACTTCTCTTTGTATTCATGGTGCATCTCCAGGCATTGTTCCTCTGGGCAGCACCTGTTGGCTCTCTGGAAACCTTGGACGAATATTCTGCACTGTTCCCTCTACAGTTCATCTGCTTTGGTTTCTTATCTCAGGACTTATTTCTTATCAACTCTTGTCTCCTAAAGTCTGTTGCTGTATTTCCTGAACTTCCTTCCACTTGTTAATGTGAAGAACTTGCTTGTGGGTGCTCTGGAGTAGTTTTACAGTAGATGCTGTTGAACAGTTGGTGAATAACTAAAGCCATCAAGTTGGGTTATAGTGGTGGTGATTTGCTCATCCTCTTGACTTGTTGCTGGGTGAGGCTGGCAGCGTGCGCAAACCCTGCTGAAGCCAGTGGCTCTATCCTGAGCCAGGTTGTGCCTCGGTTCTGATTTCTTGTCTTCTTCCTGCTAAGATATAAGCCCCTAGTGCTTCCTATCCACTGGGCAACATCACAAATGCTTTTGTCCCTGTGGTTGTACTTAATGTCATCAACCTGAGTGACTGTGTGTTGGCTGGTCATGCCGTCTTTTTAATCCATACTTGGGGTCTGATGAGTTTGGAAATAGATACAGAAAGCCATCTCTTTTGATGAAAGCTATACATGTCTGTTAAATGTCTATGAAATAATGCTGTTTGGGGAACCATCTTGCTGTTACTGGTTGTACCTCAGCACTACTGTGTGTTAATAAGCAAAGCACCTGGATATGGAATAGTTTTCCTCTTGTATCCTAATGCCAGGGCTGCTGATGGAATCATGTATGATTATAGTACTTTTATTCACAGGCTGTCACTATTACTCTCTAATCTATCTAGTTCAGAGGCAGATAAGGTATGGCATCTTTCAGGACTGTGTTATAGAATGGAAATAGAAAAGATTAGTAAAAAGTAATGCCTAAATAGTGACCTTATTCTTCAGGGAGAAAATAAAAACCTGCTGACAGTTCTTACCTTGGTGACATTCTTGATTCTGTCAAAACATCAAACACCCCGTCATTTCCACTGGCGTTTGCAAGACTTTGAAAGAGATGCATAGGAAAGCAGAGTGTTTTGATGGGTGCTTTTTTTCGGTTGGCATCCCTTTCCATAGCCACTGCCATGCTTGAAAAGGAACTTTTTTTTCTATCTGTCCCCTCTCTGGTTGATCAGAGAAGGGGTTCAGAGTGCGAGGAAGTGAAGGGAAGGGAAGATATAAGTTCCTCTCCTATACCATGATTAACCTGTGGGAACTGCTGCTGCATAATATCATCATGGTGATCACCAAGAGAACTATTTGTAACCTGGACAAGCTGGCAGTGGGGAGCCGGGATGCTCTGCTGATCACAGCCACTCTTGTGGCTTTGTGTATATTTAGGAGGTACTGGAATCCTCTTTGTAGAGGTGTGGAGTGGAGGAGGCAGCAGTGTCCACCTGCAGATAAATGCAGTTTTTCAACATTCAGAATCAGTTCATGGAAAGACCAAGCTCTTAATGTGGAACTGACCTGCTTCTCTGCATCATGGGGCTGTGCAGGGATGTGGTGAGCAAACACTCAGTGGCACCCTCACTGGTGAAGTAGGATCCAGTGCAAGACACTCGGCTGATTCCCTGACAGATTTCACTGAAATCACTGCTTTGTGAAAGTGGGTTTCTCCTTTAACTGTTCCTTCCTTTCTTTCTGTATCTTAACTTGACCAGATGGAGTTGAATTCAAATACAGGCAGCTCTACCTTCATTCTAAAGGGGCTTTTAAAGGAAATTACAGATCATAGGAAATTATATTTGTCATCATCTCCTCTCTTCAGAACAGATTTAGATTGTCTCATTACAAGTACTATCTTCTTTACTTTGAAAAATTTCTTAGAAACTTTGTTTTCCATTTTATACTTCTGCCTACTGTCTGGCTTTCTTGTGTGTGTTTTTAAGCAAGGAAAGTTTATAGGACTGATGTTTTTTGAACGTATAAACTTGGGAAGTGCATTTGGGAGGCTACTCTAAATATAGGAAGTGGTCTCAAACATCAGCCTTTTAAACAGGTTTTCATAGACTCACAGAATAAGAGAATCATAGTATGGTTTGCTTTGGAAGAGACCTTAAAGGTCATAGTGAAGAGCTTCTGCCTTGAGCTCATCTCAGTCTCCCCTCTGGCAGGTTAAAGCCATTCCCCTTGCCCTGTCCTTCTCACCTTTCCTTCTCACTGTTGTCCTGGGGTGGTTTTCAGCAGCTGTCCCTCTCCTGCGAATTGTGCCAGTTTTGCAGCACATCTGAAGGCTGAAGGTCTTGGTCCTCCAGGTCTGTGTAAATACATAAAGAAATGTTACTGTACAGGCCAGGTTGGACAGGGCTTGGAGCAACCTGCTCTAGTGGAAGGTGTCCCTGCCCATAACAGGGGGCTGGAACTGGATGAGTTTTAAGGTCCCTTGCAATCCAAACCACTCTAGGATTCTATAACCACAGCTCCAAAAGCAGAACTTGTCATCCTGTTGGACACAGGAAAGGGACTGTGGCAGCTATATCAGTCAAATGCTGCTCTTGCTCCACACTGCCTGTTGGATTTCTATTTATCTCATGAAAGGAAATAAAACAAGCAGTGCTTTAGGTCATGACACTGTGTGGAAGGGATACTGAGCTCTGGCAAACAACCAGAGAAGAGAACTTGCTAAACAAACTGGCCTCAAAACTGTATATTACAGCCATACATCCTGGAGTGTTTCTGCTGGTCCCTAATGCCACGCTTAGAAAGAAAGGAAGCAGCAGTGGTCTTTGTTCTGAGCCCGGGTAGCTGTTCCTGGATGCATTCCAGGTTTGTACCAGGTCTTCCTTGTTTGGTGTTTGAAGTGTCTTGTAAGGTGAACACATTTGATGATATGTGATGGATTTATAGCTGGGAATGTGATGAGAAATGCCTGAGCTTTGATCATGATATGCTTGCCCCCAGCTGTGAAGTGAAATAGGCAGAATCTCAAAGTCCCTTGGGAAAGAGGGGACAGAAGAGTTCCTACAGCCCCAAGAATGGATCCCTGTCCATTTTTGAGAACCTTGTAAGAAAAAGAATGGGATCATATCTTTTATAGAGGTGGGATGAATCATTTACTAAGTCTGGAGCCACTTGACTATAAAGTGGAAACACTGACATGGATTAACTAGAAACTGTAAAGACCAGTTAAAGAGGACTGGCAGAATACAGATCTTACCTGTGGTATCTTTTTAGGCTAAAGCACACCATGGGGTTTACCACTGACTGAGCTTTTGTGCATTACAGTGTGGCATCCAATCCTGATGGTGGAAATAGAATGGAGCGTAAGTGTGTTGCATATTCAGTTTGCAATTCTTAACTGTTCCATGAGTAACTTGTCTTTTGAACAATCATAAGTGATCCATGATCGAATTTTCCACTGCTGCTTCCAAGAAATGAAGCAATGGTAGTGTATTACAGCAGGTAATCTTGGGGTAATAAGATGTAACAGGATGATTTTTTCCCCACTATGAACCACATTGCAGTACTTTAGCTTCTTTCTTTTGTGTCGGATTATATATGTGCCTTGCCTAGATGTGACTGTATTCAGTTGTTGTATTCAGTTGTTGTATTCAGTTGTTGTATTCAGTATGTCCTTCATTTAGATCCTCAAGTCTTCTATAGACAGGACTTGTTAAGTTTGCCTTGAAACTGGCTCTGTAAAGGAGAGGTATTGTCCTGGGTTCAGCAGTTGCAGTCATAATGACATTATACAGAGCATGAGGCTCACAAAGTCCTTGGTCAGGGCAAACATCGCTCAGCAACAACCAAAAACATCGGCCTTATCAGCCTTGTTCCCGGGCTAAGTCAAAACACCAGCTACTAAAGAGAAGGAAAACTGACTGCAACTGCTGAACCCAGGACAGGTATTTAAGTGCTACTTTGAGTCATTGCATTTACTTCCTGTAATGCACTACTCTGTAGTTAATTCTATTAGATTAGTTGTAGCAAAATTCTGAGAGAGGTTTTTAACAAGGAACACCAGANAGTGCTACTTTGAGTCATTGCATTTACTTCCTGTAATGCACTACTCTGTAGTTAATTCTATTAGATTAGTTGTAGCAAAATTCTGAGAGAGGTTTTTAACAAGGAACACCAGAATCCCAGGGTGCCGATTGATTCCTCATCATAGGTAGCTGCTAAGCGTTTTTTGTTGTTTACAGGAGAAAATGGTGCTTTTGGATGTATTTCACCCTACTTGTGAGATGACTATGCTGTTACTATCCACATCAGTTACTTTCTGTTGGAACATGTGTGTAAACACACCTGAGTTTAATGTCCAGGCACTTCTAACTGAACAGTGAGGAATGAATAATTCTGATTAAGCTGACATCACATTGGGATGTTTTTCTTTCTCAATTCCAATGAAAACAAGACAAGCTGTTGGTGCTGCTGCTGCCCTACCTTAGCTCAGCTGTAGGAACTTCTTGTCCTGAAAAGGTGTTAGGTGTACAGGCTTCATCACTAGGTCTTTGATGTCTGGTTATTATGGCTCATTTAGACACTGTTGATTCACAAGCTTAGAATCTTCAGTCTGTGCTGTGGTTTCTGAGGGCAGGAATTGGGTGCAATTCAGTGGTAAATTAACCTGGCCAAGTAATTAAGCAGATGAGATGAAATGCTTAAAATCTCAATCTCCAAGTGCCTGGGCTCCTTTCATGTGGTTACCTCAGGTCTCTTGGGTTCCACTGATTGAAGAGTCAGATACCGCTGTTACTGTGTGAAGGAGGCATTGAACTTAATGAATCAAAGAAAGGAAGGGGTTTGTAACATACAATTCAAGCAAAAGGCACTTAAACGATACTTGAAAAGGCCTTGTGGGTCAAGTTCGCTAATTGTGGATATTAACTTGTGGGTTGTATTCTAGCCAAATAAGATAGCACAGCTTCCCATGTGGGAAGACTGTGTGTGCTGCTTCCTTCATCGTGTGCTTCATTGCCTCCTGCCTTTGCACAATTAAAGCTTAGTGAAGGCCTTTGAGTATCTTGTGTGGATAGGACAAACAGCGCTGCAGTCCGGTTTTATTTCTTCAGGGTTTTTTGTTTCCTTGTGTTGAATAATGCGAACAAATAGTTCTGGTTTGGTGGGGTTTTTGATCTTAATGTTTTCAGGAGACCTGCTCTTAGTTTTTCACAAGTTCCTTTTGGGAGGCGTTACACTGTTCTTTAGAAGTCCAGCTCTCTAAAAACCAAAAACCTTCTTTATGCCTGAAGTGAAAAGGGCCTTGAACATACACGTGTAAAATGTAGCACTACACAAAAGCATTATGGAAGTTTTGGCTTTATGATGAAGGAAATCTGTACTGCACTGCAAGCACAAAATCGGCAGTCTGATCTATGGAACCACCAGCAACGAGCTACAACTGCCCGGAAGCCTCTGGCTTCTCAGGGTTCACTGTTGCCTCCTAGTCCTGAGCTGTTGCAGGCGCTGATGTGGATGTTCCCTGACTTGAAGTCATTCTGAGCTGAGGGTGCTCTGCGTAACCCTGAAACCAGTTCCAGTAGTTGCATGTTCTTAATGGTAGTAACTAATGACCAGCTTATTTGCCAGTTAACACTGAGCTTCCACCAGGTGATCCTTGAAAATCAGCCAGTTCTCCTGGATCCCTCTTCAGGACCTATGGGATTCTTCCTAGCAGAACCTTGAACAGGCCAAAGTCTGCTTTCTCATGTCGAGGGCATGATCCTGCTTAATTCCTTGTTCATGCCTCTCAGGACCATGGACTACTGGAGGGTGTCCAGTTACTCCTATAGTGGATGCACTGTGCTGGGTTTCCCAGCAACAGATACGCTGCTCCTTGTAGCAGGGGTGAGAGAAGCTGTTTTGTGCTGACCTCTCAGTTGGTTTAGTTCCCACTCTGGAATATGGGGTTTTGCCAGTCATTTCAGCTAGAAAGATGGAAGAGGCAGCAGAGTCTTCTTTCTCCTCTCGCCCAAGCCTGCTCTAATAATGTCACATAAAGAAGGACCCTAAACATTTGTGGTTAAATTTAATAACTGTCTGTAAAAGCCATTTAGGTATTGAAATCCTTTCCCGTGGAACAGAGCTTATTTGTAGCCTCCTGCGTGTTCTTGTTTCCATGATGAAGCATTGGGCGCTGTTCCACCATAAGCACACCTTATCTGGGAGGTGCTGTGAAATGTTAATCCTGTGATTTCCAGGGGATAACAAGATCATCTAAATAGAAAGCAATGGGCTGTAAGGACTAGAAGGCAAACCTGGTGCTACAGGCGGTTAGTTAGGAGCTGTAAGTTAAAATTGCAAGGGGTTGTGTAATGGATTGGCAGCTAACACAGCACTTGAAATTCATGTGGCATTTACATGCATGGTAAATTCCAAATGAGCTCCTAAGAACCCTATAAAAGAAGAAAATGTGTGTGTGCGAAGTGCTTTTTTCTCCCTGTAACGTATATCCTCTTGTTCTAGAGTATAATTTGCATTTGTTTCAATGGGAGGTCTTTTTAATTTATATAACAAGGTGATTTCCATTCTTAGATGAAGTTCAGGCATTCCCTATAATAACAGGAGCAGTGTTACCATTGCAGCTGAAGCTTGTACATAGAATCATGCAATAGATAAGGTTGGAAGGGACCTCAAAGCTCCTCCACTGGAGCAGCTTGCTCCAAGCCCCTGTGTCCAACCTGGCCTTGAGCACTGCCAGGGATGGGGCAGCCACAGCTTCTCTGGGCCATCACCCTGTGCCAGCGCCTCAGCACCCTCACAGGGAACAGCTTCTGCCTGAGATCTAACATGAACTTACCCTGTTTAAGTTTGAGCCCATCACCCCTTGGCCTGTTGCTGCAGTCCCTGATGAGTCCATCTCCAGCATCCTTGTAGGCCCCCTTCAGATATTGGAGAGCTGCTCTGAGGTCACCGCTCTGTGTGAGTTTACCTCATTCTTGCTGTCCATGTTTCAGGACAGTTTGCTTTTAGCCATGAGGATTGGTAGATCCCAGGAAAACAGAGCAGCAGGTTTTATGAGGGAGGAGGTGAAGGGCTGCCAGTCGCAGGGCAGGTCACGTTCAGGCTGACAGCTTGTGACAGATGGGTGTGGAATGCCTCTAAATCACTGCATGGATTCCCTGTATTCCATATTTTATTCAACTTTCAATAGGAGTTACACAAATAAATCGAAGGGCAGCTGTCAAGCTCAACAGCAGAGTAGAAGGTAGATTTGTAGTATAACTTATTAGAGAGCCAGTGCCTTCTCCTGGAAAACTTTGGAATACATTTTGCCTGATGAAAGCAGCAGATTTGGTTCCATTGTTTGCTTTTCTTGTCTTACATTTAATAATTGAGAACACTTGTAACCAAGCTGGTTTCAGAAGGTTTTGCTACAGCTCTGGGACTGGTTCCATGTCTGTTCCATTAGTCCCAGTGTACCCTTCTCTGGTTGCTTCATTGCTTCAACTCTCTTGGAAATGAAGTACTCTAATGCTCTGCCTAGGGTGTATAATATGTGTGCATGAATCAACCACTGCTGCTCAGAAGGTCCAGATGGGCTTAGCTCAGTTCTTTCGTTGTATGAAATTATCACACACTTCTTAAAATCAGGGTTTTGTGTAATCTTATATAAACCATCAACAGACAACTCTATTTAAATCCCTATTCTTTCATTGCTGTGCCCCAGAGCAGGCAGCTTTGGATACCATTGGTGTGTGCCTGTCAGTTGGAGTAGCTCCCCAGCAATTTCAGCTGTCTCTAGTCAGTTCTCATCTGGTTGGCATTGCTTGTTTTGACTGTAAGCTGCTGGCTGTGCTTGTCCCTGGTTTTGTTATGGAGCAGAGGCAGACCCTCAGAGGCCGGCTTCACTCCACTGTCCTGCAACAACTGTGTTTGCTGAGCAGCATCCTGTCTTGATTGCCCCTACTTCCTGATATCCGAGGATCTACTCGAATACACTGGGGTGAGCAGCACAGGTAGCCAGGCAGTGGTTTCTTTTCACTTGCTCCTGGTCACTGCCAAGCTCTTGACAGGCATCAGTTAATGGAATTTGGATGCTTGAAGTTTTCTGTGCCCAGCTTCACAGACCTGTCCTTTTTTAAACCATTCTAGAAAGCATAAATATTTCCACCTAGCACATAGTACTTTTCCTCTCCCTCCAGACTGCTTATAGCCACCTGTTCAATAGACTAAATTCATCAAGTCACTTTTAATCCTGTTCATTGGACTGTGGAGCCCTGCCAGGGTCCTGCTAAGCACCAAATTGGTTCAGAGCAGGCACAGAGCAGATTCTGTTAGAAAATAGTTCCCTCTGGTGCTGGTTCTTATCAGCTTGCCTGTGAAGGATGAAAAACCATCAACATTTCAGATTACTGGCAACGAAAGAGCAGAAACTTGGCTTATTTGCATCACAGCGGTAACTCCATTTATTTTGGATCTGTACCAGCATAAACTAGAGAAGAATTAGGCCAAAAGCCAAATATCTTTGTGTTTCTTAAATAATTAAGCAAACCTACAAGGAGCTAAGCTGATGAATGGTTAACAAATGGTAGGGAAATGATCAGATGCTATTCATTAGAGCCAGGCATTACACTGTAATCTGTATCTGCCTGTCCTCAACTCAGGAGATTCTCTACTGCTTTTAAGGATACCTGGAAAGAGGAACTCTGGGTGAAGCCAGATAGACAGGGTTTAATAGCCATAGCTAGCAGTAGACCTCCTGGTGCAAGTGCTTTGTGTAAGATTTGACCTGCAGTATTTTCATAGAATCATAGAATAGAATCATAGAATAGTTCGGGTTGGAAAGGACCTTCAGATCATCC